>JAMXBD010001474.1:0-5000 GCA_024138025.1 Combretum micranthum | reverse complement strand
CTGTTTCGGTAGGACATGGATTTCTATTACTATGAAATTCATAAATGAAGTAGTTAATGGTGGGGTTACCATTATCCTTTTTGTAGTGACGAATATTGTATGTGTTCCTAAGAAAAGAAAAGGAATTTGTCCATTTTTCGGGGTCTCAAAGGCGCGCGGAAACACATCAAAACTCTTGAATGGAAAAGAGATGTAACTACAGTTCCTTCGGAAATGGTAAGATCTTTGGCGCAAGAAGAAGGGGTTGATCCATATCATCGTGACTTGGTTCTGATTTCTCTATTTCTTTTTTTAAGAATACCGCTTTTCCTATCTGTATCGAATAGAACATGCTGAGCCAAATCTTCTTCATGGAAAACCTGCTTGATTTAGATCGGGAAAATCGTACGAACGCCCCGAAATTCGGCTATCCAAAAGTCTTGTCATATAGCAAAATTGGGAAAGTAAGGGTAGCAGTTAAAGTTGGCAAGGAAAGACGCAGCCCCGAAATTCCGAACTCCATGGAAGACGATTTTAAATGAGTTTAAGTTTGGTTAAACGTGTCTTCTGTTTAAACAGAAGAGATCCAACTATAATTTGTATAAATTGTACTCCAATTATAGATATAGTCTACTTGATCTGTTATTTAATAGGTCTAGCAGACTCATTTGGTTTGTAATTTATATGTAAATGTTGGTGATTTATTACGAATATATTTCATACTGTGATGATGATGATATTATGATCATTTATTTTTTAAAAGCGGTTCTTTAATAAAATTTAACATTAAAATATGTAAATTAGGAGAGGGATCCATAAATATATTATGATCAAACCGCAACCCATTTCATGTGATATGATTAACAGATGAGGGTTCTATTAATTCCATCTTCCCTCAATTAAGTCTGTTGTATCACCAATTTGTCTTTTTTAATCACATTCAATGTTTATGTTATGAGTTTAGGTTCTAAAAATAAAAAGTTTTATGGCTCGAGCCTCAAATGCCATTTCCAATTTTGATACACATATTAATAAATCGATAATTTTCAAAAGAACCATCATACTCATTTACACCCCTATCGAACCATCATCCTTGATTTACCCGTGTCGAAATAACCGAGAAACGATAGGGAGCCATCCGCTGAAGGCAACTAGCTAGAAACTTCAAATGCCACTTCACATGAACCACGCCGATTTTGTGATGACATCTACTACTTTAAAGGAGGACCAATAAAAAAGTAGATAGAGACATTTCTTTTATGCCTTTGATAATTTTATTGGAATTGGATTATGTGGAATTTATTTACCATTTCCTTTTAATAGAAACGTGTGACAGTGCAGATAATAATCATAAAAGACAACAGATTCAATATTTAATACTCTGCATTCTGAATAGTGCAATGAGAAACCATTTTTCATTACATTTATATATATACATACACGTGTACTGACTATGTATCAACGACGCGTGTATCTTAAAAAAAATCCTAAATTAAGAGATAATTCGCATCTGTATAATAAGAAAGAAATGTCGTGATATAATATAGGATGATAAAACATTACCATATAATATAACACTCATCGTCTTTCTAACCATAGATACCAAATAATTTTTTTTTTTAAAAAAAGAATTGAGGTTGAAAGTTTAAATTCATGCATTAAAAATGTTTAGAAGTATGTGGAGTCTAGAAGCAGATATATTATGGTGTTTTCAAATAAATAATGCAATATAATCATCCATTATAATACATTTTTCTACTGAGTTGTCTACCTTTAAACTATTTTACTTAAATTTTCCGCTTCTATTTATGTATTTATTTTTCCATTTTTTCACCTTCTAAGTTCTCCATTTAAGCTTCACCTATTTAAAATAACTTTATAAAATCATTCCGTCAAGTTTATTAGTAATTTTCATCAAAAAAATTTTCATGTCATCATGTGGCTACGTTATCAAAAGAAGATATACTTGTTTACGTGAAATTGAGTGATCAACCATCAATGAGATGGAATGGCTTTTCTTATTCGTTGTGAAAAGATAAGAGGATTTTAAAGTGGAAAGATGAAACTGAAAAAACTCAAAGGACTCGACTGGTATCTAGTCATGGTCCTATTTTTGAGGTATGAAGTTTGATTTTTATGTATTAAATAAAAAATAAATAATAAATAACTCAATAAGCTGGCAAAAAGAAAAGCCTTCGACAAGGAAATGAAAAATAATAAAGATGGAGGACTTGATCAATGCTGAACATCCTTTGTACTATAAATAATTTATTCCATAGGAGTGAAATTGATTCTATCGACGTTAAGGGGGCAAAAAAATGCATAAGCATCACACGACACGTCATGATTTATCCGTGTGACTAATGAGGTAATAATTTATTTTAAATAGATGGTAAAACTGATACGTAATTTTTATAAATTATCCATAAAAAAAAATTTACAGATATCACAACTAATTATTTTGTATCACGCTAAATGGATCATCACGCAGAGTTAAGCAACTCCTTGTGATTCAAATCAATGATTTTTCCATGACACATCGTGCAGAATTTCGTATGATATTTCTCATTCCTCAAAATCAATGAGGCATGGTCGTTTGCCATGGCTGTTGCAGCACGAAGGTCGAGGAAGGAAAAAGGGGGTCATTGTAATTTGAAAATTAAGTGCTGAGAAGATGCCATTCATACATTTTATATAAAAGACCGTAATCAGTCACTGTCATCTATGGTCGTCTCCTTCTTCCTTAAGCAATGGGGTGCACAAAGTCATTTTAATGGTGGAACCCATTGAGAAGAATTATACCAGAGTTCTTTTGACTTTTATAACCCCTTGTCTTCCTTTTTTCACTTTCCTTTTTGTGTTAGATTTCAAACAGAATATCTCAAGTTGTTATATATAATATTATTTCCTTTCTTGGAACTTACCTCATGTCACAATCGCGTTCCTAATCCACCCCCATCGGCATTGCTTATCTCATGGATCGAGAAAAAGTAGCTAAAATTCAGTTTTTATAGATAAAATGAAGTGCTTCTACGGCACCGTGCTCTGCAAAGTAACTATATTTTCTTCTTATTTTTTATAACTTTTGTTAGAAATATATAATTTTCAACAATTTAAAAAATAATATTTCTAGCCTAAATGAAATATAACGTTCGTAAATAATATATAGCCATTCTGGCCGATCCAACAGCATTTTTTATTTTTTTCGTCTATAAATATATTAAAATATATAAATTTTTTAGTCTTAAAATTCCATAATTTGTATTACTATTCATATCACAAATTGTTTACATAGATCTAAATAATTCTCAAAATTTACCATATATTGATGATTACCAAACTCACATAATTTTCAAATACTAACTATTTCATAACACCATATTTTCAATATATACCTCGATTTTCACTCGAAACTTTTAACAATATAACACGATAGGAAATTCTCCACCGCAACCGAATTTAAATCAATCGCCACAAATACCAATTAGTACAAATCCACAATACTTACTATATTCCAAGAAAAAAAAAAACAATGTCAAAAGCAAATTAAATTAGAAAAATCAATAATGATGACTAATGCACCATTAAAACAAGAAGGAATCATTAGTTCAAACAAATTTAGATACCCAAAATCACGGCTACAGCGAAAACCACAGCCAAAATTGTGGCGATGCACCTAAAATCTTGGCCATAGCGATAATCGCGGCCATGACCTAAAGTTGCAGCTGCGATTGTGGCCATGGTTGTCATCGTGGCGGCTATTTTTAGTCCATAGTTGCGATTTTGGTTTTGCGGCTTGAACTGCAGCTACGATTTTGGCCACAATTATCACTATGGCAGTAATTTTTGGTATTCGACCTTCGATTAGTCATAACTTTTACTATATAACAGAATCCTTATTATAATATATCTAAATGAAGGTTATTCAAAGAGCTCTACTAATTATAAGAGTATGACCTGTAATTGCAAATTAGAGGCCCAAAAAAACATCGTTTAGTGCCTGAAATCGATCTTTTATTTATTTTTCTTTTTTAATTATCATGTTTCTTAATTTGTCTTAAATATTATTCATAATCAACTATTGTGAAGCCATCAAATTAAAATATTCTTTTAATATAATAAATTAAAAATCATTATTACTATATGCAAATAAAATTATAATTTAATTTATTTTCATATTTATTTAACATAATGAGTAAAATATTGAAAATATTATCTAAAAATGAAAATATAATATATAAGACATGCAGAAATATTAAAAATTATGAAGAAACTTTATTTAAGTAACTTATAGATAAAATAAAGAATTGTTTAAAAAAAATTACTTAAAAAACTGATATAACATGTTAAATAATTTCTTAAACAATTTATCGATAAATTGTTCTTCATTTGCCATGACTTTTTGACATTAAGCATTTCCCAAAACAGTTGTTTTCGAGTCTCCTCATTCTAAGGGAAAATAATTACAGGGGTTTTAGACACCAATTCAAAAACGTACGATTTCACGTGTCATTGCGTCTATAATGCAAAAGGTTCTTGCACTTTATCAATATTCCTGATGGTTAAGACTTTAGTTGTCACATTGTATTGATCAAATACACATAAAATTGCGGATCGTGATTGTTACAAAAGAGCCAACGGTCCAAAAGTTAGATCCGAATCAACATGAAACCAAGTGGCAACCATGGAACCTCAAAGAAATTCAAGTCCAATAAGTTTTCCTCAAGGACCAATCACAAGAGCTAGAGCTAAGAAGATTCAACAAGCCTACAATAATCACTTCCAAGGCTTATTAAAGCATGCCAAGGATGAATCACAAGGTTATCAAGGCTTTGAACAAGGATAGAGCAAGTATACTTCAATATTTTTCAAGTAATCATTCAAATAGAGCTAAGGAAAGCTGATTTGTGCAGAGAAACAAGAATGGCCGCCAGCCATTATCCAATGGCCGCCGGCCATGACTCCCCTGGCCAATTTTCAAACTTTACAATTTTGCTCCAGAATGCTCATGGCCGCCTGCC
>JAMXBD010001473.1:0-364093 GCA_024138025.1 Combretum micranthum | reverse complement strand
CATAATAATTATCCAATAATTATCTTATATAGGTAAATATACAAGAATGGAAAATGTAATTAAGAAATAATTAAAAATAATGTAATTCCCTTAAATGACAGATAATAACATAAAATGAGATCAAGAGAAATACGATAAAAATAAATGATAGAAAATAAATATTAGTTACCATAATGGGTCAAACTAAAGAACGGTATAAAAGTAATAATAATAGTAATGATAAAATATTGATTTACTTAATACAAATTTTATAACTACCCGATAATAATAAAATATTTTATGATCAAGACAAGCAACATGAAAATAAATATTAAATAATAAATATCTAATATCATATGATCATTACCTTAAAAAGACCAATACAAGTAATAAAAATTAAATCAAATACCAATATAGGACACTTAGGCACTCATAAGAGTTTAGATATATAATCTATGTCATATTGATGAATATTTTTATTCGTCTCATTAGGTGATACTGATCAATTAGTAGCTTTCCTAAAAACTATTACGATTAATCATCATGAGCAAGTGAGTAACTCAGATCTATTACATTATTTGTATTTGTAACTAATGGCATACCGCATATGTAATGTAAAGATAATAATATAGTTGTTGTGGAAATATATTGAGTATGTGTTGTGAGTTGTTTGTTTAGTTGACAAACTAAGATAATAAAAGTGATAATATCGATTGTTTAATGATTTGAGAAAAACATGTTATATGTGTAATGTATGATCACCATAAGGCTGACTAAGAATTATTGGCTTTGTAATTAAAATTGTCATGCGTTACACGAACCACATTATTGTATCTTCAAAAAGGGTGACGGTTTGCTACATATTAGTATTTCGATTCTCTGTTAATGCTTGGTTTTTCTAAAGTGTTAGTTCTTCTAAGGTTTTTTTTTATTCCGACGATTCTATAGGAACTAAGTGGCAACAAAGGACGTTGCCCGTAGTATCTCTCTGAAATTACTAATATTTAGGGAGTTTCTAAGACATGATGCAGGAAATGATTAGTTAAAATATCTTTAAATTAAAGTGATAACCCTAAGATGAGAAATTGTTGATTTTCCTATGTACTTAGTCTCTCTTGGGCATGTGGGTCCCTAAATAATTTTCCTTCAACCCTAAAAAGAGGGCATAAATCATTTTCCTATTTGGATTCTAGATCATCCAAGTTTGTATTTGTGCATATACTTTATTGTTACATTACATATGAATTATTAATAAACTTGCTTGATGTGTAATATGTCTGGTTATTCAGTTAGTATTTAAATTATCAGTTTATATTTTTTGGAGAATTATAGAATAGGAAGTTAGTCTATAATATTATATTACTCCAGACTTGTATAGACAGTTATTTTACTAATTTATGACTTACATGTATTTGTCATTTTTTATCGAAGCGATTAAAAGATCCTGTTTTTTGAAATATGTCATTCTCTGAAAGCAAACTAGTAATAGTATACAAGCATGGTTTGTATGCTACTACTAGGGTACCATCGGGGTGTAACAGCTTGTCTATATCAGGACTAGTAAATGAATTGATGTAACATTTGGTATGGAATAGATTTGGAATGAAATCGCAAATTTACATTTTATTTCGTTTCTCATGTTTGAATGCACTTTTAGAAGTCGGAATTCCAATCCCTTAGAACCAAAAATTCTAGCACTAAAGAGGAATTTGATTCCACATTTGAGAAAGTAAAATCGCTATTCCATTCAACTTCATTAATTATATGTATTTGAATTATCATTTTATCGTATATTATATTTATATTTTATATTTATTATTAAGGACATTTTTGAAAAATACATTTTATAACAAATCATTTTAGAAATCATTCATTATCTAATCTATTCTAAATAATTCTCATGTACCAAAAGTGATATTAATAGATTTCTAGCTTATAAAATTAATTGAAAGTATGCTAATTATCCTAGTGTCATGGTCTATATCTTATACGTGAGTAAACTTCTATATTTTTATTTTGACGATTTATTTTTTTCTTACAGTTACAATAAGAAAGATGATTTGAACCTACACCATCTCATTAGGGGACGTGTTCCATTGGAAAAGGAGTAGTCACGTTGCAAATCCATCCAGTTATCTTCGACCAATTTCCCCCATGCCTGCAGCAAAAGAATTAAACACAAGGTCCAGTCATGTTGAAAGCCCAACGCCATGCATCCAGCCCACACGTTTTCAGCCCAGCACCGCTCATCAAATGCAAATCAGCTCTTGCAAACCAGCAATAATTTGATGGAGAAGAGCCCTCTCGCCTAGAATTTAGGTGCTGTTTGGATTAGCTGATTTTCATTTATATGTTATTTGTATTTGATTTGTTTAATCTTTTTAGGAATAAAAATATATATTTTTCATTTTTAATTATTTATTGATAAATATCTATTTGAAAACGATAAAAATAAAATGTCAAAAAGACTAGAAAAAATATTAAACAAACAGACCCTTAATTTGTCCAATTCCACGATTGAAAGCCATCAAATTCATCATGTGTCATAAACTAGATAGACATACTTTAAAAGCTGAAAAGAAACTACTATAATTGGTAAGCATCCCCATCTTATAGAATCTCTATAATGTCTTTACAATGTCAAGTTATCTTAGTAACTTTTTCTCTTAAAAGATTTCACAACTTTATCTTTAAAGGCCTTCATACCTTTTTAAGTTTTTAAGGGTCTTATATAATATTCTCATTACAACAAAAGAAAGAAAAAGATATCCAAGAAGTACAAAAGCTTACCTTTAATGTTTTTAACTAGTTGTGCGAGTGAGACGGATTATGCGAGCCAACATGTTAAATTTACAAAAAAATAGGTTAGGTTAAAAATTCCAACCCATTTCAATATGCTGACCATTTTAACCTATTCTACATAAATCATGACTTAAAGTGGGCACCCACTGTAATTGAGTTGGCCGGCAAACACATGAAATTTTTTTTTTTTTTTAAATTTTGTTATATGGGCAAACCTGTGAAAGTTTAAAAAGAAATTAGCATGAAGCTAGTAACAATAAATAATTATACATAAGTGTTGAATTAACAAAAATAGAAAAATAAAAGAAAATGAACTAAATTAAAAGAATAAGAGGATGAAATATTAATATCAAATAAGAATGAGAGCGGTGGCTATTTTTAGCTTAGCTTGCTTCCCAAATCTGCAAGTAAAAGATAACAACTGGTGAGTTCAGATTGCAGGTATAAACTAAATAATTATTTAATAACAACAGAAAACAATTTCTGTTGTTACGCATGAAATCTGGTTGGGAGCTCAGGGAAACTTGGACAGCTTAGTTGGTTCTCGGAGCTTCCTTTGATATGTGCGCTCGTTGCTCGATACCGATGGAGCTCAGTTCTACTGTAGAATTGTTCAAAAATAAGCAGCAGCTCTGTTTATTCGTTGACAAAAGATCAAATCGGCATTTGTACAATCGGTGTTGAGTAGAGCTTAGCACCTGGAATTTTTTACTTGGTTGCTCGGTGTAGTGCTAATGCTTCTTGGTCTGGTGCACTTGGCGTGATAGCATTAACTCGGATTGTTCCTGCACATACGCACAACATTATAACTCTCTTTGTAGTGCAACTCGGTTCAAAAGTAAAGCTCAAATTGAAAAGTTCAACAGTCTGAGTGATTAAATCTGTTTTGATTTGTGACAGTTGTTGCTAGTGCGTTTGACATTTGGTATCAATAGCTTGGTCTTCTGCTAGTGCGATTCTATAGCTCGGAGCAGCCTGGATTGCAATGCATCGAACATGTTTATTTGCCAGTCAGTTCTGGAGCACACGTAGCAGTTTTCTTCAAACTACTCGAATGTTCAAAATCCTCAAGCATTCGGCTACTGCTCTGCGACAGCTGCAGCTTCGAGATTGGCACGTCAGGTTGGCACCTGATGTTAATGAAGCTAAGCTGTCCAGCTTTCTAATTTAAGTCAACAAAGTAGAGGAGAGCATTTATACAAATTTCTCTTGCAAACGATGGTGCAACTAGCTTGGAGTCCAATAATTTTAAGTACACCGTGATGAGGTGGTACTTGTAATCATAAACTCGATCTATATTCAAAATTTCCATGAATCTTCAGCCTGTCATTTGATATCGTAGCACAAGAATTGGCAAGTATATATCAAAAAGGCAACCTTATGCTGGCCATTTTCCTATCTTTGCACCCCATGATTAAATCAAGTCATAATCATCTTCCCTAATTCCATAAGTCCTAGAAACACAATCACATCAAGAGCTGAAGAAATGACATTAGCATAATTAGGTGCTAATTTTAAAAGTTACTCCACCAGTCTGCGGCAAATATGTAGAGATGCTAAAAAAATTTTATTATGTGTGTCAGCTAAATACAGCACATTCCAAGGAAAAGACGTGAGGCTTGCAGCTATTTCTTTGTTCTGCAAATTTTATGGTACATGTAATGCTGATGTCAGTAATTTCTCTCTTTTTTGTAGAATTAGATGTTTTCATTAACTCTCAGAATGGTTAAAAAAAGGAAGATTTCACCCTCTATAAAAAAAGTGAAAAAGAGGTAACAAGGTAGATAAAAATTTTGATTGAATGCACTAAAACTTACGAAAATATAAGGGAAAATAAGAATGAGAGGTCATGGAAAAGTGCACGGGTACTGCACATATCTTTTGAGTTTTATATTGATGGCCAACTTTGTCCTCATTTAAAAATCTTAATTTACTTTCCTGTTCATGCATTTATTTTAATTTAATTTAAGGTATTTCAATTTCCAAGGAAGTACCTTAATCAGACAATGTTCAAGACAAGCATCATAAGTAGATACTAAAACAGAAAAGCACAAATACACAAAAACCATTTCATGCTCTCTAAATCATTAAAATAATGAATTACAAGGATTTTAACCAAAGTATTCGTACCTTAAGGTCATATTCCAAATTTACTACACTTAAAAGCATAAAATATAGAAAGCTACACTGTTTATTGGAATTCAAATTTGGGCAGCAAAGTAATGCATAAAAAAAAAAAAAAATTCAAAGGGACAAGAGTAGGACATAGGACATAGCGAAGATTAGCACACCATCTCTTATTAGGTTTCCTTTTGTCCTTGTGATGCTTTTAATGGGACTTCTCACGAACATCATCCTGCTGCGCAGAACTTGAAGTAACCAAAGCTATTGGAAGACTTCGTTCAATGGGAAATGGCATGGCTTCCACATTTGGTAGATGTGCTCCAGTAAACAGTGTTAACTTAATCGTTCTTCAAAGCTCCCTATGGTAATTGATATCATCTGGAAATATTTTTCATGCTATCATCTAAATAAGCACAAATTAAAACAAATACAATGATACTTGTATCATATGAGAACACAAGAAATGAGCTGCGCATTGAGATTTCAGCCATAGCATCAGTTAAAAGATTTAAAAAGAATTAGAATTTAAATCTAATTTTGTGTCTTGAGAAATAATAAACGTTTTGACAATATGTTAATTAATATTTTCTAGTTATATAATGTGTTGTTTTCCATACATTATAAAAGTTGTAATTTTTCGTATTTTACAATTAAACCTTTTTCTAAAAGTACAAAAAATTTATTGCAAGCAGTCACAATGAGTTTTAAAGTATGGACATGCTGTCCTTTCTCTTAAATAAATCTTCTTTCATTAAATACTGATATGATAATTCCCAATTAAATCATAATTACTTTTTACGAACATACTTTCTTTTACTTGCACAAAATCTTCCTTCCAAACCTTCACATTTTAACTTCAAAAACCCCGATATCATGTTTACAAGTTGCACAACCACAATTTTGGAAAGAAGAAAATGAAGCGATTTCAAAAAGCACGACATGTATCTTTATTTGCTTTATTTTCAAAGATTTTAGAAAGTATCTTTGTTAAATAGACTAGAGCATGTGAACATTTCACCAATCACATGTGAAATATCGTTTTTACTAAATATTATGTTTTAGAAAATTGAAAAACGAACCTAATTTGCTAAGAAATATTAAAAACAAATAAAAACCTATTTTGTGAGTTTGTTTAGGCTTAACCAGAAAAATGTTTTCTATATGTTTATAAAGAAAAGTCATTTCATCTCATCTAAATAAAGAATGACAGAACATATAATGTAACAGTAAATCTACCCTCTAAACTCTCATGTTGGATCTAAGTTAGGGTTTCGAAGATTGAGTTCCCGATTAGATTAGTATGTTGTTGTTGTATTTAAGGTTGTTTTTTATGCGCATTTTGATGGTAATATCTGTTTTGGAGTAAGTTAAGATGTTGCTGTGTCTGTTGTTGGTGTTGTAGCCTAGTTCATCCCTCGAGTGGATCGATGGGAAGCCTTAAGTGTGAAGGGATAAGTTTTGTGCATAGTATTTGCGTGGCCTAAGGTCGTACCCTTGACATGCCTGTAACAAACATTGAGAGTTGTTGCGTCTCAAAATAAAACCAAGTGTAAGATGAATAGTAGCTGTCACAGCCTAAAGTCGAGACCTCGATAATGCTCGTGACAGACATTGAAGCTTGTCATAGTTAAAAATAAGTTTAAATGTTGAAGCATAGTACCCGCCATGGCCTATAGTTGAGCCCTTGACGTACCCTACAAAGATACTGTGAATGTTTTTAATAGCACACGACCCCTAGTTTGTTAAGGTGCGACATGATTTTCTCAAAATAATATACCCTGCAACCCTTCTTAAGTTGCCCTTGACCTCCTGTTTGAGTAGCGATGTGACTCGTGACCCAATCTTAGTACATGATGATGATGCATAAGTTAATAAGTTTTTAACGAAAATATAGGACTCTTACGCTCTTATAAGAGTTTTATCTTCTCTTTTATGTGTTAGTGATGTATGTTTATTATTCTATAGGAGCTTTCAATCAAGACCTCGAGTATCTTGAAGATTAGTACTATCTCTAAGTAGAATGCATAGGTGAATGACTTGAATCTTATCATGTTGTTATGCCTATAATGTAGCTGTACTTAATTCTAAGCAAATTCTATTGGTTATGTATGGGGATGGGGATAATGTATGCTGTATCGTGCTTGAATGTGTGACAAGCTTTAATGATAGAAGTTATAACAAATTTTTTAGATGTTGAGGTGCAATGAGTATTGATGACTATCTGAACAGTGTATGGCCACCAATAACATGATATAAGTCTTATTTGACCCTTAATCTAAAATAGACATGCATTACACGACAATATGTTGTATTAGCATGGTACCCATGTCACGTATTGACATTCCGATCTTATGATAATGCCTAATCACGCCGAGAGAGTCTAGGTGGTGTTATCATAGGATTGTTGGCCCCATAAGAACAAGGCTGACCTGATAGACGTCGCCCGAGTTAGGGAGGCTTTAAGGGTCAATACTTAAGGGGTTTATGATGGTTCTAAGGTGAGGTTGAGATTATGTTAATTATGTATATAAGTAAGTGTGTATATATATAATAAGTAAGTTTTAGAAAAGCTTCTTCTCCCTTAGTTCTTAGTCTCTCATGGGCATGAATTACTCGAGATTGGTCCTTTAACCCCTAATGGAGGGCATAAATCCCCACTGGTTTGGATTCTGGTTATCTAAACTATGCATTACATATGGTTGAGTGTAGCATTGCATATGATTGTAGCTAAAACTTGTTAGGTATCTACTTGAAGTGTGATTTGATAATGTTATCTCACTTAGCTGCGGTGCTCACATCCCTACAGATTTTATATTCTTTCAAGATCTCTAGAAGGGATCTGAGCTTGAAGTAAGTGGAGTAGTAGATCTCGAAGGGAAATTCCATGGCTCGAGTGAGAGTAGAGATAGTTCCTTTTGTATAGAACAGCTCATGTTTGTTTCTCTTAAGTTGTAAGTTTGTTAAGAGCCTACCCTAAGTTGTTGTAAGGAAGTTTTTGTCGTAAAGATCCTATACGTATGCGAAATTTCTTATCTTGACAACTTCACGATCTTGTTTTACATGTCTATGCCATGGAGTGTCCTAATAGTATGATGCCTGCAAGTTTGTTTTATTGAAAAGCTTTGGTTGACTTATTTTTCTACTACGGTTTGCTAAATTGCTTTAAAGGGGCATTAATGCTATTGAGGTACCCTATGGGAGTGTGACAGGAGTTGGTATCAGAGCTATGGTTGCACAGATGAGAATATTTGAACATGTATAAGATCTTTATGGAGATATAGCTGAGTAGACCTAGAATCTTATACAGACCTATAGTATAGAGTGTAATGTTTGCGTGGTGAGAAAGGGGTAGTCTAAGGGAACGTGTGCTATGACTATTAAGTGTAGTGGTGATCTCTAGGGAAGTTTGTAGCTTTGTGTGTAGCTTTTGTTGTAGTTTATGTGTTGTTTGGTTGTTGTATGGTTGGTTTGATGTCAACAAGAGAAGTAACGGGCTTTGCTTTGGAAATAAAGGATAAGGAAGAAGAGCATGGACTGCTCAGTTGCCTGTGCTAGAGGTTCAACCCTAAGCTCAAGAACCTACTGGACAAAGGCAACCAGGACCGCAGAATGCACCTCCACTTCCCCCTCAAGTGTTAGAAGCTATCTTGTTAGCTATACAGCAGCATAATGTTATGATTCTGCAAGCTTTACAAGGAGGGCAACAGTCTCAAGTAGTATTCCAAGCTACTCCAGTAGATTCCCTGTCAAACCACCTGATGTACCCTAGTTGTGCCTCAGAGAACCTAAACCTTAACACCGCCGGCTATTGTACTAGAAGAGGTAGATCAACCTATTAAGTTGGCTGCTAAAAGTCAAGTACGCCTCTTGTTAACATGATGTGTAGTATCCTCAGCCTCTATCCAACGACTTCAAAGGAACATGCTTCTAGAGTTTATCAAGTGCAATATATATGTTGAAGGGTTCTAAGGAAAACCCAAAGAAGCAAAAGATTGGTTGGCTCAAGTAGAGAGATCTTTTAATGTATTTCAAGTGCCTGATGCTTTTAAAGTGTCGTACAGAACATACTTGCTAGGTTAAGAGCTAGGATATGGTATGACTTAATGGAACGAGTTTTACCGCAACCAATCATGTAGAAGATTTGAGGAGAGAGTTTTTAAGGGAGTATTTCCCAAGCAGCTTAAGAGCGAAGTATAGCACAGACTTGATGAACCTTGCTCAGGGGAACAAAAGTATTGATGAGTATGAGCATGAGTTTAATAGGTTACTATAGTTTGCTTCACGTGCTTATAAAGACAATGATGAGCTAAAGAGGCAGACGTTTATGGCTAGTCTGAGCCTCATTATCAGAGAAGGCTTGCTGAGTTTAAGCTTGAAGATTTCTCTATTTTGGTGGAAAAGGTACAAGTTATAGAACGTGCTAGAAGGTATGAGGCAGAAAGGTATAGAAAGAAAGGAAAAGCCTTAAAAAAGAGGCCACATGACAATTTTGGGACAAGTTCAGCCTCTAAGAGGAATAAGTTCTTCAAGACATCTATGATATCCAAAGGAGGAGAGTTTGGGGAAAATGCTCTTATTTGTTGGAAGTGTAACGGATCACATTACCTAAGGGATTGCCCCTATCTCAAGAATCGATGTTTCTTTTGTGGAGAAGGTGGACATATCATTAGTGGCTGCCTAAAGAGGGCAGGAGCTACCTGTTTTGTTTGCAACCAATTAGGACACATATCAATTGCATGTCTTTAAAGGACCCAATCATGAGGAGCTTCACAGTCCAAGGGAACTAGTGGAGCTAAGAATAAGAAGGAAGGAAATAATCCAGGAAGCAAATCTGCATATGCTATCCAAATGTTTGCTATGCATGGGACTTCCATAGTAGAAGGATCGGAAGGAGAATATGATGAAGATGAAGTGGAAGATTCCAGTTTGATTGTATGTGTGTGCTTTACCTTATAATTTGAGTTTTGGATGTAAGTGCATGTTAAATAATTGGAATAAAAGCTTTCTAAATCAAGCTAGTAACAAGAAAACCTATGGTAACTGGGAACAATACAAGTGAAAGATACCCTTACGTATGCACTCTTTGATACCAAGTGCAATGCATTCCTTTGTTAACCTGGGTTTAGTAAAAAGAGCTAGCTTGTGTATTGAGACGATAAAGAAAGGTTTAAGAATCTCAACTCCTATAGGAAGTATGGTTGTTACCCGAGAGGTGATAAGGGGATGTCTGTTGTGGATAAATGATCAAAAGATAGCTGTTAACCTTATAGTGATGCATATGCAAAAGTGTGATGTCATTTTAGGGATAACTTATATGACAATTGCTATGGTAAAAGTGGATTCTCACCATAAGACGGTTTTGTTTAAAAACAAGAGAATGAAAAGAGTGGAATTCATGGGAGAAGTGCTTAAAGGAAAACAAATGCAAATAAGATTTGTTGAAGCATTGGCGGAAAGAGTTGATGAGTTGGAAAAGAGCATAATGTATTCTTTAGACAAAGGGATGAAAAATCCTGATATCCAAAATATTCAGACAGTGTGTGAGTTTTCTGATGTTTTTCCTAATAATCTACTATGGTTATCACCCTAAAGAGAAGTTGAGTTTGCCATAGATTTGATGCTAGTAACGACACCAATATCAAAACTGCTTGATAGGATGGTACCTATAGAGTTAAAGGAGTTAAAAACACAGTTGCAAGAGTTGTTGGACAATGGATTTATTTACATCAGTGTTTTGCCATGGGGAGCTCCAGTGCTGTTTGTCAAAAAGAAGGATGGATCTATGAGACTTTTTATAAACTACAAAGAGTTGAACAAGGTTACGATTAAGAACAAGTATCTGCTTCCAAGGATAGATGATTTTTTGATAAGTTGTATGGTGCAAATGTGTTTTCTTGTGTTGATTTAAGGTATGGATACCATCTAATTTATATTAAGGCTGATGACATACTTAAGACAGCTTTTTTGGATATGGTATGACCATTATGAGTTTTTGTTTATGTCTTTTTGGTTGATGAATGTAATAGCGATTTTCGTGGATTTGATGAATAAAGTTTTTTTTTATTGTTGTTGGATGTGTGTGTGATAGTATTCATCAATGATATCTTAACGTTCTCCCCTTTGGATGAGCAGCATGATGAGCATCTATGCATGGTGTTACAACTTTTGAGAGAAAATAAGTTATATGATAAGCTATCAAATAGTGATTTTTGATTAAGACAAATATCTTTCTTGGATATGTGGTATCAACAAAAGAAATTTCTATGGACCTTGAGAAAGCTAAAGATGTTGTCGAATGGAAAAGGCTTGAAATAATATCTGAAGTGAGAAGTTTCTTGGGTTTAGTAGGGAATTACAAATAGTTTGTTAAGGATTGCTCCAAGATGGCCTTGCCATTGACTCAGTTAACCAAGAAAAGTGAAAAGTTCAAATGGAATGAGAGAGGGAACAGAGTTTTCAAGAGTTTAAGAAAAAATTGGTATCAGCACCAATATTGGTTCTACCAAATGATTAGGACTCTTTGTCCATTCATAGTGATGCATCAAAGTGTAGGTTAGGATGTGTACAGATGCAAAATGGAAAAGTGACTGCATATACATCAAGGCAGTTAAAGACACACGAGAAGAACTATCTAATGCATGATTTGGAGTTAGTAGCTATCGTTTTGCTTTGAAGATATGGAGGCATCATCTATATGGACAGAGGTACAAAATCTACATAAATCATAAGAGTTTGAAGTATTTATTCAATTAGAAGGAGTTGAACATGAGGCAATGCAGATGGCTAGAGTTGATCAAGGATTATGATTTAAGCATCAGTTATCATCCAGGAAAGGTCAATGTAGTTGCAGATGCTTTGAGCCCTAAGAATTATGGAGAAGTAGCTTCAATGCTAATGGGACAAAAAGAGCTTATAAGAGAATACGGAAGGATGGATTTAGAGTTTGCCTTATGAGATAAAAAAGTTGAGATTACAAATCTGGTATTGGAATCGACCTTGTTGCAAAGGATTAAGGAAACACAAAGACAAGATTTAAAGTGTCAAAGGATCATTCAAGGTCTTGCATAAGGAAAGTTTAAAGGTTTTCATGTGGATGGAGAAGGAATCCTAAGGATAAATAAAAGGTTGTGCGAGCTAAAGGATATAGCTTTAAGGAAAGAGCTTATGCATGAGGCACATTGTTCAAGATATACAGTTCATCAAGGTGAATCAAAGACCTATCAAGAGCTTAAAAGTGCATAGTGGTAGAATAGAATGAAAAAGGATATGGTAGCTTTTGTTGCTCAATGTGAAATTTGTTAAAAAGTGAAAGCCAAACATTAAAGAATAGGTGGGTTGTTACAAACGTTACCTATCTTCGAATAGAAGGGATCGAATATCAATGGACTTTATAAGTTCTTTACCAAGGATGAATGCTAGTTATGATGGAATATAGGTGGTTGTGGATCAGCTTACCAAGTTTGCTCATTTTCTACCCATTAATATGATATATTCTTTAGAAAAGTTGGCACAGTTATACATCAAAAAGATTGTTAGATTGCATGGTGCACCAGTAAAGATTGTTTTAGATCGAGACCAAAGGTTTGTTTCAAGGTTTTGGAAGAATTTGCAAAGAGCCATGGGGACTCAGCTAAAGTTTAGCACCACATATCATCCTCAAACAGATGGACAAACAGAGAAAACAATATAGACTTAGAAGCATATGTTAATAACATATGTGCTAAAGTTTAAAGGAAGTTGGAATCGATATTACCATTAGTAGAGTTTGCATACAACAATAGCTATCATTCTACTATTGATATGCTACCATATGAGGCTTTTTATGGAAAAAGTATAGGTCGTCGTTGTTTTAGGATAATTTGGAAAGTGTAGCATTGGACCTAAGCTAGTGCAAGAGACAATGGACAAAGTGGTAATGATTAAGTATAGGATAAAAGAGGCACAAGATCGACAAAAGAGTTGGGTTGGCATGAAGCGAAAGGCAGCTTGAGTTTGATACAGGAGATCATGTGTACCTTAAAGTCAGACCAATCAAAAGTTTACATAAAGGACAATTGCAAGGAAAGTTAAGCCCAAGATACATTGGACCTTTCAAGATTTCGGAAAGAATTGGAAGTTCGACATATCGAGTGGTTCCTCCACCTAATTTTGCAAACATGCACGATGTCTTCCATGTATCAGTTTTACGAAAATATGTACCCAACCTTGACAATATGGTTTAGTTGGAGCCTATTCCACCTAAGGAAAATTTGACATATGAAAAGCATCTAATGCAGATTTTGGATTCTAAAGTGTAGACTCTTCAGAACAAAGAGATCAGATATGTTAAAATGTTGTGGGATCTGCAAACTGAAGAGGTTACCTGAGAATCTAAAGAGGACATCAGAAGAGCTTATCCACAATTGTTTGTTGTGTCTGGTATATCTTAAGCTCTTCTGGTTTAAGGGGGTATAGGATGTGATCCTTAAGTTTTGGCCACAGCATGAGTTAAAGAAGATTTAAAAATAATTAAAATCTAAATCTAATTTCGTATCTGGGAAAGTAATAAATCTTTTGGCAGTATATTAATTAATATTTTCTAATCATATAATGTTTTTTTTCCATACATTATAAAAGTTGTGATTTTCATATATTATAATTAAACATTTTCCAAAAACACTAGAAATTTATTGCAAGCCATCACAATGAGTTTTAAAACATGGATATGTTGTCCCTTCTATTAAATAAAGCTTCTTCCATCAAATAACAATATGTGAATTCCTAATTAAACCATAATTATTTTCTTTTACGAAAAAAAAGTAATAAGAGATTTTAAAGTTTACACCAATTGAGCCTTATTGTTGTTTCAAAAAACCAACATAATATTTTCGAAGTTTACTTTTCAAACATGCTTTCTATTATCTGAACAAAATCTTTCTTCCAAACCTTCGCATTTTAGCTTGAAAAACCCCAAGATTGTGTTTACAAGTTACATAACCAGAGTTTTGGAAAGAAGAAAGTGAAGCGATTTTGAAAAGCACGATAGGTATGTTCGTTTGCTTTATTTTCAAAGATTTCAGAAAATATCTTTGTTAAATATACCAATGCATGTGCATATTTCACCATTCATGTGTGAAATATCATTTTTGGCATATGTCATGTTTTAGAAAACTAAAAAATGAACCTGATTTGCTAAGAAATGTTAAAAAAAAAAAAAAAAATTAAAAGCCAGTTTTGCAAGTTTGTTTAGGCTTAACATGAAAAATGTTTTCTATGTGTTTATAAACAAAAACTATTTTATCTCATCTAAATAAAGAATGATAGAACATGCAATATAATAGTAGATCTACCCTCCAAGCTCTCATGTTGGATCTAAGTTAGAGTTTAGAAGATAAGAGTTTTTTATTAGATTATTATGTTGTTGTTATGTTTTAGGTTGTTTTTATGCGCGTTTTGATGCTAGCATCTGTTATTAGGAGTTAGTAGTGTTTTGGAGAAAGTTTAGATATTGTTCTATTTATTGTTGATGTAGCAGCCTAGTTTTACCCTCGAGTTGGATCAATAGGAAGCCTTGTGTAAATTTGATGGGGCAAGTTTTGCGCACAATATATGTCAGGCCTAAGGTCAAGCCTTTGACATGCCTATGACAAACATTGATAGTTGTCGCGCCTAAAAAAAACTAAGTGTAAGATGCGTAGTAGTTGTCATGGCTTAAAGTTAAGACCTCAACAATGCCCACAACAGACATTAAAGCTTATCACAGCTAAAAAATAAGTTTAAATGTTGAAGCATAGTACTAGTTGCGGCCTACGGTCGAACTCTAGACATACATTGCGATGATGTTGGGAATGTTTTTAACAACACATGATCCTTTAGTTTGTTAAGGCACGACATGATTTTCTCAAAGCAATGTACCTTGTGACCCTTCCTAAGTTGCCCTCGACCCCTTGTTTGCTTAGACACGAGTCTAGTTTTGAGTAGCGATTGGACCTTTGACCCAACCTTAGTAGTTCACGATGGTGATAAGCATAAGCTAAGAAGTTTATAAAAAAAAATATAGGAGAGTTCTATCTTCTCTATTTTATAGTAGTGATGTATATTTGTTGTTCTATAGGAGCTTTCAATTAAGACCCCAAGTTTCCCGAAGATTACTACGATCTCTGAGTAGGATGCATAGGTGAGTAACTTGAATCTTAACACGATGTTGTACTTGTAATGTAGCTGAACTTATTTCTACGTAAACTTAGTTGATTATGTATGGGGATAGGGATAATGTATGTTGTATGGTGCTTACATGTGTGACAAGCTTTAATAACAAAAGTGATAACAAACTTCTTGATGCTGAGGTGCAATGAGTATTGATGATTGTCTGAACATTGTATGGCCCCCAATAACATGATTTAAGTTTTATTTGACCCTTAATCTAAAATAGACATGCATTGCATGATAGCATGCTGCATTAGCATGATACCCATGTCATATATTAACATTATGATCTTATGGTAATGCCTAGTCATATCGAGGGAGTCCATGTGGGGTTATCATAGGGCTATTGGCCCCATGAAACTAAGTTGACCTGAAGGACGTTGCCCGAGTTAGGGAGGCTTTAGGTGTTAATGCTTAGGGGTTTCTGATGGTTCTAAGGTGAAGTTGAGATTATGTTGATTATATATATACTAAGTAAGTTTTGAAAAAGCTTCTCCTTCCTTAGTTCTCAGTCTCTCCAAGGCATGGACTACTTGAGATTGGTCCTTCAACCTACAAGATAGGGCATAAAACCCCATTAGTTTGGATTTTGGTCATCGAAATTGTGCATTACATATGATTAAGTGTAGCATTGCAACTAAACCCTGCTAGGTATCTACTTGAAGAGTGGTTTGATTATGTTATCTCACTTAGCTATGGTGTGCTCACACTCCTATAAACTTTATGTGCTTTTAAGATCTTTAGAATGGATTTGAGCTTGAAGTGAGCAGATGTAGTAGATCTCAAGGGGAAAATCCAGGGCTCAAGTGAGAGTGGAGATAGTTCCTTTTGTATAGATCCTAAGCTGTTATAAGGAAGTTTTTATTGTAAAGATACTATATGTATGCAAAATTTCTTATCTTGACAATCTTACGATCCTATTTTACATGTCCTCACCATGGAGCGTCTTAATAGTATGTGTAAACCCCTAAAAATTTTCATAATTCTTAGAAAATAATTCTGGAAGTCTAACATTAAAAATTTAAACCCCAAAAATCGACCCAAGTTAAAACCAAATTCTAAATCAAGTCAAAGACAAGAATTCTTAGTCTTGAGAAAACGAAAACCCTTGAAACAAAATATAAAATCCAACTATCGGTTGAGTCAACATCCGTACGCCAATCAAATCATCTATCCAATTCCTAAAACATAAATCAAAACGATATATCCAAATACCGCTTAACAACGAAATGATAAGATCTTAAATCCTTCGGTAAATTTCAGAATCAAAAATTTCAATTTTTACCAAAAGTCAAACTGAGTCAACTCATAACCCTAGACTCGGTTAAACGATCTCGAGAATTAAAGACTATTAAATAATCACAAATAAAATAAGGTAAACCATAGATATTGAGCTAAAATTATAAAACAGTTAAAACTCGAAAATTATAAGATCTTACGAATAATTCGACAAAAACTGGAAGTTAAACCGGAACACTAAAAGTCAACAAAGTTTATAACAAACCTTAATGATTAAGATCCGGCAATCCCGCATTCTCAAACCCTAGAAAATGAAATTAAGTTAATGGCTTAAAATAGTTCGTAATAATATAGGGTAACATAAAAATATCAGATTCGCGAATTTCGAGTGTCCTTCGGACTCAAACGGGATCAATTCTCGAAAAGCGTGTGTCGGAGCTCGGAATATTAAAAATATTCCGTTAACACCAATAGACTCGTAAAAATACAAGAATTCCAAAAATATCGGTTTTAGAATTTTTCGGTAGGTAAAAATTACAGATATCATATTATTACGCGTATTTTTACTACTACCGGTACTTTAATTGTCTAGTCTACTATTCATAGCACTTTTCTACTATTCATTACTATTTCACTATCTCTACTTTTTCTTAGACCTATTTCTTACTACCTATATACCTATTTTCTTACTTTTTATATTTTCAATACACCTTATATCAAATCATACCTTACATATTAATTATTTTCTTATAAAATTCACACAAAATCAACTCACACTCTTCTAATCCCTCTATGGCCGGCGCTAATGCCCTTTCTCTCCCCTCTCAATTATTTTTCTTTTTCAAATTATTTTATTACATCTAATTTTCACTCCAAAATTCTATAAGTACCCTCTTCCTCATTCATTCTTTCATACAATTCATTTCACTACCAAAACTCTCTCAAAATCTCTCCACAAATCCTCTCTTCAAGTAGATACCTAACAGGTTTCACACATTCATATCACTACTTACATAATACCTCTTTCATCTACCATCTTCATACCACATAAACACTTTAGGTAAACTCCTTCCAACCATTTATTTACCCATGTCATGTAACTTAACATGACTATAGTGTTGTTTTGAAACTCATATGAGTAGTAAAAGCAACAACCAGTTCATGTTTTGTTCTTGCACATAAACTTCCTATTTATTATGTTGCTATGTTGATTTTATTATTCATATCTAACTAAATATATTTATGTATATTTATATATAATCTTTAGAGCATATAAGCTCACTTGTTATTTATTTATTTCATGCTTTACAATTTATTTGTTTCATGCTATTTCTTTAAGACTAATTTTTTTAGTTTTAGACTTGTCCATATCAAGTCAAAACAATCTTTTATTTATTTTCTTTAATCTTTTGGGACTAGTCCATTCTTAGTCCCGAGATACATTGATGAAGCTAAGGCTCGCAATACTTGACCAGGATACCTTGATGAAGCTAAGGTTCCCAATACTTGATATTTTATTTTCTTGTTTATTATTATTTCTTAATCTTTGGGACTAGTCCATATCAAGTCAAAACAATCTTTTATTTTTTTCTTTAATCTTTTGGGACTAGTCCATTCTTAGTCCCGAGATACCTTGATGAAGTTAAGGCTCCCAATACTTGACCAGGATACCTTGATGAAGCTAAGGTCCCAATACTTGATATTTTATTTTCTTGTTTATTATTTGTTTCTGGCATTTTCTTATGTTTTTATTATTTTACATGCTCATAATACTTGCATCTACATAATGATATTGTCTCAACTAATTTGAAATTGGAATTTTACTTTACTAAAGGAACTTAAAACCAAATTTTTTATTATGTGATTTGTCACAAAATAATGAAATTATTATCAACAACATAAAAAATAAAATAATATAATTTTCTAAAAGTTTTCTTAAATAACAAAGATAGTTTACCAAGGAAACATAAGAAATAAATATTTCTTTATATATTATGATGACCTAAGTTTTAGTAAAATAATTTGTTAATATTAAAAGTTTTTACAAAAAGCTTAAGATTTAAACTCTTTTTCACTCCATAACAAAACTAAGAAACAAACTAGTTTTAAAGTTAAGGTGAATTTAACCCATAAAGTTATAAACCCACTTAGGAAAAATAATGATTTTCAAATTTCTAAAGAAGGAACTTATTTTCAAAGAATATAAATAAGATAAGATTAAAAATAATGGATTTTATCAACAAAGAGAATTCTTTTTAAAATGAAATAAAAAACAAGTTTTAGAAAAAAAAAACTTATATTTAAAACTAATGAATAAAGGAGGATAAGACTCTTTTTCTAAAACCAGTATAAATACAAAAAAAGGTTTTCAACAACCTAATACACTTTTAATAAATTTGATCTTTAGAAGTGAAATTTAAACAAGACTAAAGGTTAAAAGAAATTTACTTGCTTTTAAAAAAAGAATGAAGAAAATAAAATAAGAATATACTCATTTATAATACTCTATAAAAATATAAAGTTTCTTCCAAATACTTGAAAAAGAAATTTATCAAGATAAGTTTTCACACTTTAAAAAGAATGGTTTTATGAAATAAATTGTTGAGACACTACCGTTAGAAATTTGTGCATATAAAGTGAGCTTATCTATATACTCAAAAGATTTATCAATTATATATATATATATATCTTTATATTTTCACTAAAGGATTTTTGAATGAAGTTGAGTTAGAAAAAGGATTTGCAAAAGTTTAGAAATATTCGTTTTAAATCTTTACCCAACGTTTTCGAAACCCAAATGACCTTATATGACAAAGATAACCTTAGAAATGGATAGATCTTTTCGAATAGGTAGAAAACAGTATATTATATGTGAAATTCTGAGTTAAAATGAGCAAGTTATAGCCATTTTAAATTGGAATTTCATTCTATACGAATTTAATAGACATAGTGAAATAGAATTAGAAAGTTCAAATAGAATTTCTATGAAATACTTATCTCGGGTATTTCTTTTGTCTAGGTGATGAAAGATACGGGATTACCTTTCTTAAGGATTACTACGACTAAGAAGATTTCGAAATGGACGAGTGAGTTATTCCTATTAATTTCGTTACCTTGCTTATGCTTGTAACTTAGAAGCATTAGTATACTAAGAAAAGATAAAAATGGATATACATGTGGGGAATTCGGGATTATGAGTATATATGTGATTCTATGTTATGCATGAAATGAGGATTAAGAATATCATAACTTCAAACTGCTTGATTAAAATAATTTTGTTTACTTACTTGTATGATTGCTTATTAATTGCTAAATTGATTAATCACCCCCTAATAAAACTTAATAAAGGTTTGGCTTAAGAAAAATGAAACACTCACGCATAGCATCCATCGAGTCACATCTCTTTCGGAAGGCTGCTACTCCTAGGCATAGAGTTGGATTGGCTGTGATCATGCGGTAACACGGGCCATGTTCCTTCCTGAGAATCCAAATCGCTCAGGGAAAGTGAATCTAGGTTCAGAGCCAAGCCAACCGAACGCTGTGAGTGAGGACCTGGGACTAGTAGTAGAAGATCGAGGATCTTCAACCCCAATTCTTTAACCTTTGATACGGAGGGGTAAATCCGTTCTATATATGGTTTCCTGATAACTATATATATTTGCGTAATCATGTGATTGTTACATTGTATGCATAGCATATATGTGAAAATCTAAATGAACTTGTTTGAAAATATGGTGCGAATGAAAAGGAATATCTCACTAAGCTAGTTGTAGCTTATACCCCTATAGATTTTGTTGAAACATGTATACCCGTGGCTTAAATTGAGGATCGTGACATTAAGGAAGTCATGGAAGGATGTTAAGCTTCTATGAAGGAAATGGAATCATAAGATGAAGTAATTTTGTAAGGTTTTTTATATGTAATGACTTATATGATTAGTGTTATGTTGATTCTAAGATGTATATTTATTTGAAGTCAATAGAAGGATATACCCCAAGAATTATAACTTGATATGTTTATGTTTTATGATAAGTATTCTCTTTGCCTTGTTACTTATTTATTATCAATATAAATTGCGCTACTCCGATGCGTTCTCTTGGATGTGATGTACGCCTTGTACATGATATGGAAGTCGTTGTGTGACTGAGGTAGTCATTCCTAGGCTTTAGTATTGTGTACGGCGGACTGCCACGTTTAGGATACCCCTCGGGGCGTGGCATTATGATGCCCACAAGTTTGTTTTCTTGAAAATCCTTGGCTGGCTTATTTATCCATTGTAGTTTGCTAAATTATTTTAAAGGGACATCAATGCTAGTAGGGTGCCTTGTGGGGGTATGACAGGCATGCTAGTAATTGATCAACCTCTTTTTTGCTTCTACTAACCTCTCTTGTCAATGTTACACCATTAAATTATCATTCCGCAAATAAGTTCAAGGCTTATACAGTTTTGCCACATACAATACTTTGGAATTATGCTCAAAGGCTATCTTAATAGATTTGTTCATAGCTGTAGTTTGTCTAAACAATTTTAGATTTTGAAATTATTCAATTAGGTTTTGAAAATATTTGATATTGTACTGGAAAGGTAAGTTTTACAAAACTTTAACAAAAAAATTATTCCCATGAGTAAGGTACCACCCCTTCCCCAACCCTCCTAATCCCCCCTCCCCCCCCCATCACTCCCTCACCACACCCCCCCCCCCACACACACACACACACACATGTGTAATAAAATAGTATCTAGTAAAACAGTAACAAATATAAGTATCTCAAAGGCATTCCATGATGCCAAAAACAGTAAACTATCTCAAAAACAAGTTCTAAGTCTCAAGTATCTTAGAAGGGGTAAGTATCAAAATAGTATGCTTAATACGAGTAAAAACTAAGGCTCAACAAAAGGCCCATCAAACAATAAGTCTGCATGAACCTCAAAGACCATATGCCTATATATTAGATAGCTTGCAACTCTAGGCTCCTAACTCATTAAAGAACTCCTCGAGATCAATCCCTTAACCTACATAGTCATAACAATCCTCATTCGATCCATTATATTTGAGAAAAGGAAAAAATGAGTTGAAACCCAATAAGACAACAACATAACCACACGTGATATGATCATACAGACGTAATTCTAAATGTAAATGCAATAACCAATAATATATAACTTTTTAATTAAGTGAGATACGTAACAATGGAGTAGCTACACCCCAACAACACACTGAGAAACTAGGGATCCTAAGTAGTACAATTGCTCAAAAGGGTTGATATAGACTGCCCGATTACTTATATCTCTTACTTATATCAATACAATAATAGCATCATTTAGGATTCACAGCTATTATGAATCTCCATTTATTTCAATCTATAATATAATGCAAGTCAACTGGTTCCATAAACGTCAGCTAGGCTATATTACTTCCCATATAATGTAAATGGATGTTAAACCCATATTATTTTCCCTATTGGCTACCTATCGAGCCATAAAGGGTGGCCTAAGCATCTAATTATTGTGCTGACACTATCTAGAAAGATTGTTGCTCCTTAGACTAGATTAAACAATATCAACATATCATAGACAAACAACAGGTAAGTCACCACGTACCTAATAAGTCTGTAGTTTGGGATTAATTAGAAGGTTGACCAAAAGTTAAGTCAAAAGATAGGTCAGAAGCAACAATATCAATTCAAAAGATAGTTAAAATAAGTATTGAGTTTATATTTTAACTATAGATTTTATATTGATTTTTTACTTGTAATTAATCCTTTACTAACATACGGTCGTATATATATTTATATCTATAAGATCTTTATTGACATCTTAAATTGACTCCATTTTAGGTAATGGGTTTAAGTTATTTGAGCTAAGCCCATGAGTATACAAAATTGAATTTTTTATTTAGAAGAAGTGGACCTTTAGGGATCCTAGACTAGACCCAATAAGAGTATAATTAAGTCTTGTACTATTTATGATAAAGGGTTTTAAGGAATTTATAATTAAGTCCATTAAAGATATGAATTATAATTTGGGTAGATTTAGGCTTAAGTATTCGGTTAGACCCAAGTTGACTGAAATTGAATATTGGACATAAGAATTTGAATATAAGCCTAAAATAATTGAATTTATTTTAATTTTTAGCTATTAGACCTCATAGATTCCTATTTATGCCCACTAAGTATATTTTAAGGCTTTTGGCCCAATGAGTTATATTTGAGCTCAATACATATTCCAATACCTAAAAACGATTAATGGAATTAAGTAATTTAAACGAGACCCATTAGAATAATTATAGGTTTTAGGCCCATATTTGGCAATTTATGCCTATAAAGCATAATTCGGTGATTATTTTGACTTTTAGGCCTTGAAGCTTCTAAGGAAGTCTATAAAAATGAATAGACCCATTTAAATTGAAATAAGTTAAATTTAATTTATTGGATTATATAAAATTTACTATGCCCATATTAGTTGAATTAAGGTGCATTTTTGGTTATTTAGCCAAGTTGGATCTATATTGGTATTTGAGCCCGTTTCATAATTTAAAAGCCGGAGTTGCCTAATTAATCAATTAAACTCAGTTTCAATTTTATTTAAGCCATGTTGGACCTAGATTTATTAACTAAGTTAATTTTAGAGTTTAAAACCCATAATAGTCAATTTTTAGTCCATTTATTCAATTTGGGTCTTAAATCACCAACTAAGCTTATTTTACACATTAAAGTCCATTATGAGTCTATTAATTTAATTTAAGCCTTAAATTAGCTAATGAGTCAATTTTATTAATTAAAGACCCATATAAGTTTATTTAGCCCAATTATCCAATTTTAGCCTATGTAATCCTAAATTTATTTACTAAATTTCTTTAGACTCAAAATATTTGTAAAAGCACATTTTAATACCAATTCTTCTATTTAAGGCTGAATTAGCTATTGAGCTCATTTTAATAATTATAAACCTAATTGTATACCATTGAGTTATTTACTCAAATTAACCCATGGACTTACATTTGTCAAACTTTAATGAAAGTTGGTTTTATGGATAAAAATATGGAACAGGCTTGTTTAAATATTTTTTCAAAACTAAAAACAGAGCCAAACAATAGAGTTCCATTGCACACTGACCGATTCAAGACTAGTTCAAGCCGGTTCAGTTGGGTTTTTGACTGGTTCACTATTCTATATTGTAGTTCGCTTCACAAATTACTAAGCCGACGAGGTCTAGGTGGAAAATCGATTAAAAAATTGGCCAATTTGGCCTTAGAAAGCGGTCCAGTTTGCTAACAGGATAATTTTTCCAAACAAATTTAGTTTAATTTTTAAAAATAGTAAATAAATTTTAAAAATCACGAGCATTCTCAATTTGCATATAGAAAAATGACAAAAAAAAAATAATAAAAAATGCATTGGAATTTAAAAAAAAAAAAGCTTTGGTTAGACTAGCTATGAAAAAATAAAATGAATACGTAAAACACTAAGATTTGTTTATTGGATGTTCATTTTACTCAAAATAAATAAAATAAAATGGTACACGAGTTGCGTCTTACATAAAATAAATGAGTAAATAATAATCATAAGCCCAATTGTATATTATTTAGCCCATCTACTCAAATTAATCAATAAGCTTACCTTTATCAAATTTCAATTCAACAAATACCCTAATTAAGCTAAATTACAATTAAATTAATTATTTCAAGTTAATTAAACACAATCAAAGTCGGTCTAGTAAAATATAAATATCAAACAGGCTAATTTAAATATTTTCATAAAGGGGAGTTTGAATGTGCACCAAGATTAATACTGCTTTAGTTGGGTTTTTGGCTGGATCACTAGTCTATAAGGTCTGGGTGGAAAACAGATTCAAAAAGTAGCCAGTTTGGCGTTGGGAAGTGGTCTAGTTCGTTGACAGTTTTCCGTATGAATTCAACTTAATTTGTTAAAATAATAAATAAATTTTAAAAATTAAAAAAAAATTCAGTTTATATATAGACACATAAATTTATTATTCTTATAAATTTTGCTAAAAAATAAATTCATTTGATACTTAATTAGTTTTTACAACTGTATACATATTTGATTTTTTAAAATAGTAAACTAATTTTAAAAATCATCAAAATTTTAGCTTCCATTTAAAAATATTAAGGTAACATTTATTTGAATTTTTTTCAAAAAAAAATTTGTTTATGATTTTGTTTAAATTTCACAAAACCTATACTATATGTACATATAATCTGTCTGGCTTATATTTATACCTATTCTTTTGATTTTTTCCATTATATATCATCCAAAATTGTGTCAAAACAATATATATATATATATATATATAATACATAAGTTTAAACACACGTTTATGTAATAACATCATTAAAAGCAACTAAAACAACACTAATAAGTACATATCTAATTAAGGCTAGTTTTATATATTGATTTACCTAACTTACACTACACTAATTTCATATTTTTTTCACTAACATTTTATTCTAATTTTAGTACATTTTTAACATCACTAACAATTTAGCTTAGTCACTTATTTGCGTTAACTAATTAGGAAAAACAACCTTCTCTACTCGACTTCTTGGATAGTTGATGTAGCTACACCTATTTAAAACCTTAATCTCACTTTAAATTTCATTTTTTACCTATGAAATTATTGAGAAGAGATTAAATTTTTTATGTAAAAAAAATGTTTCATTGATACAAAAACTAGGTAATAATTTATCTAGTAAGTGGTTGGAGAAGATGGGTTTTTGGTAGGATTTGGGAGCTAAATTTTTTTTGGTATTTACCAATTTTTTAAAATTGTTCGGGTAGTTGACATGGGGTTTAGGGAAGGGAAACTAGGGCAATTTCCTGCTGAAAATAAAGAGGAAAGGAGAAGGTACAATAGGTATCATGTGGGGTGTTTTTTAGAATATGGTGAGGTCTCATAATAAGGAAGCTTCTAGAGCTTATTGATGTGTCAAGTGGAGGGAAATTTGAGTGGAAAAATTCTACTGAAATTGAGTAGAAAAGATCAGTTATGTGGCATTTATTAGAAGAATAAGTTATTAGGAAATAATTTCTTGTTTAGCATCAATAGCAAAAATCATTATTTATTTAAGGTTAAAATTAAAATAATTTTCAATATACAATTTTGAAATCACGACTTATACATGAAATATACATAAATATGTATACCATATGCACATCACAGTTAAAAAAAGTGATACTCATACATATGTTACATGAATATTGCTTTTAATAATCAAGATCACAGTCAAATTCATATGTAAAATCAAATTGGAAATAGTAATGGCAAATGAAAATAGTAGCGTGTGAAAATTAAAAAGCAGAACATGTGAAAGATGAAAAGTCAAAAGGTAAAAAGTAGCATGGGTAGAAAAGAAAAAAGGCAAAAAGCATATAGTAAAATCCAAAAAGCAAAAAGACAAAAAGCAAATATATTGTAAAATCCAATAAGCAAAAAGCAATTTACAACTAAGCTACCCTATATTTGTTATTTAATGCTATATTGCGATTATTAAAAGTGATTTAGCAATAGTGGGCAAACATGACATCACATGTATTAAACGTGATTTACATGTAAATTTCAAATATAGTGACTTAGAAGTGCAATTTTAGGATGCAATTGATAATTTTTTTCGTGTTAACTATATATTGATGATTATTTATTGTAGGAATGATAGACACGTGTTTCACCGTATGTTATAGATAGGATTAGATAATTTTGACAAGGTATTTAATGTGGTTGCAAATCTCTAATTTCAATTAAAATTATTTACTAATCTAGTTATGCTAGTTACTTAACTATACTCTATAGTTTATCCAATTTCATTTGATTAAATTATCAAAGTTCAATTATTAATCTAGATTTAAATTTAGGATCAGAATTTATAGTACCTAATTAACACTTTCCTAAGTTAACTTAGTAAAATTCAAGATATTTCTTAAATACTAAGATAGACGTAAAACCTCCATTTAACACATTTGTGATGATGTATGTAATTTTTCTGGTCGAATCTTAAGTGCAAATTGAGTTAAGATGGATTTGAAGAACACCAAATCCTACAAAATAAATTATGAAGTCAATTATCATTTTAAGGATCAAATTTTAAATTTTATAGAGTGAATTTATTTGCATATTAGACTATGTCATTCGATTTCTAACCTAAAATCAATTAATGCATTAAAATGATATACCTTCAAATGACTCCATCCTTTTAACATGTATTTCCCATTAAATAATAATTATAAAAAAGGAGTACTTATGTTCATAGTGACGCACAATTATTAAGAATATATATCAAAGATTGTCATGAACCACGTTATGAAGAGATATAATTTAATGATGGCAAGATGTTGGACATTCTCAAGTAAATGGAGTAAAATAGTCAAAACCATTGACATGAAAATTAAGGGGAAAAAGAAAAAGCAAACCTTCATAATAAAACTCCATGCTTATTCCTTCCAACAAATTCTCTAAGGCAACTCTTGCCGCATCTTACTCAGCTGCTTTCTTATGGTTAAACCTTGTAGTAAATTTATAACACTAGCCATCAACAAGCACACATGCTCGAATCAATGGAGCATGTTGCTGCCCTTCATTCATGATCCTATTCTCTGGATTAGAAGCAGAATGCCAGGATTCTGAGTATATTCAAGCAATTATTTATTGTGCATCATACCTAAAGTTAATTTTAAAAATATATAGAATATAAAGTTAGGGTCTGTTTGGATGGTCTACTTTTAATCTGTATCTATATTTATATAACGAAATATGTAAATATATCAAATTTGTATTTATATTTTATTTATATTTGATCTTTATGAGAACTATCAACTTTTATATATATATATATATATATATATTTCTTGATAAATAATTTCTTAGGAAAAAGTTTGAAAAAGATATCTATATCTGTTGGAAAAAGCTAGCCGAGCATACGAGTAAACCGTATGTGCCTAACAGAGAGGAAGAAAGAGATTTACAAGGCTAAGGCTAATCCGCCAATTGAAAAGGTATGACGAGATGAAGGAGGAGATGATGGATTTTTGAAATGAAGAGTTATTATAAGAAGCTCAATTATTGAGTTCGAGTTGAACAATAAGATTAACAGTAGATGTTACTTTTCTCTTTTTTTGGCTACCCATTGCACTCAGAGGAGATGCGAAGAGAAGGGAAGGAAGGTTCAAGTATGTAGGAATTGGATTCCTTTTTCATTATTACTACCATATTTCAATCATGTTCTAGATTCCTTTCAATTATCATGTCAATAATGTCTCCCATGTGCTCTACCATATTCTTCAAATCAAGACAAAAGAAAAGCAATAAAAAAAAAATGCATTAGTCTTTTATTTTTCAAAAAAAAAATGCTTTTGTTTAACTGTTGATGAATTAAAAATTAAATGAATAGGTAAAGCATTAAGATTTGTTTATTGAGTGTTCTTTTTACCCAAATAAATAAAATAAAATAGTGCACGAGTTACACCTTTCATAAAATTAACAAATAAATAATAATTATAAACCCAATTGTATATTATTTAGCTTATTTACTCAAAGTAACTCATAAACTTATCTTTATCAAATTTTCATTCAACAAATATCCTAATTAAGCCACATTATAACTAAATTAATTATTTACAGTTAATCAAACATAATCAAATTCAGTTTAGTGGACAAAAAATCAAACAAGCCAGTTTAAATATCTTTTAACCTAAAATAGACCCAAACAAGGGAGTTCTAGTGTGCAACGACCGGTTCAAGGTTCGTTCAAGGCTAGCTTTTGGCTAGTTCGGTAGTCTATATTGTAGTTCACTTTCAAAGCTACTAATCAAAGGTCTAGCTTTAGCTACTCTAAGCAACAGATGGCTAAATGTTTGTGGCTGTTATATCTAAGATGTTAGGATGTAGAATATCATCATGGTTGGGACTGCCAAGTGGGGGCCATAGAGGCCTCGGCTCCTCCAAACTCAAAAAAAAAATTATCGTTATAATATATTTAAATAGAAAAAGATGTGCTAGTTTTTTTGTCTTTTAATAAAAGATATATATTGGACCCCTTGATTCTATGTTTGCCCTTGGTCATAGTTAACTATCTACATAGCTAAGCCTAAGGTTGTAGGTGAGTTAAGAATAAGGTTTAGTCATCAAAATTTTATATTGCTTTTACCAAAACTTATAATACTGGCATGAACTATCAGTAGTTTAGTACTCCCATCATTTGGTTTTTCTTTCTGTGTTTGCCTATGAAAGGCACTATGTATTCATTTGATAAGATACAAGATACTTTTTCCTCTTGCATTAATGAATGGGATATGACCATCCAGCGCTATCTTCACACACTAGATTTCACGAATAATCAATAACATAATTTACGTAAGGCATTAAATCAACTCATTAATCGAATGAGCTAGCTGTAAGCAAGATTGCATGACCAATATTTACGGTAAACCACTTAACTGATAATATAAGGAACATTTGATTATTCATGGTATTAAGATAGCATTTAATGAAAAGCAATGTTGCTAGATCCAAATTGATCCACCTAATTCAATTTGATTGAATCTGACACCTTCTTGGGAGTAGGTTGGTTTAACCCAATTCCACCAGTTCTCATCCTCTAGCAAGTTTGGATTAAATCCATGGGTCAAGTTTGACAACATCAATAGAAAGAGCAGAACTGATCCTCTGGCAAGTTCGGATTAAATCCATGGGTCAAGTTTGACAACATCAATAGAAAGAGCAAAACTCATGTTGTCTATAACCAAAGATTTATGAGAAGAAAAAGAAGGAAAAGAAGATTTAGAATTATCTAAAAAATGAAACATGAGTAGTAAAACATATAGCCAGTTACATAAACGATAGTATAGTGATGGACTTTGTTAAAATGCTCATATTTGTCATTAAGACATACCAAGTACCTATACTTTTAATTTTGGATAATTTAGTATCTCATCTTTAAATTTTAACAAATTAGTTCTTATACTTTTAAAGTATGTGCAATTAATGCTTCTGTTAAATAATATTTTATGGATGTTCATTTTGATCACGGGATAATAGTAGGTACTTGGCTAAAAATTGCTAAAATATAAACACGTGGTACTAAATTGCCAAAACATTTCTAAAAATTAAAATTATATGCACTTGGTTTGTTATTATCTTATCATCAAAATTAATGTTCATTAAATTTTATTTAACAAAGGCATTAAATCGCACATAATTTGAAAGTTTGGGTACTAATTTGCTAAAATCTAAAGATGAGATACTAAATTATCAAAAATAAAAAAATATAAACATTCAACTTGCCATTATCCCCTCATATTTTATTGTCCAAATAAAATAATTAAGTTTTAAAATAATGCCATATAAGCTGGAGAAGTTGAGATGAACCCTTTATATGCTTGTACTGATGGTCTCGTGGTCATTAATATAAATGTAAATCAAATGTTGCGTTAAATATTGGCTAATGAAGAATTCAATGAGAGATCTTTAAGCCTTCGAAATTGGAGTTCAAACTTGGAAAAATTAATTTTTTTTTCCACAAACTCTAGCCGACTCAAATTTTTTATTTACATTGTTCATATTGCAAATCCTAATCAATGATAACTTTTTAAGTAATTAACACAACGTCGGACTTCTTTTCCTATAATTCATTAAATTATACGAATGACTTGAAATTTAAAATCATGTAACCTTGGTAATTATATAATTTTCTAAATGAGAATTCCGTAAGGGTGAATCCTATTTCCACATAATCAAAATATATTGTTAACGTCATAGCATACTAACATGTGAATGAAATATTGGCTTGTATAGCAAAGCTTAATATTATATATACATAAGTGCATATATATAATGATCAACATACAACTTTGAAATCACGACTTATATATGGGATATAATGTATACTATATGTATATCACGGTTAAAAAAAATGATACTCATACATATGCCATATGAATATCGCTTTTAATAATCGCAATACACATGTAAAATCAAACTGAAAATAGTAACGAAAAATGGAAATAATAGCGCATGAAAATGAAAAACAAAAATGTGAAAGTTTAAAAGCCAAAAGGTAAATAGTAGCATGTGTAGAAAAGGAGAAAAAGGCAAAAAGCATATAGTAAAATCCAAAAAGCTAAAACACAAAAAGCAAGTATATAGTAAAATCTAAAAAGCAAAAAGCAATTTACTAATGAGCTGCACGATATTTGTTATTAAATGCTATATTACGATTATTAAAAGCAATTTAGCAACAATAGATAAACATGATATCGCATGTGTTAAACATGATTTATGTGTAAATTTAAAATATATTAACCTAGAAGCGTGATTTTATGATATAATTTGGTATTTCTTTTTTTATGTCAACTTTATGTTGATGATTATTTATTGTAGGAATGGTAGACACTATAAGGAAACAAAAGCTGATGAGTAAACAAATCGATCAAATTCTAAGGATTATTGACCAACTAATTAAGAAATAATCAAGGAGGAATCTTTGATCGACTAATATAAGAAAAACGTGTAGTTGATATGGAATGTTCTATTTTTTCTTCTTTTCTATTTTTGCCTTTGTACAATATAAATACTCTTTCTCTTGTAAACTTTTCATATATGGAAAACACCAATAATAAAATTTCCTTGAGTCTTTTCATGGTATCAGAGCTGTGAAAAACCACTATAAGGAAACAAAAGCTAATGAGTAAACAAATCAATCAAATTCTAAGGATTATTAACCAACTAATTAGGAAATAATCAAGAGGAATCTTTGGTCGACTAATATAAGAAAAATGCGTAGCTGATATGGAATGTTCGTTTTTTCTTTTCTATTTTTTCCTTTGTACAATATAAATACTCTTTCTCTTATAAACTTTTCATATATGGAAAACACCAGTAATAAAATTTCCTTGAGTCTTTTCATGGTACCAGAGCTGTGAAAAACCTGCAAGCCTAGAACAACCCAATCATTCTATTTTACTCAACAACAATGGAAGAACCCATACTCTCAATCCCATCTTTTCATCAATGGGCCAGTTTGATATCAATTAAACTAGGCTCAAACAATTATCTCACATGGAGATCACAAATAGTTCATTTAACTTGCAGCCTTGGTTTACTTCATCATTTTGAAAAGGATGGTGAAAAACCCAAGGCGAAGCTTGAAAATGGAGACAAAAACCCAGAACATATTATAGCTAAAAAAAGATAGACTACTTATCTCACGGTTACATGGCATAATGAAAGAAGAAGTGCAACCATTTCTCGTAGTAGATGCTACAACTTATGATAGTTGGAGTTCATTAGAAGAGCAGTTATTGCCAACCAATTGAAAACGAAGGTCTTCTCAAAAATATGTTGATGACTATTAAAAAGGGATAAAGATCCTTAGACGAATATGTAAAAGAATTCAAATCAATTTGTGACAATCTAGCAGCAATTAAGAAACTAGTGTCTAATCTTGATAAAGTTTCTCAGATTGCTTGGGACTTAGGACCAAGATATGAAAATTTCAAATTAGCCATGATAACCAAACCACCTTACCCAACATTTAACTAGTTCGTGTTGGCTCTTCAGGGATATGAATTGACACTTACAACCCAGAAGGATGAAGAAAAAGGCTATTTTGAACATAATTAAGCGTTCTTGAGCTAACATGGAAGAGATAGAAACAATAGAGCAAATCGAAGAGAATTTAGCTCAAAGGGTAGAGCCTTTACTCCAATTAGACAATACAATAGCAAGGGAAATAATTAGATGAGGGAAGAAACTAAAAGAGGAGGACATCATGCGGAAAAAGATGAAAAACCAATTTATCAAATTTGCAACAAAAGAAATCATGTTACTCTTGATTGCTGGTATAGGTTTGATTACTCCTATTAGTTAGAGGAATTATTACAAGCTTTGTTGCTTTAATCATGAATGGTAATGATCCTTTTCTCTATATGGACTCCAGAGCACAACACATTTAACCAATGATGTAGCTATGCTATCTAATCCAAGTCCATATAAAGGAATGATATTATTTATGTTGGAAATGGAGATAAACTGCTATTACTCATGTTGGTGATACAAACATTAGTAATTTGAATTTAAAAGATGTTTTGTTGTTCTCAATTTGAATAAAAACTAATTTCGGTAAGCAAAATTACTTCAGATAATTCTTGCACTATTGAATTTACTCCATCTAAAATTTGTTATTAAGGATCAAAACAAGAAAACAATAGGGAAGGGGCATAAACTAAAGCGTCTATATGCTTTGGATGATTCAAATTTTCAACAAGCTTTGTCTACAATAAGAGGGAACAACTCATTTTCTTTATGGCACTAGTGCTTTGGACACCCAAATGCAAGGATTACATCTTTGCTGAAAGGAAGAAGAGCCATTGATGTCACTAATTGGCAACCTAAGTATTCCATTTGTACTAGTTGTCAATTAGGAAAAAGTTGGAAACAACACTACAATTTAAATAATTAAATTTCTTATTTGCCTTTACAAAAAGGTGCATTGTGATCTCTAGGGACTAGCCTCTATTGTGTCGAACCAAGGCTTCAATTTTATGTTATTTTTATAGATGATTTTTCAAGATTTACTTGGTTATATCCATTGAAGGAAGAGTTAGATTGTTATTCTTGCTTTCTCAAATTCCAAAGATTGGTAGAGAACCAATTTGACAGAAAGATTAAAATTTTTCTATGTGATGGAGGTGATGAGTTTAACTCTCTGGAATTTCTTAAACACATCAATGATTGTGGAATCCAATTGTAAATATCATGTCCTGGGACACCTGAACAAAATGGTGTAGCTAAAAAAAAGCACCGGCATATTGTTGAAATGAGGTTGATTGTGCTTTTTCATGCTAATCTACCAACTTTTCTATGGGTTCAAGCAATCCTGATAGCAACTTATTTAATAAATAGAATGCCTTCCTTTGTTCTCAATCATAAAACTCCATACTTTAAGCTCTATCAAAGGGAACCAGATTATAAAAGCTTGCGGGTGTTTGGTTTTTTATGATTTCCATCTTTAAGACATCAAAGAGGAAGCAAGTATGTTAAGAAGACATATGCATGCGTATTTATTGGTTACAGTCCAAATCATAAAGGGTATAGATGTTATGAACCACAGACAAAAAGAGTTTACATTTTAGGACATATTGCTTTTATGAAGGAAGATTTCCTTGCAAAGAAGAGTCTTCAAAAACAAATTCAATGCAATTAGAACTTGCTAAGTACCTAGATCCTGATGAATGGTTCAATACAATAACTAATATTGATCTTAAATCTTAACCTGAAATGAACCATCTCCTACCTTGAACACTAATGGTTATTGAAATACAAGTATTGATAAAACCTTTAATCATGCTAGGGCAGCTCCAAATCTTGAAAATGATGCACTTACCAAAGAAGAAGAATTGCAAGAATCGCAAGGAATACAAGAAGAAGAGCAAGATTTACAACAGACCTTGAGCATGTTCAAGACACTACTACAGTAGAAGATACACAAGTTAACAACTACAATACTGGTGAAACTCGATTTTATCCACAACAAGACAGAATACCTCCCAAACATTTACAAGACTATCAATACCACTTGACTCAAAATAACCTACTTATAGTGCCAAAGAATGATCACCATGCGCTTAAAGACTCCAAATGGTTGGATGTAATGGAGGAAGAAATCAGTGCTCTTCATACAAACAGAAACTGGACATTAGTTCCAACACTACCAGATATAAATGTAATAGAATCAAAATGGGTTTTCTGGATTAAACATCGATAATATGGCTCAATAAACAGACTAAAAGCTCGCCTTGTCACCTGTGGATTTACTCAAATTTCTAGCATCGACTTTCAAGAAACATACAGCCTTGTTATTCACCATACCACAATAAGACTTGTTATTGCTATATCAACTTCATTGAACTAGTGTATCAAACAACTTGATGTTAAGAATGCATTTTTGCATGGAAGTTTAAAGAAAATAGTATATATGGAAAAGCTACCTGGCTTTATTGATGCTCAAAAACCTGATCATGTATGTCTTCTTCATAAATCCCTTTATGGCTTAAAACAAGCCCATCGAGCCTGGTTTGATCGATTGTCTCAGTTTCTTCTTCACCTTGGTTTTTACTATAGCAAAGCATAATAATCTTTATTTGTCTATCATTAAGATTCTATTACAATACTACTTTTAATCTATGTAGATAATATCTTAGTAACGGGTAACAACATCGCATTCATTTCTAGATTGATTAATCAATTGAATTCAAAATTTGCAATGAAAGATCTTAGATTGCTACTCTTCTTTTCAAGGTGTTGAAGTTCAAAATTTCACTTGAAGAATTATTATGTCACAACAGAAGTACATAAAAGACCTTCTCACTTGCACATGAATGATTAATTGTGCTCCCACAACTACTCCTATGGTTAATAAAGACAAGTCTCATGCTTCAAATAATACTCTAGTTGATGCAACATACTATAGAAGCATTGTTGGTGCTCTTCAATACCTCACGTTGATATCCAATACGCTGTAAACAAAGTCTATCAATTTCTTAATGCACCTACTGAGCTGCATCTTAAGGCAATCAAGAGAATTCTTCACTATCTAAAAAGGCACATAAGATTATGGTTTATGCTTTCTATTACGTAGCCCACTCTCTTTATATGCGTTATAAGATGCTAATTGGGTAGGGTATCCTCTTACTCGAAGAAGTACAACTGGTTTTTATGTTTTCTTGGGAGCAAACTGCATCTTATGGTGTTTTAAGAAGAAAATTATAGTTGTACGATCAAGTTTAGAAGCATAATACCAATCAATGGTCTCAACAACTGTTGAATTAACTTGGCTCACATTCTTGTTGCGAAACATTGATATTTCTTTATTTGAACCTCCTTAGTTGTTCTATGATAATATTGATCTCTCTATATGTCTGTGAATCCTTTGTTCCATGCTAGAACAGAGCACATAGAGATTGACTATCATTTTGTTAGAGAAAAAGTAGCAATGGGTCATCTTATCACACATGTTGTGCCATCCTCTCATCAAATTGCAGATATCTTCACCAAACCACTACTAAAAGCACCTTTTTTTTTTTTTTTTCGGAGCATGTTGGGACTTCATTTCCGTTCCACTTCCATCTTAAGGGGTGCTGATAAGGAAACAAATGCTGATGAGGAAACAAATCAATCAAATTCTTAGGACCATTGATCAACTAATCGAGAAATAATCAAGGAGGAATCTTTTACTGACTAATATAGAAAAAATGGGTAGCTGATATGGAATGTTCTATTTTTTTCTTCTTTTTTGTTTTTGCCTTTGTACAATATAAACACTCCTTCTCTTGTAAACTTTTCATATACGAAAAACACCAATAATAAAATTTCCTTGAGTCTTTTCAGATACGTGTTTTACCCTTTGTTATAAGATAGGCTTAGATAATTCAAACAAGGTACTTGATGTGATTGGAAATCTCTAATTTCAATTAAAATTATTACTAATCTACTTATGCTAGTTACTTAACTATACTCTATAGTTTTCCAATTTCATTTAATTAAATTACCAAAGTTCAATTATTAATCGAGAATTAAATTTAGGATTAGAATTTATAGTGCTTAATTAACACTTTCCTAACTTAACGTGGTAAAATTTGAGACATTTCTTAACTACTAAAGTAGATGTAAAACCTCTACTTAACACATATGTGATGGTGTGCATAAGTTTCGCTCTAGTCCAATCTTAAGTGCAAATTGAGTTAAGATGGATTTGCATAAAACCAAATCCAACAAAACAAATTATGGAGTCAAATACCATTTTAAGGATCAAATTTTATAGAGTGAACTTATTTGCATATTAGACTATATCATTCGATTTCTAACCTAAATTCAATTAGTGCATTGTAAAATGATACACCTTCAAATGACTCCATCCTTTAACACATGTATTTCTCATTAAATAATTATAAAAAAGGAGTACTTATGTTCATAGTGATGCACAATTCTTAAGAATATATATCTAAGATTGTCGCATGAGCCTGTTATGAAGAGATATAATTTGATGGTGACAAGATGTCGAACATTCTCAAGCAAATAAAGAAAACATAGTCAAAATCGTTGATGTCAAAATCAAGGGGAAAAAGCAAAAGCAAACGCTCATAATCAAACTCCATGCTTATTCCTTCATTCCTTCCAACAAGTTCTTTAAGGCAACTCTTGCCACATCTTGCTTAGCTGCTTCCTTATGCTTAAACCTTGTAGTAAATTTATAACACTGGCCATCAACAAACACACATGCTTGAATCAATGGAGCATGCTGCAAGCCTCCATTCATGGTCCTATTCTGGGGATTGGAAGCGGAATTCCAGAGTTCTGAGTATATTCATGCAATTATTTATTGTGCATCATACCTAGAGTTAAATTTAATATATATATATATATATATATATATAGAATATAGAGTTAGGATTTTGAAAGACATTTAGTGAACCATGTGTGTCCAAGAGATAAGGAGAAAGAGATATACAAGGCTAAGACTAATCCGCCATTTGAAAAGCCTTGACGAGATGAAGGAGGAGATGGTGGATTTTTGAAATGAAGAGTTAATTATAAGAAATGCAATTATTGAGTTCATGTTGAACAATAAGATTAATCGTGGGTGTTACTTTTCTCCCTTTTTGGCTACCCATTGAGTTGAGAGAAGATGAGGAAGAGAAGGAAGGAAGGTTCTATTATGTAGGAATTAGATTCCTTTTTCATTATTAATACCATATTTCAATCATGTTCTTTAATATCTCGACATACCTTTTAATTATCATGTCAATAATGTCTCCCATGTGCTCTACCATTCTTCAAATCATGATAAAAGGAAAAAAAAAAATAAAAAAATAAAATGCATTAGTCTTTTTTCTTTTTTTAAAACTGTCGACGAATTAAAAATTAGATGAATAGGTAAGCATTAAGAATTGTTTTATTGAGTGTTTTTCTTTTTTACCCAAATAAATAAAATAAAATAGTACACGAGTTACACCTTCCATAAAATTAATAAGTCAATAATAATTATAAACCCAATTGTATATTAATTAGCCCATTTACTCAAATTAACTCATAAACTTACCTTTACCAATTTTTAATTCAACAAATACCCCAATTAAGCCACATTATAACTAAATTAATTATTTAGAGTTAATCAAACAAAATCAAAGTTAGTTTAGTGGACAAAAATAACAAACAAGTCAGTTTAAATATTTTTTAACCTAAAATAGAGCTGAACAAGGGAGTTCTAGCATGCAATGACCCGTTCAGGGTTGGCTCAAGGCTGATTTTTGGCTGGTTCACTAGTCTATGTTGTAGTTCACTTCCCAAGCTATTAAGTCGACAAGGTCTAACTTTAGCTACTCTAAGTAATGGATGGACAGATGTTTGTACTTGTTATATCTAAGATGTTAGGGTGTAGAGTATCATCATGGCTCCCCAAACTCGGAAAAAAAAAGTTAATTATAATAATATATTTAAATAGAAAAAATGCTTTTTCATCTTTTAATAAAAGATATATTGGATCCCTTGATTCTATGTTCACCTCGGTCATAGTTAACTATCTACATAGCTAATCCTAAGGTTGTAGGTAAGTTAAGGATAAGGTTTAGTAATCAAAATTTTATATTACTTTTACCAAAACTTATAATATTGGCATGAGCTATCAATAGTTTAGTACTCCCATCATTTGGTTTTTCCACTTTCTGTGTTTGCCTATAAAAGGCACTATATATTTATTTGATAAGATATGAGATACTTTTTCCTCTTGCATTAATGAAGGGAAGATAATCATCCAGCGCTATCTTCAAACACAAGACTCACGAATAATCAACAACATAATGTATATAAGGCATAAAGTCAACTCATTAATCGATTGAGCTAGCCGTAAGCAAAATTGCATGCCGAATATTTGCGGTAAACCGCTTAACTAATAAAATAAGGACCATTTGATTATTCATGGTATTAAGATAGCATTTAATAAAAAAAACAGTGTTGTTAGATCTAAATTGACTTACCTGATTCAATTTGATAAAATCTGACACCTCCTTAGGAGTAGGTTCGTTCAACCCGAATCCCTCACTTGACCTTTAACTCTCTACCTGGTTTGATCCTTTAGCAAGTTTTGATCAAATCCATGGGTCAAGTTTGACAACATTAATGAAAAGAGCAAAACTCACGTTGTCTATAATCAAATGTTATATAAGAAGAAAAAGAAGGATTTAGAGTATCCAAAAAATGAAAAATGAGCAGTAAAACATATACTCAGTCACATAAATGATATTATAGCGATGGACTTTGTTAAATTGCTCATATTGTCCTTGCTCATATTTGTAATAAAGACAGGTTAAGTGTCTATACTTTTGATTTTTGATAATTTATTATCTCATTCTCAAATTTTAACAAATTAATATATGTACTTTCAAAGTATGTGGAATTCAGTGTTTTTATTAAATAATATTTATTGAATGTTTATTTTGATGACAGGATAATAGTAGGAACTTGGTTAAAAATTGCTGAAATCTAAACATGCCGTACTAAATTGCCAAAACATTTCTAAAAATTAAAATTATATACACTTGGTTTGCCGTTATCCTGTCATCAAAATTAACATTCGTTAAATATTATATAACAGAGGTGCTAAATTGCATATAATTTAAAAGTTCGGATACTAATTTGCCAAAGTCTAAAAATGAGACACTAAATTATCAAAAATTGAAAGTATAAACACTTAATAACCTGCCATTATCCCCTCATATTTTATTGTCCACATAAAATAATTAAGTTTTAAACATGATGCCATATAAGCTGGAGAAGCTGAGTTGAACCCTTTATGCTTGTACTGATAATCTCGTCGTCATTAATATAAATGTAAATCAAATGTTGCGTTAAATAATGGCTAATGAAGAATTCAATGAGAGGTCTTTAAGCCTTCGAAATTGGGGTTCTAAAGTTGGAAAAATTAAATTTCTTTCCACAAACCCTAGACTACTCAAAATGTACATTGTTCATATTGCAAATCCTAATCAATGATAACTTTTTGAGTAATTAGCACAAGGTCGGACTTCTTTTTCTATAATTCATTAGAAAATACGAATGACTTGAAATTTAAAATCTTGTAACCTTGGTAATTATATAATTTTCTAAACGAGAATTTCGCAAGGATGAAACCTATTTCCATATAATCAAAATGTATTGTTAACGTCATAGCATACTAACATGTGAATGAAATCTTGGCTTGTATATCAAAGCTTAATATTATTGAAATAACCATAAAATTTCCAACTTATATTTCATATGTGTTATTGAATTTATACATGCTTTTGATATATATTGAATGTGATTTGTGTTCATGATGCATTATGTGTTTTATTATTGTGTTAAATATTCAAATACTCTAGAATTTATTAAATATTTAGTTCATAAAATTTAAATTATATTAACATGTAAGAATTATATTTGGAATACATTAAAATGAGTAAATAGATCCATGCATGTAAGCCTCATGGTAGCATAATTCTTATACCTTAAATGAGCTAAAAACAAGGTTAATTAACTAAAGACAAACTTATTAATTAGCTTTTGATAAGTCATTAAGTTCCCTTAATTCCTTATGCCTCAAAAGTCAAACCTTAAGATAATATCAACTTTATTATTGCAAAATTCGTGCACAAATTTCAGACCACCAAAACAAGTCTTCAAAAGTTTTAAAACCCCATCTTCTTCTTCTCCAAAGCTCCCTCATGGATCTATATAGAAAAGCCTCTCATTTTCTATATTTTCCACCATCAAAAGCATGCTAGAGGATCACAAAACCAAGATCTAAAGTTCTATTGGTAAGTATGTGTTTCATGTCTTCAAAATGTGCAAGTTCATTGTTTTTTTAGCAATAGATTTTAAGCTTAAATTGTGTTTGATGACTTATATACCTTGTTGCTTGTATGAGGAGTATTATGTTGTTATAGGAGTTAGTGGTATATGTAATATAAGAGGTTGGAAGTGTTGAGAAATGCATATGGTTAATGACTAAGTGTTGGGTGTAGTGATTTGGGGTTTGAAGTATGATTTGTGTATGATGATTTGTGGTGGAGAGTTTGATGTTTTGAGTTGGAGTTTATGTTGTTTGAATAATGTAATGAACATATAACAAGCTTTGGGAAACTTGGAATGAGTTTAAGAGAAATTTGGAAGTGTAAATTTAACATGAAAAAAACAGAGGAGTTTAAAGAATTTTCACAACCTATCACAGAGTGTACGCCGACAAAGTACGCTGGCAGTGTTGAAGGGTACGCTACCGGTGTATATGAGAAATTTGCCGGTGTTGAAGATGCACTCGGGGACCAGAATCGTCGACCTCTAACGCTGGCAAATTTTTACATTTACGCCGCCGGCGTTGAAGTCCGGCGTTGGTTTCCCTGTTTCGCAGCCTGTTTGTAATTTGGCCATAACTTTTTCATCCGACCTCCATTTAAGGTGATTCAAGTTGCGTTGGAAAGCTTAAAAAGAGATCTACAACTTTCATGTTTTAAGATTTTACAAATTACAAAAGTATCAGTGCTTAAATTTCAATTCTTTTCAGCTGATACACTTTCCAACAAAGTTTAAAACTTATTGTTGTTTGCTAAAAGTTGTCCAAAGCTTGATAAATGATCATTTAAGTATTTGTTGAGTATTGTATGATAATATATGATATCTAAATACTATGTGATGATGTTATAATGATTTATTTGAATTTCTTTGGATGATTATACTAGAGCTTTGATGAACATATATACTTGAACTAAGTGTGAGTTTGCAATTATTTTTATTACAGTGATTGATTCCCTTTCGGTTATTCCCATTGACTCTCAAGCTAGTACAGGTACGCAGTGACTTGCTTGTATGTTTATTAGGGTAGGCATACTTAAATTTGATATAAATTCTAAATGACTTAAATATTGCTTGATTTGCTTGTGTTTTCACTGTTGAATCCAATCCGAGGAGCGGTAACTTATCATGATGCAATGATATGTTAGTGTAGGCGCTTAGGCCAATAGTCATGATGCAATGACTAGGCTCGGCGGATAATCGATAGGAAAATGTAGTAACTGAGCAATATTTACTTATTCTTGAAAAGAAATAGTATAACTTAATTCAATGTTTATGGGAGCATGTGAATTAAATTATATTATGGATTGAGTTAAATGAAGTTGGGCAACGGCTATATAACCTATATGAGATTATTCTTTTCAGTGTAACGTTATCTAGGAGATATAGATATTCGAGCTATCTATATCAACCTCCTGAGCGTCGTGAGCATTACTCAGGATCCCCAGAATCCCATGGCTTGTTCCGAAGTTTGAATACTCCAATGATGATTTGATCAATGATTTCTAATGAAAGATAAATAAAACATTAATGTTGCATTGCATTAGCTAGGTATGATTGTCACTACGCTTTTGAGTGTTGTTGCTGTGTACTGGGCCTTTGGCTCACTGTTGCTACTTTGCAGGTGATGATGATTGTTATGATGATATGGGCTATGGGTCGGATTGGGAGAAGTTTATGGATGAGTGGGGCGAGTAGGAATCGAGTGCAAGATGGCAAGGAAGGAAAATTTTTGAACAAGTTGTGGGTTCAATTTTGTATTTTGTATTTTGAATAAAGGCTTGTTAGTTAAGCCTTGTTTGTATATAAAGACTTAAAGTCTATTTTTCTTGTTTTGTGAAAACTTATATAAGTTTTGTTGTGTCATGTGTTTGACACAAGATTGTAAATTATTTCTTTAAAAGTTCTATATGAATAGATTACTCAAGTGAGTAATCCTTTTGTAAAAAGTCTTTGTATCAAGTTATAGTGGGATTGAACAAACAATTCACATAAATTGTTAGATTTAGGATAACCTTACATATAATATGAAAATATTATATGTGGTTGGGGACTTGACTTGCTAAATCTTAAGGATCGGTGGGTCGGGTCTTTACAATTATATACATACACAAGTGTTGCTTACCTAAACCAAAACTCTTATAATCGAGTAGTGTGAATATCAATCTCCCAACAAGAATGACTTGATTTCAATTCTTCCTTCTTTATAATAGATTAAAGGATTAATTATAAAATCATGTCATGTGTTTTGACCAATGTATAAATATATAATCTGTGTTTATATATATATATATAATATAGGTGGCCTGAGTTTCATGTAAAAGTATCAATATTATTTAATAATTTTAGAATAACACATATCAATATTTTATTGATAATAAAAATTAATGTTATATTTTTTTTAATTTTCTCATTTCTTAAAAAATATTTTTTAATATTTTACTTATTTAATTTTATTTAGTATTGTTTTTTATTAAATTAATTTTTTAGACCAATAAGACTCTAACACATATCTCTTCAATGGTAATTAATTATAATGATACTTTTATATAAAACCTTGGTCACCTATTTATCAAAACAATCAATACTAATCATGTGTTTGTAAATTAATTAAAACACACGTCATATTCTTTTACAATTAACCCTAGATTAAAAAAAAAAAAAAAAAAGATAAACGAATAAATAAAAGTGTTGGCTGACTAATAAAAGTAACGATAGTGACTTGCACTATGCAACTTATATAAATAAGTGGTAGCATTTGTGAAAAATTTGAAAACATGCAACAACCTCATGACAGCAAATTCAAGCGGGCCTCTCCTCGATCCTAATCTTTAGTGGTGGAATCTTCTGACTTTTTACTTAATCTAAGTACTTTGTATTGAGTTATGAATGATGAGAACAAAGAATGAAATGGGGAAGGTTTATTTGATTTTACTATTCACTTGAATACATATAGACATCGTCACAATTTCGGAACTGAATTGAACCAGAATCGGAACCGTCGGTTATCCATTCCGATTTTGAAACCGCGGAATCATCATTTTTAAAAAATAAATTTAATTTTTAATAAAATAATTTTTAAATTTAAAATAATTATTGGATGTAAAATTATTAAATTATTTAACCAAAATTTTTAAAAGTTTATTTAGAATGCACATTTATATGTATACAATCACATTCAATATCAATTATAGATAGTACTATGATATCCTAAAATACTCTAGAAGATAAAAAAAAATTACAATGCAAGAAATAATCTCATATTATTAAGAAAATCAATTTTGCTTTTAGGAGAACCTTATTTAAACTAATTATATATGATTTTAAACTATATTTATTTGTGTTGTTGATAATAACATATTAAGTATTATGAATAAGTAATAATTTTATTATTTATATGAAATAATTTAAATATTAATAATTTATATTTAATATTATTTTTTATTTTCCTTTTTTTTTTCCAATAAAACTGGGTGGAACCGCTGGTTCCACTAATTCTAGGCCAAAGAACCGCCTAAAAATCATGAAATCGTGATTCCATAACCTGTTCTAGAACCGCCAGTTATGGTTCCTGTTGAATTCCCGGTTTGGAACTGAACCATGCCAATGTCTAAATGCATAAAATCGGTAGAGTCGTATAAAATCATGCAAAATCGATAAAAACGTAAATGTGTGGAATCATATACCTAAATTCATAATTCGACCTAAAGTCTGAATCTAATCAATTTTGTACCCGTTATAATTAAAAATATATGTAATTATAAACTCATAAAAATGTATATCCGACTCATGTTTTTAATAACTATGCCACATAGTTACATATTAAATTATAATTAGTATTTTATTACTATATATATATTACACATGACATGTAATACCTCTTTCTACTTAATTATAGTGACAATAGAACTGAGTTGGCATATTAGAATTCTTTTGCATGTGGTGTTGAATGAAGAGGTGAGAGTTCTTAGGTTTTGCAAGAGGAAAGTGGTTTTGTCACATCCAAACTAAACCAATAATAAATTGACACCTTGACCGATAATGATAATTATACTTGTCCTCATTGTTGGACAAGGAGCAAATTAAAACTAAGCAATGAAAATTACTGGACTCTCACTAAAAAGGAGGAAAGGATGAGGAAAAAAGGATATTGAAAGAAAGGAATCAAAAAGGAAAAGAGAAATGTAACCTTCTTTTTTTTTTTTTTTTTTGGATAAGGAGAAAAAAGAAAAGGAAAAAAAGTTGGTGGTATGTTTTTTTTTTAATTTGTTATAATACCATTAAAATCCTTATTTTTTAAAATTCTACTTTTGCTTTAAGAATATAATGACCTTTCATTTATATTTCCTATTTGATTCTCTCAAATTGGAGAGGATCGTTTTTGTAGCTTTAGAAAAAGTTTTTTTTCCCTAAATTTATTGTTTTCTCCTTTCCTCCTTCTTTTGAAGGAAAAATAAGATAAAATAAAAATTTCCTTTACTATTTCTTTTCCTCTTTTTTTCTTTCTTTCATTCCAAACACAGCGTAAACTCCTCGAGGAAGATGCTAGAAGAAAAAAAGATATCTAATTCCTATCCAGTCGCTTTTGGTATCAAAATTGAAAATAAACTTGATCTTAAGGTCATTTTCAATCCCCAAAGCCTTACTAATAGCCTCATTAGAGCAACTTTATTGGAACTGCTTAGCATAGAAACCAAAGTTAAGCAACTCCTTTATGGGTTGCATTACACTTTATTCAAGTTGCTTAGCTTTAGTGGGTTGATTAGTCAAGCAACTCAAAAAATAAGTTCCTTAGATTTTATTATTATTTTTTATATTTTTAATATATTAGTTTTGTATAATTTATATAATGTGAGATCCATACAAATTTAAAATAAAAAATCATGTTAAGTAACTTTTTAAATAACTCATGGATAAAATAGTGAGTTAATTAGTAAGAAGAATTACTTAAGATGCTGATGTGGTATGTTAAGTAACTTATGATTAAAAATGGTCTTAGTAGGCCATTCACTTCAACCAGTACACTATTTTCAAAACCCAAACTATTACTATGCCAAACCTTTATTAACAAAAACACATAAGTCATCCCAAATGTCGATCTTACCCCTCTCATTTCACAAAATCACACCAATGCTTCTCTTATTTTCCCCCATCACAGTACTTTTTTCATGTAACTTCACAAATTCTGAACAAACAAGATGAAACAACAATCATCTTGTTGAACTCGAAGCTAAAATGGAGCAACCCTCTAGTTTTGGAATCAACCACCATGAGCTGGTAGCTTGAGTTCATTTGCACCAACCAAACAACACTGGGCTCATCCCAACCATTTTGTGACCTTAGAATCTTGACTGAGATCAGTCAATGTTGTGGTTATCGTGACACCGAGAGCTGTAATTTGTTAGGTTTAAGCTAGAGGGTGAGAAATCTAAGGAGTTGTAGAAATTCTTTAATTTGTAGGGTGTTGATTAAGGTTTCTAAGATGGAGTTTGGTTGGTAATTGATTTTTTGAAAGATTTTGGAGGTGCCTTTAGTCATGATTCCAAATTTTTTCGAAATTCCATTGAGCTCAAGGCTCAATCCATTATCTTCTCACTTCTTCTTCTTTGAATATCACTTTAATTATTGTTGAAATAATGGAAATTTCACTATTCCTTTTATGAATTTATTTTTTTCTTTAATTATGATTTTTTTATTGAATTTGGAAGTAGAAGGTGTAGTTTTAGTTGCTCCTCTTGTTTCAGTCATAGTAGTACATTGGACTATAATCAAGCTCAAATGGTCAAGCCTAATGTAAACTAAAATTAAAATGGGCCGCACTAAAATGGATCAAACACCCCTATTAACTAATAAGAAAAGCCCAAAGCATTAAAACTTAATACTAGACCTAAAGAAAATTAATTTTTAAATGCATGTTATTTTTTTTATTGTATATATTATTACACACACTAAAAGTTTTATTTTCATTTTTCTTTTCTCTTTACAATTTTTCATTATTACTATTTTTTTAGCATTTTCTTTTTTTTTTCTTTTTCAGTACTTTTATTTGACCCGTGTCTAAATCTTTTTCTAAAAGAGGGTGGGGGTTTCCTTTTTCTTCTTTATTTTTTTATTTTAATTTAAAAATACTCTTATTTATAATTATTACCTATACCTATTTATCCAAAGGGCAGAGGGTGTTTTTATTGTGTGAAAATGTTTATTTTAATTCTTTAGTTTTAAGTAATTTTATTTATTTATTTATTTACTCATTTATTTTATCCATTCTTCTATTTTCTATTTCATATGATTATTTATTATTTTATTTTTTTAAGGGAGCAGAAATAGGATATCAACATTGAGGAAACCACATTAACTTAATGATGTACAAAAAAAAAGATAACAAAAAAAGAAAATGAAAAAAATCAATTAATCCTTATTGAAAAAAATAATAAAAAATATGTGAAAATCTGGAGGATTATTGGATTTTTCATGCATACATTCTAAATTGTGGTGGTTAGATAGGCTATAAAGGGAAGTTTATATTTCTTGGTAATTGTACAAAGTGTAGCCAAGTCTTGCCTTATTAGTTGATTTTTGTGCTTGATTTAAACTTATAAATCTTAGTTTAAATGATGAGATAAAACTTTGACATGCTTGGTAAACCACTATATTTAAGTATTTTTAGTGTCTTGAGTACATTTGGGCATTTACTTGAGTATATAAGACTAATGAGACAAGTTACTTGAATCGTAATGCTTAATCTCTATTGGATGCAAGGTGGAAATCTTTTACTTTATTTGAACCTAAGTTTGCTTATAGGTTTTCTAAAGTAGCCTAATCATTGAAAAATATAGTTGGTCCTCAATTTTATTTGATCATTGTGCTTTGATTTAATTACTCAAGGACATATAAATACTTAAGTGTGAGGAAATTTGATAAATGCTATTTGACCTTAATTTATAAATGCTAATTTTTGCTTAATTTGGATATTTTAATAACTAAAAGTTACGAAAGTAGCACTTAGAATACCTCCCATATGATTTTAGGTATTTAAATCATATTAGAAGATAAAAGAAAGAATGACCTCGCTTCGCACAATTTGGAAGTCATTTGGTCTTATGAAGAAAGTTTGCGAAAGACACAAGTTAGACACAACCTTGTCAATGCGATGTCACTAGTGTGTTTAATTTCCAAAAAAGAAACTCCAAGACTTTCATGCCGAAAAGGACATGGGTCAAACACAACCTTGTTTTACCCAAGTCCTAGATTTGTAATAAAAAAGGACATGAGCAATGACTTAGTTGTGTCATACTCGTATCCGGACCAAATTTTAACATGAATTTTATTCAGGCTTTGAAGGAGAGAGAGTGATTTTAGGGATACTTTTGGAAAGTTTCAATACTTAATTCTCTCCATTAACGAAGAAGAGTACTTTCTCAATTAAAAAACTTTTTCTATTTTGAAGATTGTCACATTCCAAATTCAAGAAAATCAACTTTCCATAATTAAATGAGGCCACTTTACTATTTTAGATAGAGGAAACTTTTAATTTTGGCCATAAAGCAACTTTACGAAAAGGAAAGATCCGAACTTTGAAGGAATAATACCAATAATTACAAATTTCATCTTCAAGCTGAAGTCAATTAAGACTAAGTTTCAACCACTTTGTAAGAATTCTTTGTTCTAGGATTTAATTTATTGTAGGTAAATTACATGGGAAGGTCACAACGTTTATGGAAGGTTTATTTAGAATCACAACATTTCAAGTTATTAGAAAAAAGTTATAACGTTTAGAGAAGTTGGTCAATTGAGGTCTTCTTTAATATGTGTTATAACATCAAATTTATAAGTTTTAATTAAATCTAAGAATTATTTTTTCTATTGACACGTGTCAATGAATATCTTGATTGACCTACTTCTCTAAACATTGTGACCTATTTTTAGCTACTTGAAATGTAAACCCTTGAATTTTTGTTAAGTTTATACTACAACAAACCCTAGTGTTCAGATTCGACAATCCCATGCTCTTAAAACCTAAGCAACGAAATTGAGATAATTGTGGATAATAGTTTGCAATAAGATGGGGAAGCTTAAAAATATCATATTCATTAATTTTTTAGCGTGTTTCGAACCCAAACGGGACAGTTCTCGAAAAACGTGTCATGTGCTTAGAATAATAAAAATATTCCGATGACATAGTTAGGTTTTTAATAATACAAAAATTCCAAAAATATCAGTTTTATAATTTTTCGGTAGCTAAAAATATCAGACATCGTATTTATACACATATTTTCTTTATTACCAATAAATTATTAGTCTTGTTTACTATTCATTATCCTATTCTACTATTCATTACTATTTATCTATCTCTACTTTTTCTTACTGTCTATTTTTACTACTTATATACCTGTTTCTTACTTTTTTCTTTTCTAATACAACTTCATATCTCACATCTTAATCACTTTTCATTAAAAAAAAAAAAAACAAAACAAATAATTCCTCTCCCCCTTTCCTCTATGAACCGGCGCCTCTCTCTCCCTTTTCAATCTAATTATTTTTCCTTTTCAATTTATTTTATTACATCTAATTTTCCTCCATAAAATTCTATAAATACCCCATCTCCCTCCATTTCTTTCACACATTTCTTTTACATACCAAAACTCTCCCAAAATCACTCCACAAAAATCGTTTATACCACTTTCTCCTTCTTCTTCTACCCAATAGGTAATAGTCTTATACCTTGTTCATGTTCATGTAATTTAGTATGAGCTTAGTATATATTTTCTAAAAACCCATAAGAGGTTAAGAAAGCAACAATAGGTTCATACTTTGTTCTTGTTCATAATATATTTTTATATTTTTAGATTGTTAATAGATTATTTATTATGTTCATGTAACTTCGCATGAATATAGTGTGTGTTTTCTAAAGGCCTCTAGAGGTTAAGAAAGCAACATTATGTTCATCTTTTGTTCTTGTTTATACATTATGTTTTATTATTATGCTTTTACTATTATGCTTTTATTGTTATGCTTATATTATTATTATGCTCTTATTATTGCTATTATTATGCTTTTTCTTTCTTTCTTTTTCTTTTTCTTTTTGGGACTAGCCTATTCTTAGTCACAGGTTGTCTTGATGAAGCTAAAGCTCCCAATACTTGACCATATTATTATACTTATATTACTTCTCATATATATCTTTATCTTATTATGTGATATTATTCTCATGACTACATATTCATAAACATGCACGAACATGATGATATTGTCTCAACAAAAATAAAAAGGAGTTTTCTTAAATGAAGAAAAATAAGAACTCTATTAAAAGATAAATTTTTGTCACTTAGGAAATGATTTTTTCATAAAAACTTAAAGTTTTATCTTAACAAATCTTTTTCAAAATTTATATAAGTCCATCACAAGTCTTTAGTAATAATAGTACAATGGATTTCATCAAAGAATGAACAAAGTAGATTTATCACATACACTCTTTTCAAACCAATAAAATAAGAAGTTTTCTTTAAAACTTAATATTGATAATTCCTTGGTTGACAAAGGTTTTCTTAAACTTATTTGTGAGGTTCTTACCAATACTCTAAAATACTAAGGACCAGGCATGTTTTACAAGATCATTAACCTTCTAAAAATAAGTCTTACTTAGGAAATGAAATTAGTAAATAACTTAAAAGATCATCATCAATTATTTTAAAATAGACCTAACTTTGGAAAAATTGAGAACATATAAACAAGTAACTGCTTTAAGAAATTTTAGTTACTATCAAGAAATACTTAGAGAAACTTTATTTTTCAACCACTAGAAATAAAATTGGTAGAAATCTTAAAGGGACTAAATTTATTTTTGAAAAATTAAATTATTCTCCAAAATTAACAAATGAAGTTAAAAGAAGAAAGCACTTACTTATAATAATTCAATAAATTTTTCCAACAAACTAAAGTGAATTTCTAAGTCTTAACTTTTTTTCAACTTTTAAGACACATTGCTTTATAAAAAAATAAAAAAAAATCATTGTTGGACAACATCACCAAATTCATGCATATAATATGAGTCTCTCTCTCTCTCTCTCTATATATATATATATATATGTATATCTATGTGTGTGTGTGTGTGTGTTTCAAAAGATTTTTCAACTATACAAATATTTATATTTTTGTACAAGAATTTTTTATAGAGAAAAGTTTGAAAAATTATGTTTTAAAAGCTGGGATTTTCATGGTGATTCTATACCTTGCTGTTTTGGGATCCAAATAAATTTTTATAACAAAAGTAACATTAGAAATGGATAGAACTTTTCAAGTAGGTAGAAAATGGTATATAATATGCGAAATTCCGAGTTAAAATGAGCAAGTTATGACCATTTTAAGTTGAAATATACACCAATACAAATTTTACAATAACTAGAATATAGAATAAGAAAATTTGATTAGAAATTCCATGGAATACTCATTTTGGGTATTTCCTTTGTTTAGGAAATGAGGATGACGACGTTTACTATCTCGAAGATTATGTCGATTAAGAAAGTAGCGTCAAGCCATGGCCGAGTGAGTTTACTTCTCTTATTTTTCATTCTTATGATTGTGCTTGTTGTATAGTAGCACTAGAAATAGGAAAAAGCTAAAATGGAAAGTGCATGTGACTTATAATGATTGTGAAAGAACTTTAAATATAAGACATGAATTGCCTATAATGAATTGTATGTACTATTAGCATTGAAGTGTTTGAAATTGGTTGGTTACTTGTAAGAAATTGAAACTAAATAGCTAGACTCTAAATAAAAGTTGATGCATGCATTTCACAAATGAGTCCCATTGCATTTGTTGTTATACCATTGGTGGGACAAGAGTATGATAGTGGTGGTTGACATAACCGGTAGTATCTGCATGTAGCGAGTAGGAGCAATAAGATCTACACAAATTGATGGCGAGTAAAAGCCGATAAGATCTACATATTTTTTATGGCGAATAATAGCCGGTAAGAACTATAAAAAAAAATTGTTTCGTTAAAATTATTAGTTGTAATTGGCCAAAATACCTATCACCGAATGAATGGCGTAAATTCATTCAACATATGATTCTTGAAAAATCATATGTTTTGTATGCTCACATGTTTGTTGTATTTCATTTGCTTGTATAATAAACTTGGTTGATATCGGTATTTCAAGTATGTTAATTGAGAATATTCTCACTAAACTCATAAAGCTTACACCCCTATAAATTTTTGTACACGCAGGACTATTTATTCTTATATCCAAGGTCTTCACATATCCGAGTAAGTCATCTTTTTGGGAGCTTTTGTGGAAAATCTATTGGAAGACTTAGATTAGACTTCCTCTAAAATCTTTTGGTAACAGTATTTAAGTTTTCTTGTAAAGACTTAGAAATTTCTATATGATCCTTGGAGAATAAAGGAGGAATGCCCCTAATACTTGTGTAATGGACTATTAATTATTATTGTGGAATAACTTTATTTCTAGATTCTTGTTTGTTCATTATTACTTGCTAAAACCACACTTCCCAATGGCATCTATTCTTATCGTGTTGTACGCCTTATATATAATATCGAGACTTTCGCGTGACTAAGGTAGTCATTCTTAAGTCTTAATATTGTATGTAGTGGACTGCCACGTTTAAGGTACTATTCGAGGGGTAACATGAAATTTTGTAATCTTAAATGAACTTATCCCTAAACGTTGTGACCTTCTGGTATAATTTATCTAATTTGTTGTTTTGATGCTTGATTTTATTGCTTATATTCTTATTATTGAATCCATGGAGGACAAAAACACTTTGTCTAGATTTTGATGAACCCAAGGTTTTCTATGTGACTTTTTTTTATTGTTTTTTAATTATTGATTGATTTTTCTTGAATCTAATTGTATTTTTTTAGTTCTTATGTTGAATTGATAGTCTAGAATATCGATTATTGATTAAATTTCATCTAAGTTAATTAATGGATTATTTTACTGAATATATCTACTCAACTTGAGGAAGTTACATGCAATTCTAGACATTAGATGGCATGAATCTTTAGAATTAGGGTCAAATTAATATTGAGACTAAAAAAACATTTTAGTCAATAAACCCAAATTTAGAATTTGATAGTCTTAGCAAAAATTTAAATTACATTAAAATTTCTACCGTTCAAGAATAATCACAATAAAATTTGGAATAATCTTGAGTGTAATCACATAAATAGATAGTGGAGATTCAAAACTAGGTACTTCTTGCAAAATGGTAAATCTTATTTAAAATCTTGATTTATAATTGATAATCTATAATTATTAGTCACTTCATAAACTTGAATTTCATTGGCATAACCTTGGGAAAGAAGTGACTATTAATCTTCGTTGATACTTGTGGAACAATACTCGTATTTAATCTATATGTTATAGTATCAAATAAGGTGCACTTGCCTTCATGATCATTGTTCATAATTGAATATGAGATTATTAGTTTGTTATTGATTATTTGTGATCCATACCACTAATCTCAAATGTTCATCATGCTCATTTCTACTCTTTGAGTGTATTAAGATAGCATCAATAAATGTAACTAGAAATTGATCCAAGTAATCTCTGAAAACCATATTCGTAAGGTTATAAGAGTTATTGGTGTGTTGGTTTAGACCAAGGGCATTACTAAGGATACATAGAGCCCATGTTTGGTCTTAAGAGCTATTTTCTACACATATTTCCCTTAATTCTCAATTAATTGATATCTCGATCTTATTTTGAGGATTCTTGAGCTTCCGTTAATTGAACAAATGGATCATCAATTTTAGGTAATGATTATTATTCTTGATGGTCACATAATTCAGTTCCTTATAGTCTATACATAACCTCATACTCTCATCCTTCTTTTTTTCACAAAATGCATTAGGGTTCCTATGGTGACACACTAGGTTTGATAAACCCTTATCAAGTAACTCCTGCAATTGAGTCTTTAACTCAACCAACACTATAGGTACAATGCAATACAAATATTTAAATCTAGGCATCATACCTAACACTAAGTTTGTGCAAAACTCTATGTCATTTTCAAGCAGTAACCCAAGCAAATCTTTAGGAAAAATATATTGTTACACACATACTATAGGTACTTGGGGACCATCTACTATTGGCTTTACTTCAATAGTCATAGCTGCCATTGTCAAAATAGGTATATCCCATAACTCATTAGAAGTAAGGTTGAAAGTCCTTGAGTCTCAAGCCTAAAGACAAAGTAATCCTATCCAAGAAGGTAAATTCTACTACAAGGTTGTGACAGTCTATTATAATGCAATACTTAACTAACTAATCAACTCTAAAGATCACATCAAAGTCATGACACTATCATATATGTAGGCTTATGTCTACCTTCTACCACAACGTCTACTTTTCTACGTATTTGATTTAGCATTCTTCCACTTCCTAAAGGTATACTCACAAACAAAGATTTTGCCATTGTTCGGAACATGCACCACACATAGTCATAAAACATTCAACCATACGAGAAAAGGTTGCCTTTATGTCAAAGAGGACATACGCACTAAGCAAGAGGATAGGAAGTGTCCTTGCAATAGAATCCATGTGAAAAGTATCCTACCACTAAAGAGCATAAACACGTGTTGGTGCCCTTTGCTTGTAGCTACCCATTTGCTATCACTCAACCTGAAATCCCTATGAACCCTACTCAGTAGTCTCCTCACAATTGATAGCTCAATAAACCCCTCTGCATGTATCTAAAGTAGAATATTGGTAGTATGGTCTTCTCAGTATAATTCTTGTTATTAGGTCTTGGTTTGCCATATGAAAAAAATATATTGTCTAGCCATTTGCAATCCTATAAGTGATGAGCTTGAAGCACTTAATACACTTTTTATTTTCACTATAGACTACAAGTTTGGTTTGAATTGTCATGGGCTTCTTTTCCTTATCTTGGATGATAACGTTGGATGCTAGCTTTTTTTCCAACTGTTACTTAGCTCTTATGAGCCTCATGTTGTGTCACTTAGTCCAATCATTACTTAATCAATTTATCCTTTTTTAATACTTTTACACAGGTCTTCAATTCAAAAGCACTATTTCACACTAACCTATTCTGGTATCCAATCAACAACCTATCAATCTTATTCTCCTCACTATTCCCTGAAACATCTAGAAGGAATCTCATTACTTGTGCATTTGGCTTTATACTGTAACATTATCTTCTTACCCTATTATAGAGAGGAGTACTCTTTCAACATTTGTTATATATTCTCTGAAGAATACTTCACATAGAAGGCTTCCTTGAACCTTTCTTAGGTGATTGTTCCCCTCATGTTTCTCTTGGTATTCATCCATCAATTATTAGTTGTACGTTCCCTTCAATTCATATGTAGCACAATCAACCTTCTAACCCTCTAAAACATTAAAAGATTTTATGGTCTTTTCTATCCCCTTAATCTATTATTCTATGTCTAAAGTACTCCCAAGTTTAGGTCCTAAAGGGTACACTAAATCATAAATTTGTTGAGGCTGAGGCATTGACCACAACTACAACTACTAGTCTATCTTTGTTCCCCCTACATCCACATCTTAGCATTAGCTTGAACATTATGCATAACAGCTCATATTTGTTGTCGTTGCACTACTATTCCAATCAATAGATTAACATATTGGAGTATCTCAATCACGTTCACTAGTACCTATTGATCTCCTTGTTAGAAAGGGCCCTAAGGTTGCTGCTCCTAAAGAAACTTCTCCTCTCTGGTATTTCTAGAATAACTAGATCTTTTAGCTTTTCAAGGTATATTATAAAGAGAAAAAGCAACTAATAGACATACAGATAAAGTAAGCTAAAAAATATAATCATATAGATGTCATGTATGCATAATTCAAAGAGAAATTAGAATAGGAAAAAAAAATAGTAACATATCAAAATAAACGTCCCTAACCCAATTTCATCATTACTCACTTTCATATGAAGTTTACAGGTGTGTTCTTTAGAAATCTTAAACCTAAATTTTGATACCACTTATGTAGCAATGCCTAGAGTTAGGTACATTTAAAGCCCACCACATACTTAATCAATGAAGTCATAGCCTAGAGTATCTCCCTAGCATTCACCAACACCTATTATGCTCCTACTAAAAAGGATCTTAAGGTTCCTGCTCTCTCTCATGAACTTCCTCCTCCTTGGTGTTTCTAGAAGAACTAGATCTTGTGGTTCTCTTAGGCATTCTATAAAGAGAAAGAATAGCTAGTATATATATATAAAGTAAGATAAATAGTGTAATCATATACATGTTGATTATGCATAATTTAAAGTGAAATTTTAAGAAAAAAAATAAATTGTAACATATCAAAGCAAATAACCCTTTAAGTCCATTATATCATTGCTCTTTGTCCTAAGAGTTTACAACTTAGTTCTATATAGATCTTAAACCTAAATTATGATACCTCTTAAGTTGTAATGTGTTAAAGTTATGGAAACTCGCTACATGTCTACATTAAATGTAGATATGCAAAGGCTCAAAACCTATTATAAACCACAATTAACACCATGTTTACATTTATTTGAATCACACATAAATACTTAGGTAACTTCAATTGCGTCACGTCACAAGGAGTCAAGACAAACTAAAACACTCATATCAAAATAAGATACCACATTAGCCAACTGATAGATGTCTTAAGTGAGAGTCTATCAATCATAACATAAAGCAACTACACTTATTATAATAATTGGGTCCTTGCCCTATACTAAAATATAGGTACATGAACATCTAAACCATAGATATATATTCATATACATAAAGGGTCTTTATCTCTTCAAGAACAACGAGCCTATGTAATCATCGGTTAATAGTCATCCCCAATAGTGTCATCTCCATAACCAATCATCACATCTTAACTAGATAGATCAAATATAACTACATTATTGTTTGAACTTGAAAAAGAGGAAAAGAGTGAGTTGACAACTAGTATGATAATACCACACTCACATGTATATACATAAACATAATTCAAGCACATATGCATCAATAATCAATGGATCAGCTATTTCGTTAACATCTTTCATTTAAATCATTCAAGTGGTAAAGGGATAAGTTAGTATCTTGAGATGTATATATTTATATATAATACATATATATGATGTTAAGTGCTTACTGCTTCCTAACATCCATGAGTCTAAGACTCACCTAAATCTATTTAAATTATCTCCAAGTGCAACTCCATGCAGGCATAATGACACATAAAGATTACTGAGACATTGCATTAATATCACCAACACTATTAGTCTATTAACTATAACAAGCACAATATATAAAGTAATTATTAATGTTAACTATAGATTAGTTTGTTTTTAGTTCTAACTTATACAATCACAAGCAAAAACAAAGGTTAAACCATACATAAAATGTCGTCTCAACTTGTAACTGAAACAATAGGATTCCTAAAACCTTATATGAGAAGTATTTAATACTCAAAAAACCTAAGTACTATTTACTGAAGAAGCATTCCTACGTGTCTCTCTTACTTATTAACACGTAAACTAATTTTAACAAGACATTTTAATTGATTAACCATGTTCAATTAGATATAACTCAATTATATGCATCGTTTATTAGTAAAATTAACCATTTGATTTTCATTGTTACAACATATGAAAATGCACATGAAAATAGGCTGGACTGAATAGATCTTGCATAAAGCTAGGTTGAACAAACTAGACCAATGAGCAGGTTGTTGAGAAAATTTGTGCCTAACTTTCTTTACTGCATCGACTTGCTGACGTAAACATACCATTGAGTTGGTGCGGCTTGTTAAAAGAAAAATTAGCTTTGTAATTATAAAGGAGATAGAGGAAAGAATTAATAGAAGTGAGATTGTTAAAAAAAAAAAGTCTCACATTGTTTAGAAGTGGAATCCTTTTTTTGGTGATACTTTATATAAAGGAAATGACATGCTGTTTTAATTAGGATAAAATGCAAAAGTACCCCCATAAACTTTAGGGGTGTTGTGAATTGACCCACTGAATTTTGAAAGTGTGGTTTTTAACCCTTTGAACTATAAATAATTTGCAATTAAGGACATTTTATACTTTTTTTGTAAAAAACTTACAAACATTTACTATTTCAGGTGTACTTTTTTATACATGATTGTATGGATTGTACCAATTGTATGAAAAAGGATAGAAAAAAAGGACGGATGTACTTCTTTACAAATTATTTATAGTTCAGGGATAAAAAACAACACATTTAGAGTTTAGGGTCAATCCGCGCCACCTTTAAAGTTTAAGGTATTTTTATATTTTCCCCTCTTAATTATATTTGTTTCATGTGTTGTTATTAATAACACATTAAACGTTGTAAATAGATAATAATTAATTTTTATTCACATGGAAAATAGTATAACCATTTATTATTATATATTTTTATATTTTTTCACTACTTTTTATTTTTTATTTATTTATATCTTAAATTTTCTTCTTCTTTTTTTGTTTACTTAGCCAAACTCGTCTCTTTTAGAGAGGATTGGTATAAGTCCACTAACTTTATCTCTTGAATAGATGAGTTCATACATTAATGAACTCGTTTCTTCAAGAATGAACTCGTTTCTTCAAGAAATGAGTATAACTTCCCTAAATATGAGATTATTTACGTCCTGGTGTCATTTTTTTTTTTTCTTAATTATCATTATTTATTTCCTTTTCCCTAAAAAGTATTATTATTTAAAAAAATGTCAATATCAACCAATAAATGAATAAGTAAATAATATTAAAGAATAGTAAAAAAATGTTTATATGGTACTTAAGAACTCTAAATAAAAGGCATTCAAATAAAATAAAAGGATAAACTCCTTTTGGCACCTGAACTTGACAAAATGGACAATCAGTTATCTGAATTTAAAGAAGATCAATTTCATACCTAGCCAAATTTTTCATGCTTCTTTTCACTTCCTCACCAATTATTACCTGACACGTGTCCATTACTTCAAGAGACAATAAAAGAGTACAATAGTAAAAAAGGATACAAAAAGTTTAACTAGGTATGAAATTGGTCTTAATAAAAGTTTAGGTACCTAATAGTCTGCTTATTCAAAATTTAGATATAAAAAAGGCTTTTTTTCCCTTAAATACATACCTCTAATGAAGAGAGGTCCTAATGAACCGATGTTGCACAGAGCAACTTTGAACATGGCCCTTAACATTGTAAATAAATTTTGTGATGTAGTTAGCATACAACGACATTACCCTAGTTTGACTCTTTCCTTTGTCACTAGGAGGGACAAATCTCATTGAATAGGAAAAAAATATATGTATCAACCTGATCAATATAAGAGAACCGATAGAAGAAGAGTTGAGGACACATCATTTCTCTTAAAAGAGCAAAAGTTACTAACTAGTGTGTGCAAATATGTCCAAGAAAAGAAAAAGCACAATCCCATATAATAGATAAAAAGTAAAAATAAAAAATACATAAAACCACTTATTTTAATACTTAGACAATCTAATATCAAACCAATCATCAAGCTAATTAAATTTATAAAATTAGATTTTGAAGGTGAATATGTGATGGTCATAGATTGATGATAGTGGAATATTACAAAAATAGCATATCGAGAATCAATTGTTATGAGTCTATAAATATAAATAGGAGAAGTTGTGGATATGTGGATTTAGGATTGTGAATGAAAAAAAAATATACGTATATAAATAATATATATATATATATAAACAATTCATGTCCTTTTAACGCATATTTTTTTAATTTCTTTGATAAAATGTCAAAGAAGAGCAAAACGAAAAGAACTTATATAAGTGGAATTAAATTAAAGGAGCAAGTGATCTAAAACTTGAACCAAATCTCAAAGCGGTCCATTAGTCCATTACTAGGTAGTCATGTTGTTTAATTGCTGTTTTTCTAGAATGAAGCCACACGTTCAACACGCCCACGCAGACGTCCAACCCGTGCACCACAATCGAAACACACACCCAACATACGCAAGTGGAAGTAGACAGCCCATACGGCACATGGCACCTCACCTAACTCTTGTTGCTAAAAGTTTCATTTTGTTATAGGTAAGTATTATTAAAATTTTAATTTAAAAAAATTGTATAAATTATGGATATTTGTTACTTTTAAAATCTTTTGTTCTACTATTATATTATATGTGTTAAATTTTATTGATATTTATGTATCAGTTTTTCATACACATGCTATACAATACATAATATCGTGTTTATATATTTTGAAATATAAAGACATCACAAGTGCATGTACTTTTAATTTTAACTAATTTAGGATTTGAGTTTACATCTTTTCCTATTCTTTGTATTAGTTTCAATTTGAATTCACTTTAGTGTTTTTACTTTTAATCTGATAAGTAATTAATTTAGCGTATAAATTTTTACTAAATTGAAACAAAATTGAAAGTAGATGTACTTATAATGTTTTCATGCATATTTTGGACGTAGTCTTCTTAAAAATGAAATCGATAAAATGAGCACGAAGAAGAAATAGCAAATGCATTTATAAGATTTCAAGGGGATATGAAAAATCAAAAATCTATATCAGTATTATTTAGTGAATACTCTTTCAAATTAAACTCCAAATATAAGTTATCAATGAATGTGAATAATTTATTCTTATCTCTTTTAATGTTTATTGTTAAAATTACTAAATTGATTAAAGTATAAGCACCGAATGAGAGTACTTTTGACACTTTACACTACAGTACTTCCGAATTTTGCGGCTGACAATTCTAAGGTAGAGTTTTTCTTTTCTTTCTTTTTTTTTTTTCTTTTCCTTTTTTCTTTGTTTATTTTAGTTGCAACTATATTTTCCTTTACCCTCTCTATTCAATTTCTTATTATCCCCCTTGGAGTATTTTCCTCCTTCCTCCACATTGTCTTTTGCATTTTCCTTCCTTCATTGTTTTCTCATTAATTTTATTTTATAGTCTTCCTACCCCTCATTTCATGTATAAATATTTTAAAGAAACTTTCTCATTATATAGAGTATGTGTCTCTGGATGAGTATAAGATACAAAGACTTCATACCTATATGCTAACTCATGAAAGCATGTTTTGGAAAGTCTGTACCCATATCTTATGTTAACATCCTTGATACCCACTCATATCCTACTTGATTGAGTAGGGCACAGGAGAGTACTATTTATAATAGGATTACCAACTTACTCCTAATCTAATTCATTGCAATCTAGGTAGCCACAAATTGTTTGGTCATTTATATGAAAGTAAAATATGAAACGTCATCATATTTTATGGGCTTGATGTGGATTTTTGAACCATAATTGAATGTGGACATTGATGTATGGAGAAGATGATGGACGAGAGAGAGAGAGTAGATGTATAGAGGGTGAGAGAAAATGATGTTTGGAGAGAGTGAATGATAATTTCATTATAAGATGCCAAGAAAATTTTATAGTCTCATAATTTTTTCTCAACGGAGTAGTTATATCTATAACTTATGAACAATTTAAATTGATATTTAACTGTGATCAAAACATTAAATTTTTTTTTTTTTTGTTAATTCAACATTGGATAATGGACGATTCAGTCTTAAAATCATAGAAATCCCCAATATAAGAGCAATTTAGGCGTTTGAATCAATAATTAATGGAAAGATTTCAAAGTTTAACTCACATGCACATTTTGTTACTAGATACTGGAATCTAAATGTTAAGCAACGGGAATATATTCAGAAAACCAACGAAAATTTAAATCGTATATACCTAACAAGAAAATGAACTTACTTAAACTTTGGAATGACTCGATTCGTTAGCTAGATATCATAATTAATAATTATATATATAATGATCACACGGATTCTTTGTAGATGTATGGAATCAAAGACTTGGATTGGATCCACATATCAATGAACTTTTAATATAGATGAGCTGAAGTATCCTAAAGTCTTGTTGTTCTTTGGAGTTCCCAAAAGTTACGTGTCATTTAATTCAATTAGGTAAGAAAAACGGACATGAGGTGCTTCTATTCAAGCATTTCATAATTGAACAAGTTAAAAGCAAATGGACAATAGTCATCGTTTTGCAGAATAAATTATTGAGCCTCACAATTGAAAAATGAATCAATCAACTGTAATGGGCTTTAAAATATAAATATTATTATTTATTTATATGACTTCACTTGTGGACTGAGTGACAGGACTCAATGAGTCCAGTTTAATTATTGAGATGATTTGGGAAGATTTGGCTTGGTGGGCTTAAAACAGGGATTGTTGAACTAGTCCGCCGCATCTAACCTTTCTCAGGCAGGCTCATACATGCAGGAGATGACTATTGGCCTTGGCCCATGAAGAGCTCATTTAGCATAGACATGAATTGAGCTTACTCCATCTCATTCGTCAAACACTGAGATGATCTGGTCATCATCCGTGCCAAATGCCTATAAATATTCAGTCACTTATCTTCATTTTCAACTTTTGGAGAGAGAAGACAAAACAACAGTCTGTAAATAAAATTTCATTCAGGAAGATCAAACAAGACAATTCAAGTAATTTCTACTCCAACTGCCTAAGAACTATAAGGTTGACACGTGAAGTTTACTCAAGCTCTCTTACCTATCACTTATGCATTTGAGAGACTAAGACTACTTGTTCCTCCTTCCTTGTCATTCTCTCCAAGCCATCTGATCATCGAGTGTCATTTTCTCAGTAGTACTCCAAAGTCACGAGCCAGGCATGAGATCCACACGACACATGCATGACCACTACCAGCAAAGACCCTACCTCTACATTTTGGCAACTCAACTGGGGAACTGAGGATTTTGACATAGTCGTGATGGTACCCACAAGAAGAAAGTCAAGTAACACTGATGACAATGCAAATCAAGATGTTGGCAACCTCAACCCCAATATGATTGAGCTAACATACCAGCATTGGAAGACTCCCACCTTAACGTCAACACTGATCTTGTTGCTGACATGCAAGGCATCGTTTTTGACAATGCACAAATAATGCGTGCCATACAAGAAAGCAATGAATAGATGATGCAAACCATATAAGAGAACACTCAAGTCTTGAGCCAAATCTTGGACCAAATCTTGGATGCACTCACTCATCTCATACTACGGATGGTTACTAATACTCCCATGCTCCAAGGTAGATACATGACAAAGGGTGAATGAGAAAATGCCACTACCATACGGGTTGCAATCAAATAATGACTAGCATTTGAATTTGAAAATGTGAGAATCTTGCTTGGTGGATTATCATCATCATGCATCCCCTCTCATACTATGCTAGACTTCCATGCATTTAAGCCTAAGCAATGCCTTGACATCGCAGCTTCCATGCCTTCAAGCCCAGGCAACGCCCTAGCATCACGGCTTCTACTCTTTCAAGCTTAGGCAACGCCTGGCATTACGGCTTTCGTGCCCTAAAGCCCAAGAAACTCCCTGACATCACGACCTCCATGCCTTCAAGCCTAGGTAACGCCCTAACATCATGGCTTCCATGCGTTCAAGCCTAAGCAAAACCCTGGCACCACGGCTTCCACACCTTCAAGCACAAGCAATGCTCTAGCATCATGGTTTCCATGCCTTCAAGCCTAGGAAACTCCCGGGCATCACAGCTTCTATGCCTTCAAGACTAAGCAACGTCCTAGCATCACGACTTCTATACCTTTAAGCCCAGGCAACGTCCTGGCATCGCCTTGAAGTCGAGGCAATGCCCTTCTGATCACTTGGCACCATCCTAGCTTTTATGCCTTCAGCCTAGGCAATGCCCTAGCATAATGGCTTCCATCCATTAACTTCCAAGCTTGCATCGCATGATGATCATCTTATAGTCCATAAGAGATTCAGGACTTCACAAAGTCTATAAGGGGTAATTTAAAAGTTGTTGTCGACTTGTTAGAGCATTAACTCCTAGGAGCATGACGACAAGATAGGCTTGTGTATCGCTAATTGGTGGGAGTATTAACTCCCAAGCGCGTTAAAAGCCATTGCAGTTAACAGAGGCAACTTCCCTAGTAACTCATACTAGGCAGTCAAGTAGTGGGAAATACCTTATTGACTAACAAAACCGGAGATTTTGATCCTAGGCAACAAATGCCATGATCGCTGCTTAAGTGCGATTAAACACTTTCTTAAAAGGATCATTTAAATACTATCATTGGCAAGTAAGAGCCTTACTCCAATGTGTTAAAACGCTTTAAGAGGTCCCTTAAATCACTGAGTTTAACAACTCCTTATATTCATGATAGTTAATGGTAATCATAATATCCTAAACATCGCAGTTGCATGGTAAGAGCATCGTTTCTCGAGCACGCGATGACATGCTTTACTTATAGTGCTGACTGATAGAAGCATTGTCTCCCTTGCGCATGACAGTATGGTGTCATACTTATGCATGATAATACGATGTCACATCCAACATAGTGCAAATGTTTTAGAAAAATGCAATGAGTGGTTAAGTATCGGGAAATACCCTCTTAACCAATTACACTCGATTATTAGGATGGCAAGCCTATAAGGCATGTAATACTATTGCTACTAAAAGTGCGATCGATCTATTACCCTAATGATAATAATATTGTTGCTAGCAAGTGAGAGTATTGCTCCAATACATGACATAAGAATCATACATTTTCACTCCATGAATTGCTGCTGCTAAGTGAAAACATTGTTTCTTAAGCGCAAGCGCATACTACTAATAGCTTAGGTGGCATCTTTATATACACAGATATGAGAAATCAAGCAAATAAATGACAACACATTCAAAGAACTTTGACAAATCAAGAAAAGCATTATAATCACCTCAAAATAAAAAAGTGCCAACATATTGTTAAAAAAAACAAATTCTTTACAAGATAGTAATAATAAGTCTAAACTAGGGTTGTTAATCTAAGCCCACGATGCAATCCAGGTCTTTATCTCTTACTGCATTCTTAATCTTAGCATCTGCTGTTGTAATCTCTTTTTGGAGCTCTTGTAACTTCACCGTCATTGTGTCATGATGCCCCATTGGCATCCTTGTAATTCAACAATCTCTTGGCCTTGCCAGCAACAGGCTACAAGCTATCAACTTTGAACTGCAACATGCAAGCCCTTCAACACATTTGATAAGCTTCTCAAGTTTCGTGATTGATAAAGAACTGTAACGTTTGTCTATTAGTACCATGGCTTCACTAATCATCTTTACCATTGTAGTGGCTACCTTTGTCTCCAACATAGGAGAATTGGCACAGAATTACCTATCCATGGCACTAAGACTCTCCGAATGTGCTATTAAATGAGACAACACGATAAAGCCATGAAAGGAAGTCATCTCCTCTAATGCAACATAGTCTTCAGAAGTTGTCACCATGTCTTCACAAGACATGCTAGCAACTGAAGGAGGAAGGAGCTCCATAGGTGCATTGACAACAGGTGCACTCATGATCCCATCATCAACAATATGCTCATCATCCTCATAATTAAGCTCTTCAGTCTTGTCGACATTACTTCAATTGTCATCACAAAGGTTTGGAGACGGTTCGTAATCAATTTAGTCTAGGCCATCGTCCTCATCATTTGGTACCATCACAGGCGTAACAACATCACTAGAGCAATGCGAACTCAGAAAAGAGGTTGTGTCAACCTAAAAAAGCAAATAAAGAAAACATTAGATGATAAAAGAAGAGTAACAATAGCAAGTTATATACAAGAAGACTTATTATCTCCTTGACAAGTGCATGCTTTGCTGCCCTAGAATCCACTAGCTAAGGTAGTGGATGGTTATCCTTCGATTTTGGAAGAGGCGCACTATCCGACGCAGACTCCTCATCCACTTGAATATTATCTGTTGGCCTATGGTACCTATTTCTTGATAGTCTGAGATAGAACTCATAGCGATATATGAGTGCGACTTAGAATGTATCATCTATGGATACAAAGGCATAGTCATGGAAGATGGCTATACAATTTGACTATTGTGTTAGCCAATCAACAAAAGCAACTCTACGATGCTCTATAGAAGGAAAGAATAGCTTGCACACCATAGGATGGATGCAATTGAAGTCACTTTACAAGATTGACTGGCAACATGAATCGAAGCTTTGCGCAATGTTGAGAAGATGTGGCACTCCTTGATCAAAGCCAAACTAACGTGCCACTCTGTGAGGGGAGTATACCATTACCCTTTGCTCCAAGAATGACCAATTTAAATCTCTTTTATCAAGCAAAAATTGTAGGCTCCCTAGGATGCACTAAAGCATGAATCTGGCTTGACTTTTATTCAGCTTATAACGATTATCAACTAAGATAACCTCGCCTTCAAAGCCTGAAGGATAAAGCCTGTCACCGTCTTGATAATCTTCAAGAGGCTCTATGAAAGGTTAGAATGTAAACTCCTTTTCGACATCGATGAGTTGAAGAAGTGGTCGATTGACCTCTACTCCAATCCATGCCCATGCTCGAAGAGCAGGAAAATTCAAATCCCTATTGATGGTTGATTGTACAAGGTAATTATCAAACCGCTCACAGAAGAACAATTGTAAGAAAAGTAAGTCCACATGCAACACATTCACATATCTATCCTTGGAATGGATAGAAGCTTGGTGGTACAGGTTAAGGTGTTGATATAGGGACCCTAGGTAGAAGAGAGCTAGTGCAAAGCATTGACCTTGTGCGATGCATATGGCCAAAGCAAAAAGCCGAGGGCTTACACCTTCTTTTGGCCCACCAAGGAACACGAACAATGACAACCAAAATGCAATAAAGGATGCAAGTTCGTACCTATACATCAAAGAACCAAAAGGGAAACGTGTTAGTTAAAGCAGTAAAGTACAAGGCAATAATATGAACATACTTACTCTTTTCCACGAGTTGATCCCACTACTTGAGGCATGTTCTTTCTTTGCTCTTCAAAGAAGTGTGTTATCCAGGTAGAGAAACACAATTTCTTCTTATCATCATGGGCGAGCTTTAGAGCTGCTTGTAAAGATGCTTCAAGGTGGCACTCTTCGCCTGAAGTCACAGCCGCAGCAGCATTACTTAGCATAGAACATTCTAGGTTTAGAAGCATGACCACGTCTTCAAGAGTTGGTGATATCTCCCTCCATGCAGTGATAAATGTATGAGTCTGGGTACACCAGCAAGAGATGATGGCACTTCATACTTCCATCTTGTTTGTGCTGACAAGCCACAAGCGAGAAGAGGTGATGATGGTACCATAGAGTTTAGCTTGTTTTAGAAGCTTCACATATTCCAGCTGGTTAGTGATGTAATCTACCCAATCGCTCCATCCATGTGGCCGCTCCATGAGAAATGCAAAGTGTGAACTGGTAAGTGGTAGTTCATTTCCCGCGTTCTTGAAACGTAACACTGAGTTCCCTCTAATGGTGCTCCGAGAATTGGCGCACGACTATGGCTCGATTAATAGGAAGTCACCATCAATAGGGGGAGTCGCCCACTACTTGGGGCAAGAAGCTTTATGTAATACCCCTCAAATATAGATGGTAGAACTCTAATCACAGAAACGCCTTTTAGGTGCAATGGCTTGGAGTTTGTTAGAACTTCAAAGTTAAGCATACTCTAGGCAGAGTAATCCTAGGATGGGTGACCCCTTGGGAAGCACTGAAACCAAAAAGGTCAAAACAGTGCGGCATGTGGCCAAAGCGGACAATACCTCAGTGGGTAGATTTTCAAGTCGTTACACAGTGCGTCTGGTGTGTAATGTAAGCATTGACTTTTAAAAAATTGGGATCATATAATTTTTAAACATTTTAAAGGAGTTGTGAAAAATTTAGTTGAATGTAAAATACCAAAAGAGCCCATTCCTTTTCAGATGTAAAGATAACTAATGTTTAAATGCGAATTAACATATTAGTTAATATTAATGGTTCTTTTGGTCGACAATGACGGAGGACAAAAAGCCAAAACTCCCTTGAATGACGAAGAAAGTGACCTCCAACACTTGAATAAGAAAATGGCTTTCTCAGCTGAGAACGAACTTCTTCGTCTAAATCAAAACACTAATGACTCAGGAATCTCTTCTTACAAAGACAAAATGGATACAAATATCCCTGGTACTTATGCAAAGTGCTCTTGGAGAATCTAGTGGGACCTCTGGAATGGACGTGGAAGAAAAACATGAAGATGACTCACCCTAGGTCAGCATGGTAGAACCTAGCAGAGTCCTCCAAGATAGAAAAGGAAGCAATACGGGTGGCAAAATGCCATCATAGTCAAACTTTTTGGCACCAATTTAGGGTTCAATGCGATGGGAACCCGACTATGTTATATGTATAGCGGCTGCAAGTAATCTAAAAATAGTCCATGTGAAAATGGGCTTTTTCTTTTCTACTTTTTCACAACTCTAGGAATCTAAGCTAGACTATCCAAAATAGTCGCTAGTTCATACAAGGATCTTACCTTGCCTTTAAGAAATGGGAGCCGAACTTTCATCCGAATTTGACCTCGTTGGATGTTATTGTGGTTTAGATCAAGATCCAGGGTCTCCCTCCGAAATACTACTCCCCACTTATGTTTAGAAAAATAAGTGAATCTATAGATACTGTTCTAAGTTTGACTCATGCGTGATCGATAGTACAGATTAACTTCGCCATCTATTAGTGCATGTCATAGTTATAGATGGAAAATTCTATAAAGTTCAATATGAAGGCTTCCCCAGTATTTGCTTTGGATATAGTTGTATTGATCACACCAAGGCCCTTTGCTCTTTAGAACCATCTTCGAACGATTCATAGAGACCGGAATCTCCAAATATCGAAGTTCTAATGGATAAAACACAAGAATAGGTTTCTAATCAAACAAATAGTAGCTTGAGCTCTGAAAACAAAGTAGAAGCTTGAGAAACGAAGAACCAGGTAATGTATAATAGCTAATTAGACAAGTTGAACTACAAGCTGGGTCTTAGTAAAAAATAGAAGGAAAAAAATATGATAAATTACACCGGAAGGTCTAAACATAGAGAGGGAAATTCATTTTAAGGTCACAATATTTCGAGTGGTTTATTTGAGGTCACAACATTAATTAAGGTCATCATTGACATATATCACAATACGACAGATTTTCTAAGTTTTAATTAAATTTTTCCCATGGCACTTGTCAATAGTGATATCAATTGACCCACTTCTCTAAACCTTGTGATCTTAAATAAATATACCTCTAAACGTTTTTACCCTCCTGTGTAATTTACTAAAAAAATATATTATTAAACGAAATCAAGTTATGAAAAATTTATACCAATAAGGTAAGAAATGATGCTAGTTACAAAAAAGAGGAAAACAGGTGGGAGTTTCAACTACACTAAGCATGAGGAGTAGTCAGGATGGAAAAGAAAGAGAGAGAAATCTTGGAGTTGTTAATTCATTTTAAAAAAAAATACAATGATGTAAGTGTCAAACCCCTTATTGAGACACTCTTGAGGAGATAGTACTGACAGAAGGTAATAAACCTGCATGTATTGAAGTTTTCATCAACCGTTTTATATATTAGTGATGCTCGAGGAATATTGAGATCATTTAGTTTTATTACTTATGGGTATTTCTGTAATTTTATACATATATTATATTATGTAATATTGCATTAGGGTTGGTTGTAACACCAACATTTTAGATCTTATCATAGTATTAGAGCTTAGTTGATGGCTGTCACCCACCACTAAACCACCATCACCATCACCATAACCATAATCTCCTTGATGACGACCACCATAGCCACCACTGCCATATCTACCCTCATGACGACCTCCATAACCATATCCACCTCCACCAATCATGTCTCTATGTGCCACTTTGCTAATATAATCAAGTGCTTTTCTAGGACCTTGCAAGCCTAGTTCTCACGATAAAAGTGACAAACAATGTGTTCGTTGGCTTTGACGATAGGAAAGAAATCCTTCTAGTTAAGAATTTATGTATACTCGCTATGACCAAGAGAGATCTAATGGTTGTACTTATCTGCCATTTCCTTCATTTGCTATAGCCTCCTCTCTCTTTATGCTCCAAATCGTCCTATCCAGATGATCTAGGGCTATGATCTCCTCATCGATATTGTCTTCAACTATTTTTGTGTACTTAATAAGAGACTAGAAACCTTAAATATGTATTTTAGAAGATATAAAGAAGAAGAAAACATAAACTGCTCCATTTTCAAACTCACCATAAACTAGGTCAAAACTCCTTGTCTCATCTTGGATAACTAATCTGTCCAATTGTCGTACTCTCTCTTGTCTCAGAAAGTAAATCAGTGATTTGTCATGGATTCTACATCTGTAAACCCCCAAAAATTTTCATAATTCATAGAAAATAATTCTAAAAGTTTAGAATTTAAATCTTAAAAATCGACTCACGATAAAACCAAATTCTAAATCAAGACCAGCGCCAGAAACGAAACCCTAAAAATCGAACCAAGTTAAAGCTTAATTCCAAATAAAGATCAAAAACGAATTTTCTCAATCTTGAGAAAACAAGAACCCTTGAAACAAAATATAAAATCCAACTACCGATTTAATCAACGTTCGTACATCAATTAAATCATCTAACCGTCTCCTAACACGCAAAACAAGACAATATATCCAAATAACGATCAACAGTAGAATCTTAAGACCTTCGATAAAATTCAGAAATCACAAATTTCAAATTTCAAAAGTCAAACTGAGTCAACTCATAACCCTAGACTCGGTTAAACGATTCCGAGAACTAAAAACTATTAAATAATCACAAATAAAATAAAATATAAATTTCGAGCTAAAATTTTAAAACGATCAAAACTCAAAAATTATACGATCTTACGAATAACTCAGTAAAAATCGGAAATCAAAACGGAACCCTAAAAGTCAACAAGCCTACAACAAAACCCTAGTTTACCGTATCCATCTAAATCCGGCATTGCCGTTTTCTTTGGCCCGGAAAAACGAAGTTGGGATAATTAGCTCAAATAGTTCGTAATAACCATAGGTTTCATAAAAGTTTCAGTTTCGCGAAATTCGGGTGTCCTTCGAACCCGATCGGACACAGTTCTCGAAAAACGTGTCCGAAGCCCGGAATAGTAAAAATATTCCGAATACACCAATAGACTCGTAAAAATACAAGGATTCCAAAAATATCAGTTTTAGAATTTTTCGGTAGCTAAAAATTACAGATATCGCATTATTACGCGTATTTTTATTACTACCGGTACTTTAATTGTCTAATCTACTATTCATAGTACTTTTCTACTATTCATTACTATTACTATTCACTATCTCTACTTTTTCTTACACCTATATATCTATTTTCTTACTTTTTTCATTTCCAATACACCTTTAATCACATCAACTTTACACATTACTTCTTTATTACACAAAACAAATAAAATAAAACAATTTCCCCCCCCCCCCCAATGCCCAAAACCGGCGCCACCTTCCTCTCTCCTCAATCAATTATTTTTCTTTTTCAATTTATTTTATTACATCCAAAAATCACTCCAAAAATTCTATAAATACCCCCTTCCTCTTCCATTCTTTCACACAATTCTTTACACTACCAAAACTCTCTCAAAATCTCTCCACAAATTCTCTCTTCAAGATTTCTCTCTACCAAAACTCTCTTAAACCAATTCCTCACAAAAACCACTCCTTATACATAAACTATCTACCACATATCACTACTCACATAATACCCATTTCATTTACCATCTCCATACCTCTTACATACTTTAGGTAATATTTCTTCCATCTATTATTCATCCATGTCATGTAACTTAACATGACTATGGTGTTGTTTTGAAACTCATATGAGTAGTAAAAGCAACAACATGTTCATGTTTTGTTCTTGTACATAAGCTTCCTATTTATTATGTTGTTATTATTATTGTTATTATTTATTCTATCTATATATTATGTATATATGTATATATTTATTTAGAGCATATAAGCTCATTTGTTATTTATTTATTTTCAAGTTATGCAATTTATTTATTTTATGCAATTATTAAGACTAGTCTTTCTAGTCTTAGACTTGTCCATCTCAAGTCAAAACAATCTTTTATTATTATTTTCTTTAATCTTTCGGGACTAGTCCATTCTTAGTCCCGGGATGCCTTGATAAAGCTAAGGCTCCAATACTTGATCGGGATTCCTTGATGAAGCTAAGGTTCCCAATACTTGATATTTTATTTTTCTTGCTTATTATTTATTTCTAGTATTTCCTTATGTTCTTATTTCTTTATATGCTCATGATACTTGCATTTACATAATGCTAATGTCTCAACTAAATCTAAAAATAGAATTTTTCTTTACTTAATGAACTCAAAGCTAAGTTTTCAATCATATGATTTATCGCAAAATCATGAAGTTATTATCAACAACATAGAAAAGGAGTTTTCTCAACGTCTTCATAAATAACAAAGATAGATTTTTAAGGAATCATAAGAAATAAATATTTTCTTTGTATATTATGTTAACCTAAGCTTTCAGTAATATAATTTATTAATATTAAAAGTCTTTACAAAAAGCTCAAAGATTTAAACTCTTTTAAACTTCGAAATACAACTAAGAAAACAAACCACTTTTCAAAGTTAATATAAAAATCAACTCATAAGGAATCCACTTAGGAAAAGTAATAATTTTTAAATTCTAAAAGAAAGAACTTGTTTTCAAAAGAATATAAATAAAGTAAGGTTAGCAATGATGTATTTTATCAATAAAAATGATTCTTTTCAAAAGAAATGAAAGAACAAGTTTTAGAAAGTAAAAGCTTATATTTTAGAAATAGATATAAGAAAACAAGACTCATTTTCTAAGATCATCTTAAATAAACAAATTATGAAAAGGTTTTCGACAACTTAATATAGTTTTGATAAATTAACCTTTTATCACTAGAAATGAAATTTATGAAAGACTAGGGTTAAAGGAAAATTTGCTTTTTGGAAAAAAGGAATGAAAGAAATAAATAAGAATATATTCATTTGTAATAAAAATATAAGGTTTCTTCTAAATACTTAAAAGAAATTATCAAAGTTAAAAGTTTTAAACTCAAAATGAATTGTTTTATGAAATAAATTATTGAGACACTACCATTAGGATTTTTGCATATAAAGTGAGCATACCTATATATTCAAAAAGTGTTTATCAAATATATATTTATATGATTACAAAAGGATTTTTTAAAATGAAGTTGAGTTAGAAAATAGATTTTCGCAAAAGTATAGAAAATTCGTTTTAAATCTGTACCTGACGTTTTCGGAACCCAAATGACCTTCTATGACAAGGATAAGCTTAGAAATAGATAGATCTTTTCGAATAGATAGAAAACGGTATATTATACGCGCGATTCCGAGTTGAAATGACCAAGTTATAGCCATTTTAAGTTGGAACATTCCCTCATGCGAACTTTAACGTTCTTTGACATTGTTTTGTTAAAATTTAAGAAAATCTCCAAGAAAAACTCATTGTGAGTATTTTCTTTGGTTAGGTGATCCCGATGAAGGATTCCTTTACCCTGAGGATTGTTACGATTAAGTGGAGTGTGTGAACGACTCATCCGCTTAGAGGAATAGACGACATGGCATCGTGAGTTATTTCCCCGTTATTTTTCATACTCTTGCTTGTACTTGTAAAATTAGTTGCACTAGAATCTAAGCAAAATAAAAAGGGAAGCGTATGATAATATGTTGAAAGAATACTAAATATATCGAGACTCGAATTGTTTGTAATAAAGATTGTATGTGCATTTATATCTTGAAGTGTTTGAAATTGGTTGATCACTTGAAAGAAGCTAAATGTAATTACTAGACTTTAATTAAAGAAATTATTCATGCACTTCATATGTTGAGTCACATTGCATTCACTACTATACAATTGGTGGGACAAGTGTATAATAGTGGTGGTAGACAGAACCGGTATATCATGTAAGGGGCGAGTAGGAGCCGGTAAGAACTACTTAAATTGATGGCTAGTAGGAGCTTGTAATAACTACAAGTTTTTGGTGGCTAGTAGGAGCCTGTAATAACTACAAAATCTTTTTGTGGCTAGTAGGAGCCTGTAATAACTACAAAAATTTTTGGTGGCGTATAGGAGCCGGTAAGATCTATAAAAGTGTTTTTAAAAGTGGTGGCTGTAATTGACCTGAATACCCAACCCCGAATGAAGGGCGTAAATTCATTCAACATATGATTCCCGGAAAGTCATATGTCTTGTATGCTCACGTGGTTATTGCATTTCATATGTTTGAATAATAAACTTGATTGATAATTTACTTCGAGTATGAATTTTGGGATTTACTCACTAAGCTAGTTATAGCTTATACCCCTATAGATTTGTTGAAACAGGTATGCTAGTGGCCTAAATTGAGGATCATGACTTTAAGGAAGTCAGGGACGGATGATTAAGGATATGGAATCATACGATGAAGAAAGTTTGTAAGGTTCTTTATATATGATGACCTTTATGATTAGGGACGTATATTTATTTGAAGATAATAGAGGAATGTGCCTTAAGAATTGAATTGTGATATGCTTATGTTTTATATTAAGTATTCTCTTTGCCTTGTTACTTATTTATTATCAATATAAATTGCGCTACTCCGATGCGTCCCCTTGGTTGTGATGTACGCCTTGTACATAATATGAAAGCCTTTGCATGACTAAGGTAGTCATTCCTAGGCTTTAGTATTGTGTACGGCGGACTGCCACGTTTAGGGTACCCCTCGGGGCATGACAGTTTAAGTTAGTATCAGAGCAACAAGGTTTTGGGAATTTAGAAACAAGATATTAGAAGTATAGAGTGGTAGGACTTGATCTTATGCCTAAGAATCCTTATGTCTAAGAATAGAACTTTATCTTGGAAAATATTAGAAGAAGGCAGAAAATACTTATACATGAATTGGAGGATATTTAGTGAAATACGAAATGGAAGTATCACATGGATATGACTTACCCTAAGATGACGATCCAAGATTAGGAACGATAGAAATGACTTGGAGATAGAACATAGTAGAACAATATGGAGAACATGAAGGAGACTTGGAATTTAGATATAGAATAAACATAGTAAGCCTACCTTAGCAAGATTGATAAGCCTTAATGTATAGTAACCCTATTCAAGACCAATTAAGGGCAAGATAAGTTTAAATGCCTCGTTATAGGTAAGACCCTTAGGTAAATAACATTAAGTGCCTACGTTAACCTTTAAATCAGACGAACAAAAGTCTATAACGCTTCTCTTTTCCTTAAAAACAAATAACTTGTGCGTAAAACTCGAAATAAAGAAAATATCTTTTACGACTGCTTCGTTGGTTCTAGGAAGCTACCCGAGGAAATTATGCCGCAATCAAGCATCCCTCTCGAAGCACGACACGAACAAGGAGCACCCACACCATAAGATCTAACCCAAGAACTCTTGACCACCATAAGACGTCTAGAAGAGACGATAAGGACTTATATGCAACAAGTACCCATGACCCCTGCACCCGCTCCAGTTATAAGACCCCAACTCGGAGCAACACCAGTAGCACAAGTGCCTTCCTTCATGGCTAATCCAGAACCCCAGGCTAAGAAGCATAAACAACTCCAACCTCTTAAGGGCTTCGCAACCCCTAAGGTCAGATGCTGGAAATGTAAAGGAAGACATTTCCCCAAAAGTTGCCCACAACTGCAGCATAAGTGTTACTTCTGTGGAAACAAAGACCACAAAATTCTTAATTGTCCTAAGAAGAATGGCACTATCTATTCTGGTCATGCAAAGAGGAAACACAGTGCCAATAGTTACCCAACAACAATAAAGAAATGCTACGTATGCAGTCGTCTCATCTGTAGGACCAAGAATTACCCTACAAATGCCAAGGAAACATGCTACATGTGCAAGGTGTGGTACCTCTATGTATGTGAAGATCTAAAGACGCAAGGTTTATGGAACGACCCCATCTCAGTCCTCGAAAGAGATGACCCATCCAAGGAAGAATGTGGAACTTCGTCTAGGGATCCTACCACCAAATCTCACCACGAAGGAGAAGAAAAAGTTACTGATAATAAAGACGAGGGATCAAGTAGTCAAAGAAATATTCCTACCCTGTGAAGAGCAATCTGAAGCAGGAATGGACGTTAAACCTTCCGTAAAAGCTTTAATATACCGATAGGAGAAATGCTTTTGTAAAGAGAATTAATCAAAGATGTATATGTTGTTTATGTAATGATTTGAAATTTTAATTATGTTTGCATCCTTTCTTTGAACTTTTGAAAAGGAAGTATTTAAGTCTTCCTTCTGTTTCCATGTATTTAATTTTAATGATATGAATTTCTTTTATTATGATTTCAGTCAATTTTCAAATATTTCTATATATTTGTATTCATTTCCGTACTCATTTGCTATTAGCTTATTTCTCGAATGTTTTTCCGATAAACCTCTAAGACTTAATAAAGTTCAAAAGAATCTCACACTAGCTTAATAAAACCTGTAGAACAAATAGGAGACGTACTCGTGCACAATGCAACCAAGAAATACCTCCCGTAGAACCTAAGAACACGGAAGAACCTCAACAACCAAACCAACCGCAAATGGATCAAGCTAACATCGAACAACTTGCCAACCTCATAAGGAATTTCGCACAACAGGCTCAGGCCATGCCTACACCAGCACCTGCACAAGAAGCAGCACCAGAAGTTCCAACGCCACCGATTGGAACATTTGAAAGAAGTGGTGAGTTTACTGACAGATAAAAGGTTAATAGGTATATGAGGTATAAATGGAACAACCACTATAATTTATTGTTCAAGGGGAGATGGGTAAAGTTTGTCACTTGAAGAAATCTTTATATGGGCTGAAACAATCTTCACATGCTTGGTTTGGTAGATTCAGTTCAATTGTGATCGAATTTGGCCTTCGAAGGTGTGATTCGGATCATTCTGTATTTTATTGACAATATAATGGTAAGAAAATTATATTGGTTATATATGTCGATTATATTGTGATTTCAGGAGACGATTATGTAGGCATTGAGAAATTAAAGGGTTTCTTATAACAAAAATTCCATACCAAGGACATGGGTAGCTTGAAATATTTCTTTGAAACTGAAGTTGCTTGATCAAAGAGGGGTTTGTACCTCTCCCAACGAAAGTATATGCTTGACTTATTATCTAAAACTGGTTTAATTGGAGCAGAACCAATTGATTCTCTTATGAATCATAATGCTAAGCTCTCACCTAATGATGAAGATGTTTTAAGTGATCCAGACAGCAAAGGGATTAGTTAGTAAACTCAATTATTTAACCGTGACATGTCTTGATATTTCATTTGTAGTTAGTGTAGTGAGCCAATTCATGGGTTCACCCCATACTAGTTATTGGAAGGTTGTGATTCGTATTTTACATTATTTAAAAGGATCTCCAGGACAGGGTATTTTATATAATGCTCATAAGGATTTGGTCTTGTGTATATAAATGTGATAGTTAGTAGATCTTTATGTAGATAAGACAAGGAACTTAAAAAGAAAAGGTTTTTGTTAGAAATGTTCAAAAGGAAATTCGTATGACTTCAAAGCCCTATTTTAAAAACCCTTGTAACAACTTTGAAACTCATGTTTTATATGAAAAATGGAGGGTATAAGTAATAGATATCATTAAGTAATGATTTTTATAAGTTGAAATGAGTTTGGATGAGAGTAATGTGTAAAACAAGAAGTAGAATCAAGATGGAAAATTTTAAGTTAGTAGTCAACTTGTAAAATTCGTAACTTTGGATGATGCCTATGTAAATACCTATTATTCAAGCTCAAAATGAATGTTTTATGTGTTAAATGAAGTCCTTAGGTAGTGGATATAGTAAAGACTTAAATTTTAATGCATGACACAAGTTTTCCCAAAGGAATCATTCAAAAAGTGGATTTTCTAAAATTCGGAATTTTGAGTAAAGCCTATTTGAAAACATCTTTGCAAAGTGAAAAATGTAAATTTTTATGTAGAATGAAGGTCTTGGGTATTATAGGTGATGAAGACTCATTTTTAATTAAGATAACTAGAAATTTCTAAGAATGAAATCCAAAACACTAGTGTGATGTCAAAGTTAGAAAATTGGATTTTCAAGAAGTAGTTATTGTTGGAATCTTGCAAAATTAAGGAGGTTGAAAGTTTCTTTTACCAAAATCATCAAGATCATGCACACATTGAACTCATCACATGTCATTCTTGATAGGAAATCATTCGTACTTCATATATACTTTAATTATTAACTAGATACATTTCAAACAAATACAAAACTCTTTTTCGGAAATAGGAATGGTTACTTATCAGATCTGATCCCTAGTTGGCTCACTTGAATATTGTGATTTCTAAATTATCACATTGTAGCATTAATACTACCAAGGTGTCCCATGTAGGTATGATAGTATGTATTTTGCTAAATATTAATATATAAAATTTTTAATATTTATTATCAAAAATTAAATATTATTTAAAAAATTGAATTTATTTTCTCGGTCTTATTATATATAATTTGAAAATCATGAAAAAAAATATATCTACTATAATATATTATGTATTTTGTTAAATATTAATACATAAAAAATTAATTTTTGTTAACAAAAAAGTAGTATTGTTTATTTAAATAATTTATTCTATCGTGTGTGTGTATATATCAATTTTTAAAATAATAAATTTTTTTATTGAGGGGAATTGCCTCAAATTTGTAACTGAGGCAAAATTCACCTCATCTGTTAACACACGAGGTGAATTTCGCCTCAGTTGCAAATCTATGGCAAAATTCCACTCGATAAATATTTTTTTTTCAAAATTTACTGCACCTGTAATAAAGGTTTGGTAGATTTTAAGTTGGACTGAGGTGAATTTTGCCTCAGATGTCCATTGGAAGCAAATTTCACCTTAATCTGTAAAATATTCAATCCACCTTCGCCTCTATTCTTCCCTATATATCGATTACCTACCTCTTCTTTTTTCATTTTACCCTTGTTTCATATTTCCATCCATCTTCCTCCAAAATCTCTCTTCATGTTAGGTGCAAATTTTTCCATCTATAAAATTCATTTCATTGTTTTTCTTACTATTATTTAAGTTAATGATGTATATTAATCTTGTTTTTCGTGTGATCTTTTAGGTATTAAATGACATATGATCAACATATTCCTATGTCTTAGTGGTAAAAATACATTATTTCTATAGTAATCTTCATTTTATTTTATTTTTATGTAAATAATTTCTATCACTAATATTAATAATTTCAAGTTATTTTGATAGGTATTGGAATTAAAAACATCGAATTACTATATGTTACATGTATTATGATTAACAATTATCCAATAAGAATTTTATTCCAAAAATTTTATTATTTCATGAAAATTTAAAAAATTAAACATTGCAATTTCAATTTTTCATTTTTGAAAAAGATAAATTAAAAAAATAATATCACAAAAAAAAGCCGCTCAATATAATTATATCAAGCGTTAAAAAAATTGCAAGCAAAATTGGCCTAACATATGGAAATTGTTTTCAAAAAATTATAATTACTTTGAGGTCAAAATCACCTCAAATGGCAAAAGTAAAACGATAAAAATAGTCAAAATCACCTCAAGTGGAATTTTTTCTAAAAATGAAACCTTAAACTTCAGCCATGCGAAAAAAGAGATGGCATGGTGAATTTCACATAGAGCCAAACTGCAGATTGCGGGAAGGAGCGAGAGGATGCCAAGATGTGTTCCTTAATATTATACTTTTCATTTTCTACCAATTTCATCTCAGTAATATCGCGTTTTATTTATATTTCGATTTGGTTCGTAATTTGCTTTTGTTTGCAAATGAGCCATGGCAATTTTTTACCATATTTTACACATTTACATAATATAATAATATATGTATCTAATCATTTGTTTTTCCTTCAGAAGCCATGGTTAAAGTTGAACACTCGTATGATAAGGTTAGATGAGATATGAGACAGTTTTTCTAATTATTTAAGTATTATTATTTTACTTTTGAGACTTAAAATATTATTTAATGATATATTTCTGAAAATTAAATCGATCATATTTATAATTTTGAAATGAAATAATAGTAGGGTGATCTGTGGATTGGCATCACATTGATATAAACTTCGAAGAAACGATATGGAAATTTACCTTTTTTTGCACGACCTCGAACTTTCGCTTGGATAACGGTAGGGAAATAATCTGTCAAGACTTCAGTTTGTAATGGAAGAAAAATCAAATCATTGCAAAGGGTGAATGGTTGATTTGTGTGTTTGGTTTGTTGGTTTGATATTGTGTGGGTATGAATCCGGATGCAACGATCACGTGCGTGTCGCGTAACTATCGCGCTACGCGTGACCTAGGAAAACAACACGTGATAGGATGATCAAGAGAGTATCGTGTAGGGAGGAGGAGTAGGCAATCTCAATAGGCTCTAACACACGTGTGACAGGCGAGGGAGCTATTGAGCATCAACCTCACTAAGTACCACGAATATCGTGTGCGTTCTTGAGTGAGTCAAGTAATTGATTCACTAAGATGGAAATTCGACAGCACGACGGTGTTTGTCTAAGATTTCACCTTGTCCAAATGAGGTAAGGACTAAGGTATTTATAGAGAATCTAGCTGTCGATGTCGTCCGTCAGATGAGACAGACGACCGACGGCTAGGATGAGTCCCTCTCATTATGGATATGGATGTGGGCTCCGTTATGGACCCAGGCTCATAAGGCCTTCATTGTAATGTGTGTGAGCCAATTTGAGAAAGGTTGGAATTGGGCAAGCCAATTCCAACGAACCCTACTCCAAGCCTACCATGCCAAAACTCCCATGATCATCCCAATTGAACTGGGCCTAATTCTTTAAGCCCTGTCACATTAGCCCAAAGAATTAAATCCAAATAAGAATAAGGCTCAAGGCCTTTGTAATCAAATTTGTACATCTACATTTTGCCCCCTCACCAAAGTCTTTCGAGCCATATCAAAAGGATTTGGGCATTAATTAAACCCTTTTGAATGACAAAAGTCTCATCCAGCGCATGTGCGCTATAACTTAGCTGCACTGATGCTTGGTATGTTAATTTCTTAATGGCTTGCAATGTAGGAATCTGGTGCAACATCGTCAAATAATTGAATTCTTTTGACTTTTGAGGTCAATCCAGTAGCAGTATAGCCAACTTCGATGCAACTTTAACCATCCTCTTCCACATTTGTCCATTCATAACAATATAATAAGTTGTATCATATCGAGCTATTCGAGCATGTATGGTTTTACTGGAATTTCATCCCAAAGAACATAACCTGTCTCCATGTCAATTGCAAAAGGTTGACGCTTTCGATAAACTCCTCCGTGGGGTATTGCCTCATCTAATAAACCAGCACGACTAAGAAGATCCATAATGCAGACATGATGTATGGGCTTGGGCACCAAGCCAAACTTCTTTTCCGTGGATATAAAATACTCTAATCCTTTATCCACTAAACCAACATGGCTACAATCTGTTAGTACTCCCACAAAAGTAACATCATTTAGTGACATGCCAGTTGTTTCATCTCTTCAACTAGTCTTAGAGCTTGAGTGCCATGCCCATGTTGAGAATATATATAATTCTTGGGAACTTAATGAGCCTCATCGCGGTACTAAAATAGCAAAGAATGTTTTTTTTTTTTTTTTCACACTCTATATTTAACAAGGCTCCACATATTTCTTGTGCTTAGCAGCACCGAACAGCTTTAATCTCCACCATTTGGTTTTAACAAATGGTACAAATAAAATGGTGATGTGTCACATAAGATAGCCATGATATTTTGTCCTCAATGCCATTGAGGACAACTGGACATATAATATCATGAATCCACCTTCCTTGGTCTAAAGCTCCAATTTGTGCACAAAATGAGCAAATCAACCAATTTATACTGATTTGGACCAGCATCCTCGAGGAGCATTTCTTAGAAAATGATCAATGTTCCTAACATAGCTACAATGCACATAATCGCTTATCAAGGAATTTCAAGTAACTAATTCTTGTACAATATCTCATTAAAAACCTTAAGCGCATTATGTGATATCCGTACTTGCAGTCATGTAAAGAAGCACTACCCACATAAACATCACACACACAGTATGTTACAATATCATGTTTAGGCATTTCTCCGAACAAAGCTTAGCTCTCTCAGGTTTCCACATTAGATTCATATCTACAACTGCAGCGAGAACATGACTTCATGAAGATGATATGATCTTTTGCTACATATAATCCACCTGTTTCGTTAATTCTAAAAGCTCAATGTAAAAAGCCCGGGTAGAAACCGTTATACCATTTTAGCATACCCATCAATCATTGTCGTAAAAGAAATCACATTCCTCTCAAGCATTTCATCGAACGGCTTTCTAGCGTTCTCTAAATCACCAAAATCACCAACCTAGAATCATCGCATTCCATGACTTCACATTCCTACAGGATCTCATAGAAGACTCACTTTGCTTCCTCTACTTTACCCAAACTCACGTACCCAACAAGCAAAGTAGTCCAAGACATAACATTTCTCATAGACAAAAAACATCAAACACCTTCCTTGCAAACTCAATCTCCCACATTTTCCATACATATCAACAAACTAGTCCCCATAGAGACATCCTCTTCAAAAATCCATCTTAACCTAACCCATGAACATTTCCCTTCTCTAACCCTAATCTCACTCGCACATTCTTGATAACCAAAGGAAAGGAATACCATCAGGGCAACCTACCAACATTCCTTACACGATCAAAAATCCTAAACGCATCCGATAGCGAGGCTTTTTGCTTGTTCAGTCAAACGCGTGGAATGAAGTGGTTCTTGATGATTATACATTGGCCGGTGTTTCGAAAGTAGTCGGTGAGATTCGTGATTTGATTTCTGACAAATTGGTGCATTCAAAGAGTGTAAGAACTGGGTTTATTTTGGATATTGTCGTTGGAAATTCGATAGTGTCTATGTACAATAAGTGTGGAGAGTTTAGGGACTTAGAGAAAATGTTTGTTGAAATGCCTGAAAGAAACGTGGGTTCTTGGAACGTGTTGACCGCTGGAATGGCTGGATCGAATGATGGTCATGATAAGAGAATATGGGAAGTTATTAGATCTATGCAGGATGAGGGTGTGGAACCAGATGGATTCACAGTTTCGAGCCGTCTGCCTTTATGCGTTGGGAGGATGGAAAAGTGTGATTATGGTAGGGAGCTTCACTGTTATATTTTGAAAAGTAATTTAGATTTGGTTTTAAGTGCAGATATTCATTTAGGTTGTTGTTTGATTGATATGTATTCGAGGAGCGGTAGAGGGGAGGGGGGGAGAGATGAGGAAGTCAATGACGAGAGGGTGTTAGGACCCGATCACAGTAGTCGAGAGGAAGATGATGAGAGCGGAGTGGAAGTTGGGGATGAGGATTGGAGGTTGGACCATAGGGATTGGAGCTCGTGAGATAGCCATGGATGTCACCGATTAAACACACGATTCTGGGGTTTGTCATTCCAAGAAACCATTTGCATACCTGGCACAGATACAGGAAATAAGAGAGACAACTGGCAAGAGATTCTGAATGAGCCAAAGTATTCTTTCCAAGCAAGGGCATATCAAGATTGTGAACATGTGCAATAGATTCTGAACGATTTTGTTGTGGCCGCTGCTGGGATGGTTGAGGGAGAGCTGAACTTGAGCTTGCTCGAGATGATGATGGAACATTTCCTGGAGTCGGAATACTTATTGCTGTCATTCCTCTAATCATCCAACCAAGCCACTCCTATGGCTGTGCCATCAAGAGACCACTTTTTGTACAATTTTAATTCTGAGTTGACCAACTTAGCTACTTGAACTTTCCGATCCCAAGCAATAGGAAGCAAAGCTACTCTCTCATTTGCTGCTGCTTCACAAATATCATCTAACTGAACTGATTGTTGTGACATGTGTTTCCATGCAGTATATGGCATTGATCCTTCTCGACCCCATCTGGCCTGGGCAGTGACGCATAGACTTTTAATGCAGGACTAAGCCTTACCACCAGAGCAGTTTGGTGGGTGCAAAGATGACCACCCTTCCTCAGTAATAGCAAGCTTCATTGAAGAGTTTCCAGCTGGCATCACCCCCAACTACACCTCCCATCATGCTACCAAAACCACTGCCAGAACTGGCACTGCTCCCTTGAGAAATAAGTGAAGCACTCCAGTTAATTCATATGAGAAGGTGGGTGCTATTACTGTGCCAGTCTTCTGACCATCTAGAAGACACTGAGTTTTAATGGAGAATCTATTAAGCAAGGGGACCACTGAAAAGGAATGTAACAAAACCAGGCATTAGAATCTCCAGTAACTGCTTTAAACTGACGAGTAACTGAGAATCCTGCCTAGAAAGAATGCATGCACAACAGGTTCTGTATGCTCTCCAGTAATCACTTTGGCTGCTGATCCTCGCTGCAAATCCCAAACTGTAATGTGGCCATCATTGTAACCAGCCAAGAGTAGGTCTCCTTGCTAATTGAAGCATATGGAAGTTACTGCAACAGAAGAGCGATCACCTTATGAACCAAGCACGGTAATCTTGCTGTCCATATTGTCAATATGATGAGCAGAATATTTACTAGGAACAACAAAAACTGCCCCTTTCGACATTCAATGCCTATGGAACTAAGATGAATTGCCATACTTGAGGCAAAATAATCCGTCTAAATGCTGTGAAGATATAGTCCATGTGGGACATTATCAGAATTGATATCAAGTACCCAAAGTGATTGATCCCCTTTTGACTCCTTCAAGTCTCATTGGCTAAGCACCTGTTTACTTTGACTATAATTGCAGAGCATGACTGGATGAGAGACAAGGCCATTGCATACTTGGAAGAGCTCCAGAAGTTGAATGTTGATGCACCTGTTTATGACTATAAGGATGTAGTTCATGAGTTTGCAACTCTTGATGTGCTCTTAAAGACGCCTCAGGCAGTTGCCTGTGCAGAGGATATAGCCATCTGTCGACTCTTTCAAATGGTGGAGGTATGGTGGTGCTTTCACGGCCTCGTAGCTCGCATAAAGCTACTGGGCCGAAGCTTTCTGTACCACCCCCCTTGAATTTGCCATCTTTGAGGAAAGAGCATGAGAAGTTTGCCTTGTCTGGGAGTGGAAATGGGACTGCTGGAGGCGGTGTTTCAGGTGGTGGGATGAGGCCAGGCTCATCTGGAATGAGATGGACTAAGCCTGTTACAGCTCTATTGTCTGAGAAGGATGGTTTAGTTATCAGTGATAGGGATGCGTCTGTGGGAATTGATCAGGATACGCATAAAGGTATCAATGGAGCGAATCAGGGAAGTACTTTTTACACTCCACCATCTGCTCGTCTGGGCAGTGCTGGACCTGTGGTTTCTGCATCCCTAGCAGTGGAGAAAGTATCGGTTTTGAGGGGAGAGGATTTTCCTTGTCACCCTTTATAATAGATCCTCAATTTGGATTTTTTTCTGGATAAATATAATTTACTCTAAAACAAGTGAGACGAGTTTTTTTTTTTCTGTTCTGTTTTTAATTGATTTTCCCTCCTTTGCTAACAGATGGAGAAGTATGAAAGGGAGATTCGAGAATCTAAGTTTGCGGAGTTAACAAACAAACACTATGCTGCAAGCTCAATTCCAAAAGGCATCCATTGTCTCACTCTGCTTTTAACTTATGAGTACTCTTCAAATGCCCATGCGCGCAAACAATTACCTTCTCCAGAGCTGCTTCCTTTGCTCTCCGACAACACTTATAACCATTTTGTGTTATCAACTGACAATATTTTAGCTGCTTCTGTTGTCGTCACTTCTACAGTTCGGTCTTCCCTAAGGCCTGAAAAGATAGTATTCCATGTTATCACTGATAAGAAAACTTATGCTGGCATGCACTCTTGGTTTGCTCTTAATCCTGTGTCTCCTGCGATCATTGAAGTAAAGTGCATTCACCAGTTTGAGTGGCTAACAAGGGAGAATGTTCCTGTGCTAGATGCTATTGAGAACCACAGTGGGACCAGGAACCACTACCATTGAAATCACATTTTTGCAACTAATGTCAGTGGTATGACACCAAGAAAATTTGCTTCCAAGTTGCTCTCTAGAAGCCCAACGTACATATCCATACTCAACCATCTTCGAATATATATGCCTGAGAGGGGAGAGGATTTTCCTTCTTTGCGAGCTACACTGTCAGCTACTTCTGGTCCAGTCTCAAAACAGAAAGATGGTTTTAATCAGAAACAGAAGCAAGCAATGGGTGATGAGTCTGCTGCTGAGCAGAAAGAGAGCTTACGATCAAGATCTCATGTAGAAATGCTTCCACAGCCTCAGGCTTCACAGTATACTTATTTTCTCTGGGCCGTTGCCACTTGTTCGGTTTAATCCAAGATCAAACTGGGCTGATGATGAACGTGATACAAGTCACAGCTTGTCAGAACGTAGCAGAGATCTCGGATTTTCTAAGGTTGAATCTTATTGGGATGGAGATTTTGATATGCCTAGAGCTAGTGTTATCCCATAGAAACCATCTTACAACTCTTTTGATAGATTGGTTCAGTGACAATGAAGCTGGAAAAATTTCTTCCAGTGAAGTCTCTAAAGCAGATCCCTATGGGAGAGGTGTAAGAGTGCCAAGTAGAGAAGGTAGGGAAGGGTATTTGTGGAGAACATCTTCCCCTCTTTCTGGTAATGGTGTTAGTTCACAGGAAGCTAAAAGTGAGAGAAATAATTATGGTGTCCGGCCGTCAGCTGTGGTTATGAATGCCAGAAAGGAAAACAAGAACATGCAATTGCCAATTCCAGATATGCAAGATGATTTTGGCAGGAAAGAATCTATGTCTGGACAATGGAGGCTTCCATGGAATAAGGCAGCAGATTCCTTCAATAACCATGGCACAGATCGTACCAGAGACCGCTATGGTGGTGAACATTTCAATAAATACAATGGATTTGAGAATAACGTGTCATCCAAAAACAGTTTTGGAGTTAAAGCTTTTCCTTCAAACAATCCTATGCGTGGTTTATGCTTAGTATCTCTGCTATAGCACAAAAATTGCGGCTGTTTACTCTCATATTAGCTCTGTTAAGTTGCTGCGAGCGCTCCTAGGGGTTGTTCTACATGTGAAGACCAGGGGCACTCTAAAATTAATTTTGGTGCTCCAAAAGGAGCTAATGAATTCTCCTATGTTACTGGTGCCAGCTCCATTACTTGTTGGCAGCTCGGTGTGGACTAAACCGGATCCTCCATGTCGCTACTGTTTTGTGCTGTTGTTTGGCAAATCAACCATAGCCTACTTGGTTCAAATGCCAAATGCTCTGTTGCTGTTCGGCCTTAGACCATCATTCCACTCGGACCTTGGTGCAACACTAGACTTGCAATTGTCAGCTGAATCCAATTCTGGCATAGCCTTCTCATATAAGATGGCAGAGTCCAAGGAATATATACGTAAGGCCAAAGCAGATAGAGTGGACGTTCTCGCAGCAGCAGGCAGTGATGACCAGTACCACCAATCATTCCTAAGATATTGAGTCTGGATCATGTCCTCAAAGGTAATTGTCGCTTGAACCATCTCGTAAATCGTCTTTGCAGATTTAACAAAAGATCATCAGGTCCGTCTCCTCTCTAAACAGGCCTTTGAAGATCTTAAAGATACTTCAGACACAGCCGCATCCATGTCAAGTAAAGCAACCTTCAATTGCCTCAGAATTTCATAATGTTTACCACTTAAGTGTTTCAGTGAAGATTGAGGTACTATACAACAAATATCAACCCCTAGTTCAGTTGCCCAAGAATCAACTAAGCATTTTCTCTCCTCTTTTTTTTTTTTTTTAAAACTAGCTTTGCGCACTAAGAAGATTAGTTTCTTACTTTGCAGCGACAATAGCGATAAAAAGGAAAATAAGTGATCACACCATCATATTTTCACGAACAATACTGACTGATTGAGTAATAAAGTCCATTCATTAGGTAAAAGCATCTAATGCTTTGTTTACATAGAAACAAAAGGGAAATGAGTGAGATATGATAATAACACTCTTGGTCATAAACAGCTCTTTCTTCAACTCATGCACTGCTTTACATTTCCATCCTATCATAAGCCTTCTTGTGTTTCTTTACACCTCCACGACAACCACGCTTCTTTCTCTTTTTAAATTCTTGAGTCTTAATTTCTTCTCTTGTGGGTAGTGATTCCGCATTGGATTCCACTAAAGTCATATCTGCTTCATTTTCTTGTTCATGTTCATAGAAAAAGGTGGCTTCAGCAAAGTGGAGTTCATTACGATTGAATGGATTCTTTGTCGCATGGATTAGGATATCACTTCCACTCCAATGGCCTTTCATGCATGTTGTGTTGAGGGTATCATGTTGTACTCGTGCAGCCATGCCTTCCTATGAGAAGGTGATAGGACACCGGTGCATCAATTACATGAAACGTAGTATGGCCATGAATGGGCCCAACTTTAAAACTTGCTTTGATATAACCCATTGTCATTGTGGAAGATTCGATAAAACTATTCACTGCGATGGGATGCTTCATCAAGTACCGGATATCTATTCTTGCAGCTTTGAAAGTAGACATGGGCATGATATTGAGTGAGGATCCATTATCGATAAATGTCCTCTTGATGGGGTAACCATTGAGTGTACTCTCTACATACAAAGGACGATTGTGATTGAAGTTCTTCAAGTGAGCATCAGTTCTAGTAAATGTAATTACATAATCCCTTGTAGAGACCTCTCCTTTCTTAGGTTGAACTATATCGCATCCACTATAATGACCTTGCGCAATTTGGTTAAGTACAATCGTTGCTGCAAATCGTGCATGATCATCAAATCCAAGGAGATCAAAGAAATTCTTAAAATTTGAAGTCTTTAGTAAAGTAAAGATGACATTATCATCCCCATGAGTTTCAATTTTGAGTGTATTGTCATTTTCTTCATGTTCCCCGACTAGCTGTGTGTCTGTTGACTCCATTATAGTAGGATCATGGGTAATGGCATTCACAGCACCACGTTGATTGCCATGAGCTGGAAGTGGGTTATTCCTGACATCATTATTCTCGATGATAAGTTCACCATTCTCAACTCTTTCATTAAAGATCCTCTTCAAAGTAAAACAATCCTTAGTAGGATGCCCTACAATCCTGTGGAACCTACAAAACTTGGGGTCATTCTTCTCCTCTTGAGTTGGTAAACGATCTACCCTCGGGAGCTTAAGATTTCCATCTCTCAACCATTGATTGAGCATAGCATGCACTTTTCCCATTGAACAAGGATATGTTAGCACTTCCTTTGTTCTCTCACGTCCAGACTTTTCAACTCTTCGTTTCTTCTCATCTTTGGGATCTTCACTTTGAGTTGCATTCACAGACGGTCCTCTTTTGTTAAAATTCACGCTTCCTCTCTTGTCGCGCGACAGAATTGTTAGTCCTTCGCGCGTTTTCAACCAGAGTGGAGAATGAAGCTAAAAAAAGATTTTCTAGATGCACCGCGTACTCAGTAAACATGCCTTGGATACAAATTTTCACCAGCTCTCTTTCATTACATATGTCTTGGATGTCTAGTGAACGCTCTCTGAAGCGCTCAATGTAATCCATCAAGTCTTCCTTGGGCTTTTGACGGATTCGTCCCATATCAGTCAAGGTCACTCGTTCTTGTGTGGAGAAGAATTTCTCTAGGAACATTTTGTACATGGTTGCCCATGAATCTACAGATCCAGGGGGAAGATTCACGTACCAAGTGTACGCTTTCTCTGTGAGGGACTTAGAAAATTCCTTCAACTTTAAATCATCATCAAATCCATAAACCTCTAATGTTTCAATGAACTTCAACAAATGTTCCTTGGCACTTCCTTTTTACCATTGATAGCATGAATTTTGGACTCACGTAGTCCTGAGGATATGGCTTAGCAGCAATGCGTTGATTGTATGGGAGCTTGAGATCCAATACTCCCACATCTGACTTAGCTTGTATTTCCCTTAGGTACATGTCCAGATCTTCCTTCGTGACGAAAGTACCTTTAGGGGTTGAAGTAGTAACTTCAACTGGTGTAGGGAGTGGCCGTTTGGAGTAAAGTTACATTGGGTTGAACAGTAGGTCCACCAATGACAATTGGTGGTGTAGCCTGTGAGGATGAAGATCCTCAAAGTTGAGCATGTAATGTAGGCTGAGAAGTTGATGATGTTCCAAGCTGAATTCCAGTATTCATTACCTAAGGCGCAATCGGTTGTGTGATTGTAGGCTCTAATGGAGGGATTTGCTCTCCAACTCTGGTAGGATCTTGTTCAGGAATAGGAGTAGGATTAACAGGTGGAGCAACTTGAGGTGCCTGAGAAGCGCGTTGTTGCGCAACAACAACAGAGGTCGACGAAGTCGCACCTTGTTGCGTGGCAACAATAGCAGCTATTCCAGGCAGGTACTGAGCAAATATTGTCATGAATTGTTGGAATTGTTTTGCAGACTCTTGCATTGATTGATTGACTTGCTTGGTATTTTCTTGCACAACGCGCAAGATCGCAGCATTATCGATTTGAGCACTAGTAGGTTGGTTCACATCCTCAAGTGCTGGTATGTCATGTTCAGCAGTCTCGGGATTAACATTAAGTTCTTGAGTCATACCCTCAGTGGAATTGGCAGGTCTCTTCCTTGGAGGTGCCATCACACAAGTGTTGATTTCCCTGTCCCCAGTGGAGTCGCCAAAAATGTGTGGGTATGAATCCGGATGCAACGATCACGTGCGTGTCGCGTAACTATCGCGCTACGCGTGACCTAGGGAAACAACACGTGATAGGATGATCAAGAGAGTATCGTGTAGGGAGGAGGAGTAGGCAATCTCAATAGGCTCTAACACACGTGTGACAGGCGAGGGAGCTATTGAGCATCAACCTCACTAAGTACCACGAATATCGTGTGCATTCTTGAGTGAGTCGAGTAATTGATTCACTAAGATGGAAATCCGACAGCACGACGGTGTTTGTCTAAGATTTCACCTTGTCCAAATGAGGTAAGGACTAAGGTATTTATAGAGAATCTAGCTATCGATGTCGTCCGTCAGATGAGACAGACGACCGACGGCTAGGATGAGTCCCTCTCATTATGGATATGGATGTGGGCTCCGTTATGGACCCAGGCCCATAAGGCCTTCATTGTAATGTGTGTGAGCCAATTTGAGAAAGGTTGGAATTGGGCAGGCCAATTCAAAAGGACCCTACTCCAAGCCTACCATGCCAAAACTCCCATGATCATCCCAATTGAACTGGGCCTAATTCTTTAAGCCTTGTCACATTAGCCCAAAGAATTAAATCCAAATAAGAATAAGGCTCAAGACCTTTGTAATCAAATTTGTATATCTACAGATATTAATTTGATATTTTTTTAATATTTGTCTTAATTAGATTATTTACTAAAAAACAGATACAAAATCTTAAATTAACTTTATAGATCGGATACAATAAAATATAGATATAAAATAAATACAAATAAAATAGAAATGAGAAATAAATTATCCAAATAGGCCTTAAACGTCCACATTCTTTCAGGATGAAATCTTTTCTTTTTCTTTTTTTTTTTTAATGTATGATAGGGCCAAAACTACCTGATTGCATTAAACTTGCAATTTACACCTCTCCTTAACGATCAGGATAAATTTTTTTATTTTATTTTATTTTTTTGCCATATGATTTGGCCGTCTTAAACCTGCTCTACTCAATAGTGATGCTTTTACGATGAAATCTTCCTTTGCCATGTACGATAAAGCCAAAACAACCTGCCTGCCATAAACTTGAAATCAGTAAATAATTGACTTAAACTTGTGCCATTTTGTACGCTCAAAACGGTTCGAATCGATGATTGGTATTGCCGACATGCAGTTTTTCACTAATTTTTATGAGTTATCTGTCAGCAGATTACTAATTCAGGTATGAAAAGAAACAAACGTGGTTGGAAGGCCTCCAAGTAACTAGACGCATATATCTGTTTATTGCATTATTTAATTTTAGTGAAAAGAATATATGAATACTAGCATGGTGCCATATAGCTACTCGATTGAACGGTCTTCAATGTCATAAAACAAAAGCACCTTTTAGCTCTCCTTTAACAAACTTAATGACTAATTTTTGTTTGCCCTTCATATCTTAATTACCCGCTTGCTATACGTAATACTCCTTTGAGCATTACTTATCAAATTTATTATGTTGAACGAAATATCATGGATAGGATTCATTCCTCAATAGAAGTGTACAAGTCCATATAACTATAAAAGTAACTATATATTGATAAGTAAAAGTCTAAAGAATAATATTTAAAGAATCCTACCCTCAGTTACAAAATTAAAAAAATAAAAATAAAAATTCAACATAATTATTTTTTACATCAGCCCCTTTCTCGCGCAAGTGGAATATTGCTATGTTGTTCCTGGTCTTTTGCCTAAAAGAGAGATTGTTTTGCGTTTATCATACATGGTAAAAAAAAGGATATCATCCTAAACGATCCATTATCGAGTGGTGCAAGTTTAAGGTAGCTAAGTCAAGAAATAGGTATGGTTGTAGAACTGAAGTGAACCAGAAATGAAATTGGTGGTTTGAGGTCTTGAAAATGAGGAACTTGAACCGTCTATCACAGTTTCGATTTTGGAACCGTCTTTTTTTTTCAAATAAAAATAAAAAATAAATGAATTTAGTTTTTAATAAAAATAAATTTTAAACTCAAAATAATTTATTACCGGATCTAAAAGTGTTAAATTATTTAATCAAATTTTTTTCAAATTCGTTTAGAACGCGCGTTTATTTATATATAAACACAACCAATATCAATTGTAATTAGTAGTATGGGAATGAAAAATATTCTAAAAGATAAAAAAAATTATAATAAAAAATAATTTTATGTTATTAATGAAATAAATTTTTCTTTTAAGGGAAGTTTACATAAACTAAATTATATATGATTTTAAGTTATATTTATTTATGTTGTTGATAACAACATATTATATATTGTAAATAAGTAATAAATTTTACTATTTGTGCAAGCACTAATAATTATATTTTTAATATAATTTTTTCAATTTTTTTCTAATTCTTTTCAATGAAACTGGTTGGAACCGTTGGTTTCATCCGATTTTAGACTATAAAACTACTTAGGAACCAGAAAACAGACGGTTCCTTAGCTAATTATTAAACCAACTAACTGGTCCTATTCTAGTTTTGAAACCATAGGTGATGGCTCCTGTTTGATTTTCAGTTTGGACTTATGCCTAGCTAGATCATTTTTGGCTTTATCTTACATGACAAAAGAGAAACTTATCGTAAAAGGATAAGCATTGGGTGGTGCAAGTTTAAATTAATTGTTGAGTGGTTGCAAGTATAAGGTAGCCTGGGTAGTTTTAGCTTTATCGTACATGCCAAAAGAGAATTTTATAGTAAAAGAAAACCAGTATAGGTGTTAATAATTAAATGATATTTATTTGTCATGTGTAATATCTAGATGGGAGCAAATTGTATGTTTAACTATCCACTAAATAAAAATTGCATGAATCCAAACTACATCAAATTCATTACCTAAATATCGATGTAAAATCACATCTTAAATATGTTATTCATATGCTTATATGTAAATCACATTTTTAAAATGAGATTTATGTGTGAATATGAAACGCATGTGTAAAAGGCAATTTAGCATGAATTGTATGTCGTTTGTTGAACACGCGATTCGTGTACGACTTGCTCTTCAATGCAATTTAGTATTGCAGATCTCTTACCGAATTGCATCTTGTTTATGTGATTCATTAAGAAAAACATGAATCACATAACCTACATATGATTTTAGATTGATGGGAGCAAATTGTATGTTTAACTATCCACTAAATAAAAATTGCATGAATCCAAACTACATCAAATTCATTACCTAAATGTCGACGTAAAATCACATTTTAAATATGCTATTCATATGCTTATATGTAAATCACATTTTTAAAATGAGATTTATGTGTGAATATGAAACGCATGTGTAAAAGGCAATTTAGCATGAATCGTATGTCGTTTGTTGAACATGCGATTCGTGTACGAATTGCTCTTCAATGCAATTTAGTATTGCAGATCTTTTACCGAATTGCATCTTGTTTATGTGATTCATTAAGAAAAACATGAATCACATAACCTACTTATGATTTTAGATTGATATTTATATAATTTCTTTTTTAATGATCACTACACACGTGTTTCTTTCATGCATATGGTGCAGTGAAATATTTATCATAAATAAGACAATATAAAACTATTTTATTTACACCATCCTTTCTCACCGTATATAACAATGTTTAATAATTAGAGTTCACATCTGTCTTTAGAAAAATGAATGCTAGAGTTTTTGTTTTGTTGTGTCTTGTGGCCACCCTTCTAGTTCTTCTCTCTTCGGAATCAACGGCAAGGTATTTGGCTGAAACTGACCAAAAGAATATCCATAGTAAGTATATCCATATCTTTATGTTTAAACCACGTCATTGATTTTGCATAATATAGTAGATATGATTGTTGAAGAGAGCAACAGGGAGTATAGGTGTATAAGTGGAAAAGTAATAATAGGTCCATTATTTCATGAATCAAATCTTCAAAATATCGTCAATTCTTCATATGCATGGGAAAATTTTATACATAATACCCTGTAGTTATCTGATTTGATAAGGCTCATGCCGGTCTGTTTTGGATATGTAACATGAAAAAGTTCTAGCCCTCATCTTAATTCCAGTTTCCTCTTCATTAGGTGTGTATTTCGGATAACACAAGAAAGCATTCATCACTATGCTTATTTCAAGTATTTGGTCGGGCTAAATTTTCAGTGCATTCATAAAAAAGACAAATCATTATTTTACTTACTTCATCGTTCTTTGAATAATTTCTTTCACCCATATATATATTCATCACTTGCGTACAGCAAAGAAAACTGGCAGTCCGACAACCCCGACCAACGGCGTGAATGACGCCAAGTATAACAGTCGCCCCAGCGGGTATAATGGCACTAGCATCCGCAGGGTTCAGCTATGCTGTTCCGAATGTGTGAAAAGAGGCTGCAACTGCTGTGGACAAACTGGTGAAGACATTCAAACAGAGACACCAAACTAGGGGTCTGTTTGGATGGTCTATTTTTTATTTGTATTTGTATATTTTTTTTAAATGATATGTATAAATATGTTCGATTTGCATATATATTTTATTTATATTTGATCTTTTGATGAGAACTGTCAACTTTTTTTTACCTATATCTATTTCTTGATAAATAATTTGTTAGAAAAAAGTTTAAAAAAAGTGTTGTATCTGCCAGAGAAAGCTAAACAAACAAAGAGTCGAAAAAAATGTGATCATAAGATGTAACGAATTCACCTGCATTGAGTTGATAGTCTATAGAAAATGAGTCCTCAATGCTGCTGTGACAGTAAGATATGGTTATTTCTTATCTACTTTAAGGTACATTGATTGGAAAAAGTTTATTATTGGAAGTATTTTATGTTTCTGTAATGTTCAATTCCTATATTTTAGATTCTGAACCTTAAGTCTTCTATATTTAAAATAAATTGTTTACGCTCTCTATTTTATTATTAATTTTTTTCCTCACCAAGTCGCCTGTGTTTATAGCTCTGTACTAAAAAAGGATATACTAATTTAGGAGCTTACTTGATTTGATAACACAAACTTAAAATACCTCTAGTTTTAAGAGTGACTTGAGACATAGAAAGAATTCATTAATTTTAGGAAAATTCGCAAATTTAACCCCTAAATTGTCATCTTTGTATGGGTTTATCTCTAAACTTTTAAAGTTAGCTTTTTGACTCCTGAAATTTTTCAAAATTAGCACATTTAAAAAGAGATAATATTTTCCATGAATTTAAGGGGTAAATTCATACATAGATAAAAGATTATGAGATGAATCACACTTAGTATAAGGATCAACACGGCTCATATATAAAGCTAAGGTATATAGTCTCTAGCCATATGTAATCCTGTAATATTACATATAAAGCTATCTTTAAAGAAGGAGTTTATATAAATTGTTTGTCTAAATATACCATATGAACTATTTCAAAAACTACTCATTAGGAGTAGCATCATATATAATTTTTACAAAGGCATACATTGTTCTTAGAATTCATAATAGAAAACCTTATACATATAGATATATATTACAAGCCAAGGCTTAAGATTAAGACTTAACAAAATACATTAAACTTTGAAAAGACCTTTAAGAAAAGATACAATATCCATAAAACACATTTCCTAATCTATTACAAAACAATCATCAACAAGATCAGGGTCCTAGTCCTCCTACTCATAAAAAAAATCCTCAAAATCAACCCCATAACACAATTGAGAATAGAACTCATCTTCACCAACACCTAAAATAGAAAATCATTAGCTAAAGGCCCAGTACGCAAGTAACACAAGCAAATACAAAGTGATAAGTACACTTAAGCTATATACAATGCAACAAATAATAATTTAACTATCTTTAATTAAGTAAACAAATCAGCAATAGAGTGTTCAAACTCCAATTTCAATCTAGGAGAATCTAGGGCTCTTCAGTAACAGTAGTTGCTCAGAGGGTTGGTATAGGTAGGTTGAATATCTATATCCCCTATATTTAATTGAAAAAGAGAAAATATCATCCTCTAGGGATCACAGCTATTTCTCATCTTTACTTAACTTAATTCATAGTATCACTTAGTTCAATCGACCCATAAACATGAACCAAATCATATTATTTCCTCTTAAGAATAAGCAAAGGTTATGCTGATGCCATTAGCCCTGTCATCTATGTAAGGACCCGGAATTTACCCCTATATTTGATATAGGAGATAACGGATCCCCAACCACATATAACCCCAAAGATTATATGTAAGGTTGCCTAAAGGAATAGTTTGAGTAATTGTTTATTTAATTCTATAAGATATTATACAACAAAAGACATAGATATTAGCAGCGGAGATAACTCTACTTCTAAATAGCTATATACATACATATGTACATATTACATCCAAGGCTTCTTCAGAGCCTTAATCAAAATTCTCAAAATACAACTCTACTAACATAATATCCACACCATCCACCAAAATGAATCTCAACTAATCTATTACATTTTTAGGGTCCATTGAGTCCATGGTCATCTCTAATCCTCCAACCTATCAAGAAAATCCTCAAAGTCGGATCCGTTCCCCATACTTGTATAGAACTCATCGGGATCATCACCTGAAATAGATAAAATATGAGCCAAAGGCCCAGTACACAAGTAACGAATACAAATGCGAAGTGAGTCACACATTCTTAGGCTAGATGCATTATGCAACAATCGCTTATTCATTAATAAGTCTTTAATTAATAAGACAACACGGGAGTATTCAAACTCCAGACAACAAGTTTCTAGTATTACGTCCGCCTCCCTGAGTGGTCCCTACTGTTCATACAGACTAGGCAGCCCCACCTTCCGGCGTAGCTCGTAATACTAGGGGTTCCTGAGTAACGCATCACGACGCTCAGGGGGTTGATATGAGCAGCTCGGATACTCATATCTCCTAAACCATTCTAACCGTTAACAAGAAAGAACCCTGCCCCCAATCTGAGCAGGGTGCCGCTCTCCGAACCAGATTCAACGACAAACATCGACAATCAACACATAAATAACAATAGTATTCTCTTATTTTTAGGTAGTTTAATCTTGATGCCTACCCTAGCAAAGAGTCAAGCAAGTCACTGTGTACCTGATATAGCTCGTGAATTAACGGAGTCGACTGGGCGAGGATCTAACACTGTTTAAATCAATAATAAATTCACACTTAGCTTAAACTCTAATTGACTAGCTCACAATATAAATACATCCAAGAAATCCAAATAAATTAATTCAAAATCAAAATAAAGCATTTAAGCACCCTATTATACCCTAGATCGCTTAATAAATACATAATTACTTAAATAACAAACTTTGGAAAATTTTAGAAAAAGTTTTTAAAATTCAAAAGCTCAGGGGATACGCCGGCACTCAACGCCGGCGGCGTTGAGCCGATATTCAATGTCCTGAAAATTCACACTGCCAACGCTGGCAGTGTTCAAGGGTACGCCGTCAACCTTTGCACCCTACGCCGGCTGCGTTGAGCCGGCGTAGAATCCAAAACCAAAGTTTTCAAAAACATCTAGAGAGGTGTAAGCCGGCCGCTTATATAAGTACGCGGGCAGCCTTTCACATGTATGCCGGCGGCCTTGATTCCTAGCAGCCAGCGTACATTAAGGAAGAAAGAACGCTGGCTGACTTTCCTAGCGAAAGCCGACGGCATTCAGTCGGCTTTAAGAAATTTGCTTCTGTGGTCTTTCAACACCGCCTCTACGCCGGCGGCGTAGAGACTCGAATTGCCGGCGTACGTTCTAAAGAACAGACGCTGGCAAATCTTTAGCGTAAAAGCCGGCGGCATAACAGACGGCGTTAGGAAAATTGGTTCTGTGGGCTTTCTACACCGCCTCTACGCCGGCGGCGTAGAATCCCCAGATGTCGGCGTACGTTCAAATTTTAACATATACGAAAATTGTTTTTGAATCCCCTGTTTTTCCACACTTGATCATTTCTTAAAAATTTCCAAACTTAGTCCAAACTTTCTAAAGCTTGTTATATGCTAAATACTATCCCAACAATCATGAATTCTACTTTAATCATCAAATCATTAATCATACTTCAAATTCACATATCAACTACTCAATCTTCAATTTCCTAAAAACACTCATCTCCTCACACCACACTCCTATAAAATGCCAATTACCACTTCATTAATCACATAATCCCATTCAACTATCATTCATGCACCAACTCAATCTCATACCAAACATCATCTCAAATCCTATCTACCCTAACATTCACAAACAACACATTTATAAGACGTAAATTAAAAAGACAAAGATTGCATTAAACTCACATGAGTGAATCTTGGCTTGGACTGTTATTCAACTCCTTAAGCTTGTTGTAAATCTTGGTTAGGGTTTAAGATTTTGATTAAGAAAAGGAAGAAAGGAAGAAGAAAGAAAAGAAGTAAAATCGTATGGAAATTGGAGGCTGCCAAAAGGGAGGTTAACTTGTCCAAAATAAAGTAATATGTCATCCAAAATCACCATTAGGGTATATTTGTCTAGGTTTAATTTAGGAAAATTCAAATGCATGAGTCAAATTTGAGCTCAAAAAGTGGGTCTAACTTTAGCCAAAATTCTGTCATGTTTTAAACAAATTCAAAAGCAATTTAATTAAATTCTAAACATAACATATGCATATCAATTTGCAAAAAAACACACACACACTTATATATATATATCATCCCAATATCATATTAGCATGCAATATAAGGAAGTCATGGCTATTTCAATCTATGTCACGCCTCAAAGGGTATCCTGAACGTACAGTTTGCCGCATGCTAAACGAGACTCAAGAATCACTATCACAATCATTCAAAAGTCTTGTGTATTAAATGCAAGGCATTCCCTTACGATAATAGAATACATTGCAGTGTTGGAGATAGATAGTTCAGTAGTTGATAGAATAAGTATAAAACATAAACCACAGATATCTTAGGATCATTTACAAAATACTAAGGGGCATTCTCCTGCTAAACAAAAAGTCTAGATATTAGCTTTTAACAACAAACCCGATCGTTTTAAGGTTTCCTATGAAAGTCTATACAAAGCTAATCATGGTTGTCAAATTCGAGTTTCCACCTAGAATCGCCAAGGGGTCTGTAGAAACGGAACGTAGAATCGAAACGTAGAATCGTAAGATTCTACAACCGATGTAAATTTGCTTGCAAATATTGTAAATATACTTACTTTACTAATAAAATCATCAAATAAAACATGAAAAATAAAGAAATTTAGCATCAAGCTTAGTTACAATTCACAAGTCAATAAAACTAATGCACTTACAGTACGGATAATCAAACATAAGTCGTTATGGTAATACTTAATAGTAATACTAATACATTAATTCATAATATAAATACTTGAAACAACATTCACAATGCAAAATGCAATCCAACATAAATTATTATAGCGAAGTACAGAACTAAAACAAATCATCAAAGCTACCATCAGCTCTCCCATCTCCATCCTCATCATATCGTCTTCCTGATCATCATCAATATCAACATCATGATTACTACCAATAGTGTCTATATCCTCTAAATTACCCATTTGTGCTTGATCTTCAACAACATCAATATCTTGAATCTCCAAATCATCTTGACTCTTACTTCCATGACTCTCTAAATCTATAAGTGCACCAACATCTCCATATCTTCATCATCTTTTTCCCTTCCCTCAGCACTTAGAATATTCAACAAATCCTCACTTGATGAATTAAACATATCTTCTTCCTCAACAATCCATTCATCATCAGATGAGAGATCATCCACTGAAAAGTCAACACTACAATTATTTTTTCTATCACTCTTCTCTTTTAATTTCAAATTATGCATCAAAACACTAGATCATTCATCTTTTGCTGGTGCAACCTATTTCTTCTTTTTGTATGAACCTGAAATTGAAAGGGTTACATATAAGAGTAATGGTATCAATAATAGATAGAATGAAAGACACAATAGAAAAATTATTTGCATCATACCATTTCAAATGCACTCCAATTACGCTCACAACCAGAAGAACTACAAGTAAACTCAATACACGAATAGCAAACTTTTGTAGTTCTGGGCATTCATCTCCATATGAATCCCACCATTTTGCTGGAGATTTTTTATCTCTTGCTAACCTTGCAGCCTCAATACCAAATAATCCTTTAGCATCCTTAAAATGTTCAAGTTGCATATCAATCTTGCACCTTTCATCTGCATTAGAGACCATGTGTGTAGGCAATCATATAGTCCTATTTTAACCTGAGCATCAACTTTGAAGGTAGGACTATAATGGAAATGAGGATTCAAGTAATAGGCTGCAGCATGCAATGGTCTGTGAAGTTGAAGCTCCCATCTCTTATCAATGATCTTCAACACATGTTCATAACTACATCAAATAAAATGGATATGATCATATGGCACATTTTAGAAAATTAAACTTTAAAATACAAATTGAAAAGAAGTATTGAAAAGAAATATAGACTATATAGTTAATAAGTTAAAATATTACCTCTTCTTTATGTTGTTAAAATTTGTTTTGATTTTTTCTTTGGCATTATCCATTTCTGGATAAATGAAGCCAACAGCTGGATCATCTGAATCCACCAATCTAAGTACTTTAATAAGAGGAAAAGCAGCTTTAAGGCAAGTAGTAATATTCTTCCAAAATCTACTATCCAAAATTAGCTGTTGAATCCGCTTTCCATCTTGTGTTTTTGCATACTTAGTGGACTTCCACATATTGGAAGTGAACATACTCATCAATGCACCCTTTTGATCATTAAGGCAACCCAAAGTCAAATAAGAAGTTGCAAAGCGAGTTGCACCAGGCCTAACCAAGTCCCTTTTTTTTGTGAAATGCCGTAGCATTGAGATGAGTATAGTTCTAGAGTAAATATATGTGGTGATTCTCCTCCCTTTTGCAATTGTTGTACGATGGATATTCAATTCCTTCTCAAAGTCCTCTAGAATCAAATCAATACAGTGTGCTGCACAAGGTGTCCAATATAAACTTTTTCTTTTCTCCATCAATCTTTCTCCAGCTGCTTTATAATTTGCAGCATTATCAGTAACTACTTGAACAACATTCTCCTCACCAACTTTCTCCACAATATTGTCTAACATATCAAAGACCTTATCAGCTGTCTTGGAGATATCAGAAGTATCTAAAGAAGTTAAGAAGACTGTTCCTTTAGGGCTATTTACTAAGAAATTGCATATGGAACGCCTCTTTTTATCAGTCCACCCATCTGACATAATGGAGCAACCGTTTTCTTCCATTCTGCTTTATAATCCTCAAGTAATTCCATTGTCCGAGCTACTTCTTTCTTCAAATATGTTACCCTTAGCTCATGATAGGAAGGAGGTTGAAGCCCACAACCATATCGACCAATCACCTCAAGCATCTTTGCGAACTCTGGATTTTTGACACAATTAAATGGAATTGCACTAGTGTAAAAAAACCGAGCAATTTGTTGGCAACAGTCTTCTCTCAATTCTTTCTTCATGAATTGGTTCATGGTTGTTTGGTTTTGCTTTGTTCCACCACTTTTCTTTTTGAAGAAGGTATCAATGGCATTCCTTCCTTTTCCCTATAAGGCACTGTAATACCTCATCATCATCAGATTCGTCAATTCCATAAATTTGCTTTCTTTTCTTTTCTGCCGCTTCTACTGCTTTTGCTAATAGTGTCATCATTTGCTTTTTAACATCATCAGCACACTATACAAGGCTCTACATCTCTGCGTGTACAAGCCAAATGATTCTTAAATCGAAAAATGCCACCACTAACAACTTTGTCACAATACTTGCATTTTACTCTTTTTCCATTGTTATCAACATCAATTCCGTGCTGCCAACCAACATCAGATCTATTTCCTGGAGCATTTTTCCTTTTAGCACTCTCTTTAGATGATTTGGAAGTTGACATTTCAAGTTCAACTCAATCACTACTTATGTCCCTGTAAAGAAAAAAATATGAAATTAAAATCTGATACATGTAAATTATACTATAATTATTAAGTTAAAATATAGTTATTTATAGTTATTTATGTTTATTTTTGTAAGAAATAATACTTAAACTTGGTTATTTTGTGTTTTCTTTAGAGATTTGATGAATATTAAGCTTTGGAATGAATTTAATCAAGTTTGAGGAAGTTTTCGAAGCAAAAAGAATGAAGAAGCAAAGCTTTGGAAAGAGTAAACAAGCCATGAAACAATTATGGAAGCCTTTGATAAGGAAAATGAAAAAATATGCACCAGGAAAAGTACACGACAGGATGCAAGGTGTCATGTAGCTGTTGTGCAGTTATCCTGGAATGTGCAGAAAATGACCAGAGAGTTACACGACAGGATGTAGAGTGTCATGCAGGTGTCGTGCAGTTTGTCAGTTACAATTTTACTCGGTCAAACTTAGATAAACTTAAAAAGATTGATCCATATCTTAACTTGTAACTGTTGTACCAGGTTCCTATCATATAAATACGTGTCTTAGGTTAGTAAAAACATAACTTTGTACATCAAAACATATTTTTAGAGTAATTTTCAAGTCTATTCAAGATTCATAACAGATTTGTCAAGACAATCCTACTTGTCAAGACTTGGGCTTTCAAGATTTTCGGTTCAAAGGTGTATTCTTTCTTATCTAGTATTGTTTTACATTGATTTAATCATGTTTTGTAATACGGATATGGAGGAGTAGAGAAATTTTCATTCAAATGATGATGAACTCTAAGATCTATCTTTGTACTCTGTTTTGATGATGATTCAATGAAGATTTATTGTTCAATTTTAATTCTAAATATGTGTACTTAATCTTTCTTGAACTTAGTAGTCTATAATGCTAATTTCATATCAGATTTTCTATATTACAAATGAAAGTTTGGATATAGGAATAGATCTACATGTTTAGAGAGATTTGTTTGTGAATTCTAGAGACAGATTTGCAAGAATCTTCTGTATTGGTTTGATTGATGAGTATTTGATTGATTCAATATAAGATTTACTGATTTTAATGCGATTCTTGGATTGTTATTGGTTGAGAAGAAATTCTAACAGATAGATCTAAGGATTAGGGATTGATAATCTAAATCAAAGACAAAGAATTAGGAAAAAAGGAAAGCAAATATTAGCCATTCCAAAGGGAAAGACCAGCAATCATGACTCATGAGGAAGTAAAAACAGTCAATTAAGTTGAAAAAGGAAAGCAAATATTAGCTATTCCAAACCGATAGATTACTTCAACAGAAAAAATAGTAATAGTCAATTCTAAAGTGTAATGCTGAGATACTTCAGTTTTGGAGTAGAATATATATCATACAAAAAATTAATAGTTCTGTACCCAACAAAAACAATGCTTCAATGCCCTATTTAAAGGCCTACTATAATAAACATGTTCACTGGTTATTGTACCATGAAGTACAGAAAGAAAGTTCATAGGTAACTTCAGACAAAACATTATATTCTGATTGAAAAAATGGAATTTAACAACAGGACCTGTTATACTTTACTTGTCAGATATTTTATATTTACATTCATAATGCCACATATAAGTGCTTCAAAAATCCTAAAAGATCTCCAAAAGCAAAACTTTAGATTTTAGAGCTGTATGTATGTTCGAAATCTATCCACAACAGTATTCTTGGTATTTTAAGCCCACGTGATACTCTAACATCTTAGCCTCTTTCATGTTCAAACCTTATAATGTCCTAACTTCACAACCTTCATCATCTTTGGTCCAGCTCTGTCAATGGAAGTATATATATAATTTTATAGATGATTTTGAAGAAGATAGGTAAATCTAGTGCCAAGGTATGTACTTTGGCAAGCAAGAGAGTAATGCTATTGAGATAGTAAAGACTGTAAATTGTAATATGTAGAAGGGGGTTCGTACTTCTACCACTTTGTTCAACTTCTCCCTCACGTTCTGCAAAAGTTGAGGAAGGTCACCATCCCATTTGTAAAATTCCAACTCCTTGTTGTTCAGAATTTTCGATGCAACCTGAAGCAGGAAGAAGATAGAAATCATTCATCGTCTACTGGATCGACACAAACAGCTTTGATCATTTTCTCAACAAACCACTCCAAAATATTAAAAGAGGGATACCTCAAAACAAAATTTTGAATCATCTTGCCCATCTTTCAACAAATGAACCCGTCAATTCTAGTCTAGCACAAACCCATCTCCATCTCCAACACGAAAATTAGACTTAGATAGTTAGATATGAGAACAGGGGATGAGGGGAAAATAACTCACTTGAAGTTGAACTGTTGAAGACTTGGCCGCTCAGTAGAAGTCGAGAACGAGAACGAGAAGGATGAGGATGACCACTATGCACTGTCCACTACTCCACTTGACCGATGAATGATGATGGCCACGCGCTCAGCAATGCTCGAAGTGGATGTGCGGTCACTGCGGTGTGCCGATGTCGAACTGTGGAAGAACAAAGCAGGGCAGCGAGCGGCAGCGGCCGATTTCGAATGCTGAGTAGTGAGGTTGTGAGACTGAGTACAGTAGAGAAGAAAACCTAATATGTTTTGTCTTTTCTTACTTGCGAAATTGTGATTTGTTCCCAGAGCAGCTTTGGTTTTTCTTTTTTTCTTTTATTAATAAAATTACATTGCCCTCTTTTGTTTAATTGTCAATGCAGAGACAATTCCTTCACTCGGTAAAATCGGTTGTGTTCATACGTTTCCACCGAGTTTATGTTTCTAACTCGCGATTCTACTGCGAGTTTACAACAAATCCGATTTTTTACACGAGTTGAATCGGAAGAAGCTCACAAACGCGTAGACTCGTAGAAACGTACGAGTAAAAACGCAATTTTGACAACCATGAAGCTAATTATAACTTTCAAAGGAAAACTCTTAATTTCGCATTACCTGATTTGGCCAAGTCCGGAGACACAACCATATGTACGGGAACTGCATCAAAAAGAAGCTATGGGAGTATAAGCTACACTAGCTTAGTGAGTTTCGCTTTTAAAAATTAAATACTCCATCAACAATAGGGCAAGCAAGTTATATTAGACAATCATATGAAATGCACAAGCACATAAGCATACAATACATAAAACTTTTCGAGAGTCTTATGTTGAATGGATTTATGCCCTCCATTTAAGGTTAGATGTCAGGTCCATACGACCATAGATTTCAATTTTTCTCATTTACATAGTGGTTGATTCAAGTACCCACCCACTCATTGATTATGTAGTTGATTCAAGTGCCTACTCCACTTCCATTTTATTTCAAGCGACCTCACGCCACTATCCGAGTTTTAGGCCCATCCATTGCCTAGCTATTATGCCTTCTTTCCACAAAGGTATAATAACAAATGTAATGTCACTCAATATATGTTATACAAGGACAATTTAGTTATAAGATCATGGCATATTATTTAAGTGAATTATAAGCGATCATAGATGTTTCAAACACTTCAATTCTAGACTAAATCATACAAATATTTATATCAATTCCCATTTCGATTTCTTCTCATCAATTCAACCAAGCAGAAATTACACGCACATTTCAATTTTATCTTGTCAAAGTTCTAATGCTACTATCACTACAAGCATAATCATAAGCATGTAATTTAAGGAAAGTGAACTCACTCGGCTATGGACACCGATCTCTAATTAAAGTATTTCAGAAACAAGAATTCTCCCGATTCAAAGTCACCTAAACGAAAGAAATACCTAATTAAGCATTTCAAACCATAACTAATTCTAACCTATTAAATAAAAAATCTTAAGTTCGTAATTTTCGTCTTAGATTGAAATTCTAACTTAAAACGGTCATAACTTGGTCATTTAACTCAAAATTTTGCAAATAAGCTATCGATTTCTATCTATTTCGAAAGATCTATCCATTTAAGATGTCATTCTTAAGTTTTGAAAACTTTTAGATCTTGGAAAGCTCAGATCAGATTTGATCAATAGCTAAAAATTGTATTTCAGAAATTGTTTTGTGAAATTTGCATTATTACTACCAAGTAAATTATATTTGCATGCAATATCTAAAAGTTATTATCATGAATGAAATGATATGAGCTATCTACATGTATATCTTTAATGGTTTTTGGTCAAAAAGGATTTTTGGAAAGCCTTTACTTTGTAACAACTTCAATAACACTTGGTTGAGAAAAACTAGCTTTATCTCTTTGAAAAGCATCTATACTTTTATTAAGAAAAGCCTTGATGACCTATATACCTAACACCTTCATTATCATAATAAAATTCTTTATTTAAGAGTTGGAAAATAGATTTTTAAATATGGGTTTTTCTAGTGATGAATTTTACAAAATTTTACGATATTGTGTGTTTGTTGATGGTAATCTTATCTCATGAAAGAGTAAGAAGCAGACTGTGGTGGGAAGATCAAGTGCATAATCTGTGTATAGGGCAATGGCATCCACATCATGTGAATTGCTTTGGTTTAAGCATCTTCTAGAAGAACTTGGGTTTCCTCAATTACAACCAATGCAGTTGATTGGTAATAATCAGCCTGCTCTGTATATTGCGTCAAATCTAGTTTTTCATGAATGCATAAAGCACATTGAGATTGACTGTCACTTTGTTTGTGAGAAATTATGGAATAAGGAAATTGATACATCTTATGTTAAATCAGAAGACTAACCTGCTGATCTTTCTACTAAGGTACTTCTAGGGGTTCGAGTGAAATATTTATATAACAAGCTAGGAGTATATGATATATACACTCTAGCTTGAGGGGGATTATTGAGATAATTTAGTTTTATTACTTATGTGTATTTTTCTAATTTTAGACATATATTATATAATGTGATATTATGCTAAGGTTGATTGTAATACTAACACGTTAGATCTTATCAAGGAAAAAGAGGCGAGGGCCATAGAAATAGGATAACCTTTCTTACTAATGACATAGAGACAAAGTTTTTCTTTTCTTTTTCCTTGTCCACCCCCTTTCAAACCCCCTATCTAAATCCCACCAACCAGAAGAATTCTCTAAAAAAACTTACTTGGAAAAATGGAAGCCATTTTCGACATTGAAGTCTTAGTGAAAGTAATGAACTACCAATTGAGAATGTCATGAGTGTGTAAAAACTTCTACCTCTAGCTTATCTAGACAGTGTTGTACTCTATAAGGGTGTTGGTTAAGTTGACAAGTAGAGACGGGGTTGGCTCAACCTTCCCCCAAGAAAGGATCCCAAATGTGAGCTTTACTTGGGATCTACTGTGTAGAAGAACACCTACAACTTGAATATGTTTAGTTATGAGGATAAGCAAAAGCACCCTGATAGCAAACTAGTTATTATGGAGAACCTAGAAGCAGAGAAAGTCCTAAATTTGATGGAATGGACAGAAAGCACAATAGTGGAGCCAATCATCATACCCAATGCACTCTTGTGTGTGTTCGCACTTGTAACAAACGTCCAAATACTAGACGGGGGACGGACCAAGCAATGGTCGATGTTTGCATGGGAAATGACAACTACGATGATCAGAGTGAGATACAAGCCCTGCTTCAATCAGGTTGGATCCCACAAGCTTCTTCTGGGTAGGGACCAAGAATTTTACCACTTTTGGTATGATGGATTGATCTTGACTACGTGGACATCTTAACATCAAGTTCAAGACCGCTCCCCCTTCAATATCTTAGCATGGAATGTCAGAGGTGCCTCCTTTACAAGAAGGCGAGCTATTTCAGAGCTAATTGCCTTCTATTGACCAGAGCTGCTCCTTCTAACAGAGACCAGGCTTGTGAAAAGTGGAGTAGAAGAACTGCAAAATGCACTCAACTTCGAAGAAATGTTATGCATAGAGGCTCAACGCTTCAGCGGAGGGTTCGTGTGCTCTAGAATCCTAACAGAGTTAAAATTGAAGAAATCTTCACCACCCCATAAGGCTTACATGTGGAAGTAGAGGTACATTTCTCTTGCTCCTCTTGGTCTCTTTCAGCCATTCATAGTTGCACTAGGTTCGAAAGTAGATAACTCCTTTAGGAAGACTTAAAAGCATTGCTCTTAGTCATTAGAGGCCCTTTGCTTGATGATCAGAGACTTTAACGAGATCTTGTTTGCGAATGAAAAATTAGGGAAGGGGGAGTATCAGTTGACATTTTTGCCAGCCATATGTGGCGTATACTAGGAATGCACAAAATGTTTATGAAATGAGCGATAATAGATTTGCGGGTCACACGTATTCATGAATAGGGTGTTGATGGATTAGTTAATCGGTTCATGATCCTATTTTTTTAACTTAATCGTAATGATTAGTTTTTTAATATCTCGATTTTTAACCGGTCTATTATAAACAGTTAACCATTTTATTCGGTTAATTTATTCAGTTTTTAGTTTTTAACCATTTAACACAATGGTTTCAACAAATCAAATTGATAATTTCAACAAACCTTAATTTTTAGCTTTTATAATAGAGTTTTTCTTTAGATTATTATATATATTACAAGAGCTAAAAAATAAGGAAAATCAAATTAAGGAGAAGGGGAAAAGAAACATTTTGATATATCATGATCAATAAAATAAAACCATATCAATTACCACATTAACTCCATCAAACATAGGACAATAGTATTTTAATCGAAATCCAAGGAATATTAACATAGGTAAATTATATGTATATGTAAATCTTATGTATATATATTTTTTAAAATAATTGTATGTATATGTAAATTATATATATAATATACTTATAAATACTAAAACGGTTAACCGTTAACCATCGGTTTTTTATGGTTACAAACCGAAACCGAAATCGAAAACCAAAAAAAATAAAAACCTTGATCCCAAATGAAACCAATGGATTTGTTAACCATATTTTTCAGATTGGTTTTACGATTTTGGTTCGGTTTTTCAGTTTCATCAATTTTTTTTTGCACATCCTACATGAAAAAATAAAAGCACGCAACTCAACGACCTAATCCAATCTAGACTTAACCGTGCCTAGAGGAACTCGCATATAGAAACTAAAGTGTTCCATCGCTCAAATCCACAATTAAATCACTACCCCCCACTTCTCAAAACATGTCCCAAGCAGGGGGCCAATCCTAGTGAAGATAAGCCCTTTAGAATCCAACCAGTGTGGTTGGATTACCCCTAGTTTTAAACTTTTGTTAGCAGTCTTTAATGACAACCCACTTTCAATTATCCCTTAGATCCTAAAAAGTTTACTGAAGCTCTCGTAAAATATAACAAGGTTGTCTTAGGCATCTTACACAAAAGGAGGAATGATGTCAAGAAAAGAATGGATAATGTAAGGAGGGCCTCCATACCAGACCGAATCAAGGTTTGTTGGGCAAATAAAAAGGCCCTAATGCTGAACTGGAGAAAATATGTAAAAATGAGGAAATATTCTTGGCTGCAAAGAGCAGATCCAAATGGATCATTGATGAAGAACAAAATACAAAATTTTCCCATGCTTTGCCATCTCAAAAAGATCCAAGTCAAGAGTAGTGTAATAGTTTGATAACATGAACAATTGGATCATGGATCAACAAAGCCTCCAAAACCTAATAAGAAGCTTCTTCCTTGACCTTACTTCCCCAGTTAAAACTTACAACATATCAATCTGTTTCTCATGGGAAATAGTGGTCAATCCCTCTCTAAAGAATAGAAGCTTGAGCTGGTGAAACCTCTAAATCTTAATAAGTCAAACAAGTTATATCGAGAGTAGGTAATAATAAGACGCCAGGTGTTGATGACTTCAATGGCAGCTTCTATAAAAGATGCTAGGGCACAGTAGGAAATACGGTTGATAAAAATATCAAAGAGTTATTTGACAAAGAACAAATCCCAGAGGAAATCAATAGAACAATTCTTGTCCTTATACCTAATATCCTAAGTGCAAACATAATCAAATGCCTATAACTTCGTAATCCAATGGCATCTTTTATGATTTTTCAAGGGAAAATACTGATTTAATTCTCCTATTCCTTTTGTGATGGAAAAAAAAATAAAAACCTAATCAAGACTTTAGGCCTATTAGCTTTGTACTCCCTCATCGAAATCCCGGAGAAAGAAATTACATCTCTCTTAAATGACTTAGTAATTTGCTTAACAAGCACTTTATTAATTATAAAACCACTTAAAGGAACAAAATGCCCATCATACTAAAATAAACAATTATACTTTTTTTATAAAAGATATATAAAAAAGGTGGTCCAGTAAAGCAGCTAATGAACAGCGAGTTGAACGATTGTACTCATGCTACTTCTTTCTTTACAATTGGTCTCATGGCAAACAAGTCAAGATCTATGTTTCAGTTTGAAATCAAATACTAATTTTATATTATAAAACTCATAAGGTCCAAATTTCTCAAAAACATAGCCGACTTTCGAATGCATTGAAATCCAACTTTTTACATTACGTTCACAACTTCAAAAAAAGACTCGCTCAATCCCGATTGGAAAATAGTTTTCAATGAGAAAGGTTTTGGTTTCTTTGATTTTGTCTATGGCTTCTTTCAAATAAGCAAATACTCTACGCAAACTGTTTGGATTATCATATTTTTATTGATATATGTATCTGTTTCATATTAATATTTATACCTTATTCGTATTATATCAATATTATTTCAGCAACAATTTTATTTGATCCATTTATAAATAAAATTATTAATTTTTTATTGAGATTAATTTGTGGGTAGATACCATTTCAAAAACGATATTAGAATGCTATTATAATGATTTAAAAATGGTCAAACAAATTGAGCCTAGAGATGTGGGTAGGTTATCTCGTAATTTTTTTATTCTTTGACTGGAAGATCGCACATGTCCATCATAACAACAAGCATAAAAACAAATAGTCACATTTTTTGTGGTGCTGCTTTTTTTATTAATTTTTTATTCTGAAGATCACAAGTACTATATAAATCGCATACCGTACCGCCCAAAGGCAACAATTGCATAGTTTCACTGGCCCCAAACCCCAATTATTTATTTCACTCAAAAGGGACTGTGCATGGGTGGAAACCTCTGGTCCCACAGATTTTACGTTGCCTGTCATGTACACAGCAAATACAATAATAAAAATGACCTCCCTTATCAACTATTTTGATAAGCATAATCAACATATAATATATATATATATATATATTGTCTTACGTTATCTTAAGAAATATAAATAGGTAATTATTAAATTGCCAATTTCTAAAACACCTCCCACATATACCATAATATAACATAAAAAAACTCGACTCATAGAATCCATATCTTTTTGATTCCACATACATAAACATGATTTACTATAATTTTTTATACATACTATAGTGGAATAGTTAGATTTTTAAACAATTAACATTAATATTTATATATATAATATTCTCATATTGTATCTAATAAATCCTTTTTCCTCTTTAAGTATATCGCAGTCGTAATAAAAAAAAAAAAAAGTTATTCGAAATAAGTCTAAAACCTCCCACCAACCTTTCACTTCTTGTCTCGTTGATAGCCTATCAGAAATCAATTCTCTCTGTGGATGATAACAAAGTCAAGTGTGATTTAGCCGGCAGCCATGCGAATAGCGTATGTCCAAAAGTTGAAATAATGGCACATGGCTTGTTGGGACCATTTGGGTTCGGCTCCATTCATGGGATTGGTCCTACCACGTGCGTCTCAATCCATAGTTGGACACAGCTCAGCTTCATCAGCAGACAGATCGAGATAGACCCTCTTTTATTATGAAAGTCACTCCACGGATGTCTGAAGTTTTAAATTTAACCTTATCAAGTTGAAAGTTCTAGATTATATTGACCTTATCATATATGCAGCACACCATATTAGATCCGAAAGCCATTATACTATAAGATATAAAACTTCTATCAAAAAATCATTATCGTCGATTTTTTTTTTCATCAAAATATAATTTTTTTACTAATTTTCTATCATAAAAAATTTGACTCTGAAAATCATATTACAGAATAACATTTTAATGTTGTTCCAAATTTGACGGAGAATTGAATCTTACGGAATTAAAATTTCTGTTGATTTTTACAAGTTTAACGTTAGGGAGATCGTTAAGTAATTGATCCAGTTCGATTTTCTTTTTGGAATTTGTATCTCTTTTGTATTATTTGTTATTGATATATATATATATATATATATATATTTGTCTTCCGGTTACCGGATTTAAAAACATATAAGTTAATGATATTAAAAATAAAAATATGACTATTATACGGTGTGTTAGAACCTGGCCGTAGTTAGAAGATTTGAGGAATTGATCTACCGACAACTATTTGAGGTCAGTTTCATATTTTTTGGCCAATTGGTTTTTCATCAGATTCTTTAAAACATTAGTACTATAACTTAGTATATTTGGGCAAAACAGAATTATACTTTAGTTGAAAGCTAGGAAGGGTTACATAGACTAATTCATGTTTGTCCAAGTCTACTTACTTTGTGTAGGGGCTACTTCAGAGCAATCTTCCACACAGATAATATTTTCTCTTTACCCGTTTTACAAGTAGTTCTTGAGCAACTTTCAAAGTGTGACACCATTCTACACCTATTCAAATGTCACTAAGAGGACAATTTTCCGACGGCATGCTTTTACTTCGTCACATTTTGATTTTGGCTAGTCATGGAGTGTTTGATAACCATGTTGGAGGTTACAGATGGCACTGAATCATTTCGTGCATTCATTACAATTATGTGATCCTTGTAGGTGTGTGTGGTTCGTAATTCTCAATACAATGGCTGGTGATAAAGTTGTTGAAAAAGAAAAAAAACATTGGTAAATATAGTAAGTTCTTTTGAAACCACACACGAATTCTTCTTTTGAAACTATAAATAAACTTAATGATTGTAACTAGAAATGATATTATCCATTGTTTATTTAGCCTTACAACAATATAAAAGGAAAGCAGATTCATGTAAGAGATATATAGAGAGTCTAAAGAGTTTCTCTATGTAAATTATTCTTCAGCAAACACATTTGTTTTCGTTATCTTCTCCTATTCCTTTCAAGATTGTTATTTTGGAATTAGCAAATTCCGATCCCTACATTTGGTATTAGAGCCAGAGTTTGAATAAGAATAAGAGAAAATATGGCATCGACAAACACAATTCAAATGTCACTTCCAAAATTGATTGGAGAAAACTATGATGATTTGGCAATCCAAATGAAAGTATATTTCCACTCCTAGAAATTGTGGGATTTGGTAAAAAAGGGATTTAAGGATGTTACTGACTCAGTTGCATTTGAGTCACTTAAGAAGGAGGAGGAAGATTATTATTAGAAAATCACAAAAGGATCAAAAAGCACTATTTTCTTTTCTTTTTTTTTTTTTTTTTTGCAGTGGAACATAAAACGATATTTCAAAAAATATCGTTGGTGGAAACATCACATGCAACTTGAGACATTCTGCAAAAGTCCTACAAAAATGACGACAGAGTTAAGCAAGTTTGCCTGCAAACTCTTCAAGGCAACTTTGAGAATCTACGAATGAATGATTGGAATCCATTGCTCCTTATTTTGATCGTGTGCAATCAATCGTTAACCAAATGCAGGCTAATGGTAAGATTATGAGTGATCAATGGATCGTGGAAAAAATAATGCGATCCTTGATACCAAAATTTGATCCTGTTGTAGCAGCTATTGAAGAAGGGCATGATTTATCAACTTTGTCCTTAGAAAGATTGTTGGGTTCATTATCCTCACATGAACAACGATTGAACCAACGAGGCAACATCTCTAACTTAGAGCATGCTTTGCAAAGCAGAGTCAATATAACCACTCGTAATGGACACTAAGGAGGTCAAGGTCATCGTTGTGATAGTGGAAAAGGAGCAAGCTTTGCTATGTTCAATAGAGATAAGATTGGAGAAAGTAGTTCTTTAGGTAGGAAGGTATCTTTTGAATGTGACAAGTCCAAGGTTCAATGTCACAGGTGTAAGCAATTCAGACATTGTGCATCAGGATGTTGAACAGAGTCACAAGGTGAATGTAGTGAACAAGCAAATGCAGCAGAGGTGGAAGAAAATTTAGTGCTTGCTTGCAACCAAGGATAGATATAGAAAACAACAATGTTTGGTATCTTGATATAGGATATAGTAGTCACATGACTAGAAAGATAAAGTTATTCTCAAGCTAGACGACAGTGCAAGGAGAAGTAAATTTTGGAAATAAGTCTAAAATTTCCTGTAATGGATAAAGGTAATATTAATATTGAATCAAAAGATGGTAGTAATATTAAAATTTCATATGTATTTTATGTGCCTAGACTATGCTGGAATTTATTAAGCATGGGCCAACTATTAGAAAGAGGTCACAAAGTTCATACTGAAAATGGAGCTTGTGAAATAAAGGGAAAAAAAAAAACAACAAACCGCAAAAGTGAACATGTAAAAAACTGCATGTTCCCTTTGTCTCTTTCGACAATAACTTTGATGAACTTAGAGGCCATGGCAAAAGATAGCAATTGGTTATGACATCTTCGATTTGGTCATTTGAATTTCAAAGGACTAAGTTACTAGTACATAAACAAATGGCAACCGGCTTATTTGATGCCCCTAGCAACTCTTGTTAAGGTTGCATTCTTGGAAAGCATCATCTAGACTCTTTTCCAATGGGCAAATCAAGGTGAGCCAAGTAACCATTGGAATTGGTGCACATAAATATTTGTAGACTAATTGAGATAAAATTAATTGGACACAAAAGGTATTTTCTACTATTTGTGGATGATCTTATAAGAAAAAGTTGGGTTTATTTTCTACAACAAAAATCTAAAACTTTTAACAAGTTTAAAGAGTTTAAGGCACTTGTGGAAAAACAAAGTGGATTTTCTTTGGAGACTCGAAGATTAGATAGAGGAGGAGAATTCACATCAAATGAGTTCAATGATTATTGCAAGAAAGAAGGAATCTAGCGTCAATTAACAACCTCTTATACACCTCAACATAATGGTATATTTGCGAGGAAAAATAAAACAATATTTGAGATAGCTAGAAGCATGTTAAAGGCTGAACATTTGCCAAAGCTTTTTTTAGGTAGAGTCTTTTTTTTTTTTTTTTGGCTATATAGGTGTCCCTTAACGAATGTTCATGGAATGACTCTAGAAGAAGCCTAGAGCGGGAACAAACTAGATGTATCTCACCTATGAGTATTTGGATGTATTACATATGCCCTTGTATCGGTGAAAGAAGGAAGAAATTAGATGAAAAAAGTCAAAAATGCATTTTCATTAGCCATAATGACACAATAACGAGTTATAAATTATATAACCCACATATAAAGGAAGTGATCTTGAGTAGAGATGTCCAATTTCTCAAAGATGAAGCATGGAAGCGGAATAAAAATAATATTACAACTAACAACATTATCATTAATGAGGTATCCACATATGAGACACAACTTAAGTCTCATCTTTCCATTAGTAACACAACACCATCGGTTGATTCCTCTTCTGTAGTAGTAGATGTAAGACCATTAGAGCATCCTCAAAGGACTTGTGTCTTACTAGCACATTTGTGAGATTATATAGTGGCTAGAGATGATAAGGAGGAGGAAAATTTGATTGATGAATCCTTAGTAATTTTTGTTTACTTGCAGACTATGATTCAGTTTCATATGAAGATGCAGCTACAGATGAAAAATGGATCCAAGCCATGATTTAGGAAATTTGTTCAATTGAGAAAAATAAGACATGGAAGTTAACTTCTCTACCAAATGGAAAGAAGCTGATTGGAGTTAAGTCGGTAGAAGAGAAAAGTATAAACCTGATGGTCAAGTAGATCGTTACAAAACAAGATTGTTTGTTAAAGGCCACAATCAAAAACCACTATTTTGAGATGTTTTCCCCTATTGCAAGAATGGACATTGTACACATGATTTTATCTCTGCAACTCAAAATAATTGGAAAATTCATTAGACAGTGTAAAATCAACATTTCTAAATGGTATATTGCAAGAAGAAGTTTACGTTGAGCAACCACTTGGTTTCATGAAGATAGAACATGATAATAGAGTCTATTACTAGAATAAAGCCTTATATCGCTTAAAACAAGCACCTCATGCTTGGTACTCACAAATTGATATGTACTTATTACAAGATGGTTTTAAAAAGTATTCGCAGGAGTATAGGTTGTATGTTAAGTCAAAGATTGATGGCTGTATTTTAATCTTGTGCCTGTATGTTGATGACTTGATATTTATTGGAAACTGCAAAGCGATGGCTACTAAATTCAAGCTGGCCATGATTCAATAGTTCAAGATGATCAACATGGGATTAATATCATATTTTCTTGATATTGAAGTGTAGTAAACTGATGATGGCATATTTATTTCACAAAAGAAATGTGCTACTGATATATTGAAAAATTTAAGATGGATTCAGTTGCATAAATCTAAACTCCAGTCATAGAACATGTGGAAATGAAGAAAGAAGGTAGTGGAGAATTGGTAAACCCAACTTAATTTAAAGACATAGTAGGTATTCTACGTTATTTAACATCCACTAGACCTGATATTGTTTATAGAGTTGGGCTTATTAGTTGTTTCATGGAGAAACCATAGTAGTCATATTTGCAAGCAGCTAAAAGGATTTTACATTATCTTAATTGTACAAGTAATCATGGAATTTTCTACACTCATTCTTATTCTTCTAATTTAGTAGGATACATAAGCAGTGATTGGGCAGATAATATTGAGACACGTAAAAGCACATATGGGTATCTATTTTACCTAGGAAATGGAGTTGTTTCGTGGTCTTCGAAAAAGCAACAAATATTGGCTTTGTTAATAGCAAAAGCATAATAGATTGTAGCAACATCTATAGCATGTCAAGGAATTTGGTTACGTTATATGAGAAGATTTAAAGCATGTTCAAATAGGTCCAACAACTATTCGATGTCACAATAAATCCACCATGGCACTAGCTAAAAATCCTATGTTTCATGGGTGAAGCAAACGCATTGATATAAGATTTCACTACATTAGAGAACTTGTCAAGCATGGGGAAATTAAGCTTCAGTTTTGCAAATTTGAAGAGCAAGTTGCAGACATCATGACAAAACCATTCAAGACAGACTTATTTGAAAAGTTCAGGACTATGCTCGGGATTACCAGCTATGAATATTAAAAAAAAAAAGGAGTATTCAAATTTGAGGGGGTGTGTTGAAAAAAAAACTTGAATTGAAAAAAAAAAATCTAAATATGGTAAGTTCTTTTGAAACAACACCTAAATTCTTCTTTTGAAACCACAAATAAACTTAATGGTTGTAATTAGAAGTGATATTATCCACTGTTTATTTAGCATTACAATCGTATATAAGGGAAGCAAATTCATGTAAGAAATATATAGTGTAAAAAGTTTCTCTATGTAAATTTTTCTTCAGCAAATACATTTGTTTTTATTATCTTCTCCTATTCCTTTCAAGGTTGTTATTTTGGAATTATCAAATTCCGATCTTTACATTTGGCTAATTTTAGAGGTGGGCTTGATCTATGACTTGCCCTGAACCATCCCTATGGGTTTAGCATGCAGCTCATTAGGCATTAGTATTAACTTGTAAGATATATATTTATATATATGTGACGATGATGATGATGATGATGATGATGATGATGAGCTAAAATTCGAGAAATTGTCTAATAGAAATGTAATTGAGTTGACAATGAAATGAACCTTTGTCTATGCTTGCAAGTGCATAAAAAGTCCGTACCTAGATCTAAAAATCACAATATCCCCTCATTGAGTATATATTTTTTTCAGCCACAACTAGCAAGAGTTTGTTTGCAAAGTCCCTACCTAAAGTTTATTATTAGCAAGAGCTTAAAGAAAGAGATTGATATATATTTTAGATATTTTATTTAAAATTATATTGTATTCAAATGTTTAGTTTTCTATCAAGTTATAATTATGAAATCTTATAATGTTGTAAAAACTTTTTAGATTCATCCCAAACTCAATAGAATTTTTAGCAAATCCGCCAATTTGAATACCTTATAACATAATCCATCAGATTACATCATAAACCAAGGCTCTTGAGAAATAAAATTTTTTCATCACCTGCTCTTTTTTTTTATTATCTGGGAAACAAATTCTACAAGGTGTTGCAACGTTATATCCAGGATTTCTAGCAAACAAGACAAGAAAGGCAGGTGTCACGCGATAGTAAAATATTCGATGTATTTTATATTCTTAAAAACCTTAGAGTTCATATTATATTATATATACATTTTTCGTGTCTGATCTGTCCTATGACTCAGCTCCTAGTATGCAAGGTCCAATAATTGATTGGGCAAACTTAGACGAAAGTATAAATGATAAATCTAATATTTTCCATACTCTATTAAATATGATCACCTATCTTGGTTTTGGCTTTATTTAGGGATTAGTACATATTATTTAAATTTATTTCTATTGGACAATTTGTCACGACCCAAATCAAGAAAGCTTATTATTTCTCTGGATCAATAATAAATATATATGGATGACATAAGCAAGGTTTGCTCGATGTAATATGACCATATTTTATTATAAATAAAGAACTATATGAAAAATACATAATTAGATATATGAATTTTGAAATTGATTAATTTAATACTTGAATTTTAAAATTAATTAATGTAATAAGTAAAAAAAAAAAAAAACTTTCGTGTATGCTAATATATCATGTAGGATGATAGTGTGAACCAAATTTATGAAGGTATTATTGGCGTGTAAGAAAATTTCTTTTATATTATATTGATTAATTATAAAATTTAGATATTTATTTGTATATTTTACTAAATTTAAATATTATTTGTAATATTAACCTATTTTATAAGGTGTTGTGAATGGGATGCTTTACTCGATTACAAGGTGGGAAGAAAGGTAAATATACAAAAAATTACAACTTTAACTATAGTAAAGCTTTGAAAATTTTAGATTAAAGCAAAGGCAAAGAAACTGATTGAGTGGGGATGTTAAAACGTTAAGAAATAAAAGGAAAAATAAATCCAATGAAAGCATAATGAACGTGGATCACGTGCATAAAGTGCAGTCGCTGGTACTCTGCTATTGCCGCCTATGGGTAATTAATATATTAGACCTATGAAATACAAAATTTCCATCAGAAAAAGAAAGAAAGAAAACGAAACGCACGGTTTGAACGTTTGGGTATGTAAAATGTAGATGAGATGTTCACATCTTATATTTGAACACTTATTTTGTATAGGAAATTATAGAGGAAGACATTAATATTTTAAAATAAATTTATTTAAGTAGCAATAATTTTAAATATTAAAAAAATAAAAATTTGAGTAAGTGAGTAAAATAAAATATATTGGTATGTTTTTTTATCTATATCTGTATTTTTTATAAAAAAATATGTATAAATATATAATTTATATTTATTTTTTATTTATTTATTTAATAAAAATTCAATTTTTTTATTTAAATATAAATAATTTATTAAAAAAATTTAAAAAATATATTTAATCCAACAAACAAACAGGCATAACAACTATCGCCATCTAACTTTTCTGTCAAATATCACGTGTGTCACACATGATCTTCTCTTACCTTTAGACCTCTCTATTTTCATTTTTCTCCGGCTAGATCTTCTTCTCAGAACAGTCGTTTGGACTCCTTTTAATAACTTCATCTTTTTCTTTGGGCAATTTCTCGCTCTAAACTCACTTACTCACCGACTCAATTTGTTGGTCAATTTCTCTCTCTAAACTCACTTTCTCTCTTCAAGCTCTCTCTCTAAAATAATGAGCTCTTATAATTTATGCCAGAATATAACCTAATATGAAGGTTTAAATGATACATAACTTCGTACTACCTTAAATTTTCAAGGATTTCAGAAAGACAAATAATGTCGCGGATAAGGTAGGGGGATAAAGTTAAATAAATGTGTAGGAAAAATAATAATTTGAGGCTTAAAATGATGTTGATTTTAAATTCATTGTGATCCTGAAAAATGTTAATGGAGGAATAGGAATTATAATGTAAATAATATATGTAATAAAATGGGAATGATTTGGGTAAAATTTCACCAAAAATGTAAGAGTATTATAAATTTACTGAAATATGTTTTCCCTTTTTTTGGCCAAATAAATGTTTTCTCAATTGCTAGTGGAAGAGAAATTGTTGAATGTTGCAATTTTAATTTTTTTCATCACTCGCACGCGTATAAAATAGTTATTTATGTTGAAAAACGTAGATTCAAACCCTAAACAAAGCAGGATAGTGGTCTAAGTAATAAATAATATATAATATTAGTTTAGTAAGCTGCAGATCTACTTTTAAATTTTATGTCCGATGTTAAGTCAAAAAAGTAGTTTTGTTTTATTTTTATTCATTTATTTTTTTCTTTCCAGAAAAAAAAAAAGAAAAAAGAAAAAAGGTAGATTAGATTTACCATTTTCACTTCTCAAAAGATTAGAAAGGGTCTGATCACATGGGGCAAGATTTTCCGATGGAGGGGCCCTATTTCATACGTGTTAAAAACAAATAAGAAATTAATTAAGCCAAACCAATACATCTCCCTTCATTATCTTTAGTTCTATAAATAAGGCTGCTATCCTCAGACTTTCAGAGACATGTTATCTTGTTTCGCAACTACAACTACAATAATAACCATAGAATATATCTGGAAGTTTCAAGAGAGTGAGAGAAAAAGAGAGAAGATGGTGAGAGAGATTGTAAAAGTAGAAGATGATGCTCAAAAATGGTACTCATCATCATACGCACCACCTACACCTTTGCTTTCCTTGAATCACGTCTCCTTTGTGTGCAGATCAGTGGCTAAGTCAGTCAAGTTTTACGAGGATGTTCTTGGATTTGTCCTCATCAAACGTCCTTCCTCTTTCGACTTTGAAGGAGCTTGGTATGCCTTCATAATAATTTTACTTATTAAGTTATATTTCATGTTTTTATGTTACTTTCTAATTATATGCTGCAAAATAAGATACTAAATTTGAAAGCAGAAGTATATATTCCCTATCCTCTTTAGTTCCAACAATAATTCATATAAAACTTACTCCTTTTCACGATATATAACCGGGTTTTAAAAGATTAGAAAGTGGGTGTCACTTAGCTAAATGCCAGGCATGTGATGCTCTTTTGGTAAACAAGTCATATGCCATCTGGTTTCATATCCATACATATAATAAGATTATCTTTTGCAAAAATTATTAAGGAATATGAATATGTACATAGGAAACGTTGAAGGTATCGCCTAGCACTTAACCATCTCCTCCTAATTAATAATTAATTAATGCACCAAAATTAAGAACATTTTCTAAGATTTTGTGGATGAATCTTTATTAGGTTTAAGTTGTAATGGGCTCCCTAGACACTAGGGTGTATTTGCTATGCACAAAAACGTTTCTCAAATGATGAGAACCATAGAAAAAAGGGAAAAATATTTCGGTTTCGGGTGTATGTATACAAGATGTGTAATTACAAAATATATATTAACACATGAATAATACGTATGAATAATATAATAAATATTTTTTAAAATATATTAGAAAATTATTAGTAATTAAATAATACGTGTGTATTACATGTGGCGTATAATATCTTAAAATCGTCTAAATCTTTTCTAAAATGAGGATAATGTTTTTATTAAAAAAAATGGTAGGTCCGGAACCATAAAACAAACCCATTTTTAATGAAAGATTTGAGTAGTCAATAAAAAATTACATGTCAACTTTCAATAATTCATTTTTTTTTTTTAAGAAATGGAGGGCGTCGGTTTTCCTATACCTTCATTAATGAGTTGAAAGCAGCGTAGATGCAAGTATTTATTTCCTTTTTCCTCTTGTAGGGCCATGTCAAATGTATATATGAAGTTACTGTAACTTAAGAAAATATATGTGATTTGAGAGTCTGATTTTCTAGTGAAGTAGGTCTCTGTCTATGTGGTCCTCCTGACAAAAAAAACAATCATAAATTAGGTTTGGTTCCATCATCAAATGTGGGTGCAACTAACATCAAACACCCTTAATAATACACCTGTGGGTCTTCCTACCATTTCAATTATTACAGTTCTTAAACACCATAGGTCCCAAACCAAGGAAAAAAAATAATAATGATAAGTCATGGAGAAACTGTAAATAATTTTTATAAAACTATTTATATAAAATAAATTTATTAATATTTATACACCATTAATATATATACCCATTGGATATCTTCCTTCTTTAGGTACTAATGCAGGGATACAACACTGGGTATATAAAAATTCTTTATATACAGCGTATGAAAAATAAGAAAAAATGAATTTGTTTTTCATCGGAAAAAAAATGAAAACCTAGAAGAGAGTAAGAAAAAAGAAAATGCTAATAAGGGTACTTGTTAGTTCTAATGTTCTTATTAGCGGGCTAGATAGAAAAATTCCGGAAATTCATAAAATGTATAACCAATTTGTAAGCTTTTTGGTGTTTCTTGAAATGTAGTACACAAAATCATACGATAAATTTCCTATATTTTAACAAATACCCGAAATATCTATTGATATTTTTGCTTCACTGTAGGCATTTAATTTATAAACCAATTGGTTCTTTTCCCAATATTGTACCTATCAAACATGCATATTATTTATCAGCATGAATTGATTCGGTTGGTAAGGGCAATCGTCTTTAGAACACGAGGTTTTAGAATCGATTTTTGCCACAGACAAAAGTGTCTCTCTATGGTTTATGGTCAGGAATCGGTCCTTGTTAGATTATTAGAACCCTGCTGGTGGGTCGTCTGTCCCACCTAATTTCGGACAAGAGTGTCCTAGTGATCTTTATGTACAAAAAGTGAGAGGTAGTCGGGTTTTCTAGTTGGCTGACCGAAGCCAAAGGCCAAAAAACTTTAAAATTTTTAGAAGGTCCTAAAAAAAATTGCATATTATTTAAATTGTATAAGGTTATACTTTTAAATTATTATTTTGTATTTTCGTCCCTACAATATGTCTAGTCATTCTCAGTTCAATGTATCAAAAGCCGTGCTAGGTTCAATGTATCAAAAGCCGTGCTAGGTTGTCTTACTTAGTCTTGATTTATATATAAAAATGGCGTTGCAAGGAAAATGTGAGAGGGTGATGATTTGAAACATTGCGGTATATTTGCTAGCCTTTTTGTTTTTTTTAATAGATACAGATATATTTTTAAATTTTTTAAATAAATTATTAAAATATAAATATAGATAAAAAGTTATAATTATCATAAAAATATTAAATATGTCAAATATAAATAAAATATAAATATAAATTATACATATTTATACATATCGTATTGATATATATAGATATAAATAAAAAAACAATCATTCAAATAGACACTAAATAGTAACCGGGTCCTTACAAAGTTTAAATTAAATTATTGTTAAGATTCAGTATCGTCGTGGCCTCGGAGAAAAAGTATCTTTTGATAAAGATGGGATGTCCAGGAGGGGCGAGAGTATGATTCACATGCACCCAATAATGTATTATTCTTTCATTTGTCAATTAAGCAAAATGGTCCAACCTTCATCAAAGTAAGGATGAAACGTTAAAAAAAAAAAGAAAAATTGAAAAAAAAAAAGTTGTTTGAAACGGAGAAAAATCTAAGCCTTAAATGACGAGAGTTGCCCCTCTTCTCTCAAAGTGGTGTTGCTCCGTTTCACATTTTCAATTTTTTTTTTTTTTTTTGTTTAGAAGATATTAGATAATAAGTTAAAAATAATCATGTAGAGCATATTAAGATAAAAACCTTATATCATTGTTTTTTTTTTTTTAACCTGTACTCTGGTGATATTGTAATATGTTTATTTGGTCATATTTTATTATCCAACATCAAAACATAGAAAAAAAAAATCTAAGATATGCTATGGTAGTGAATTATAGTTTAGCAATTAAAAGAGAAAAAATGGCGTACTGATGGGTAATTTTGTATGTATTATTAATATCAGGTTGTTCAATTATGGAATTGGAATCCACTTGCTTGAGTCAGACCATGACCTTCCACCTAAGAAAGACAAGATTAATCCAAAGGACAACCACATCTCCTTCCAGTGCTCAGACATGGAGCTAGTGAAGCAAAAGTTGGAGGCCATGAACATTGAGTATGCGACGGCAATTGTTACTGAAGGTGGCATCAAAGTGGACCAGCTCTTCTTTCATGACCCTGATGGCTACATGATTGAGATGTGCAACTGTGAGAACCTACCTGTTCTTCCCCTCTCTGCTTCTTGCCCTCTTAAACTTCCTAGGACCAACAGGAACCAAGCAGCACCTCCAACCTTTTATGGTGAGTATAGGTTTTATTATTTAGAGTTTCAGTATCTATAACTATTGTTATCCAATTAAAATAATATTGATGTCTAGACTCGATTTGGGCTTGACTAACTCTTCACTTGAAGTTAAGGTTTGAATTAGTTAAATAACACGAAGTTAGAGCTCAATTTGATAAATTGTTCAAAATATTATAAACTCGAATATATCAAACTAAACTCGAATAGTGATAAAATTATGTTGATATTATAAACCAACCCAAGAGTTTTAGGACCCAAATTGGACTTCTCCCTTTATTCCATTATCCTTACTGAAGTAATGAACACTAATGAATTTTTCACTTGTATGTTTTTCACTAATGCAGAGAAGAGAGGGACAGAGCATCCTTGTGCCATTGAAGTGGCAGCTATGCTGGAGGATTTAGCGATGCACCTGTTGGATATATCAATATGATGATTATTGCAAGCATCCCAAGAAGAAAGATGAAGAGAGTTTTGTCCAGAAATTCAGAAGGTTCTTTTTGTGTATAGAAACATTGTCAAGTGTCTTCTACTTCCTCAAAATTCAAAAGGGCAGCCTTTTGAATTGAGTGTCAAATGTGAAAAAATAAAATAAAATAAAACAAGGATAGTTTGTAGCTAGTAATGATGGTGATTGCTATGCCAGAGTTATCAGTGGACATATATATTCCCTTTAGTACTGCTGTATTTATGTCATCGTTCGTGCCTAATTGAAAAAAAAAAAAAAAAAAGGAAAATACCGTGAGGGTTTTGATGTTTGTAGATCAGGGATGTTCGTGGAATTGTTTATTTTTACTATGTGTAAATATATTTCTTTTTTATTTGCTGTTTTTATATCCAAAAGAGAAAAAAAGAGTATTTAGTATAAGAAACTGAATTTTAAAGATAAAAATTATATTTTTAAATTTAAATTTTTTTATAAAAAACATTATCATTAATTTTTTGTGTAATAATACTTGTTTGACCTACTTTTCATTACAAGATTCTCTCTTTAAAAGCTAGGTTTTTAGATGAAAAGATTCAAATGTGTTAGCTTCCTCTTCTATACATGAAAGAAAAAAAAAAAAAAAAAAAAATCAACCCTAAGTGATAGAGGAGTTCTGCTAAGTTTAACACCAAAATAAGGTGCAGACAAATTTTTAGATTCTTTTAGCTTCTCTTTACTTTGAACAGCCAAATCATTATAAAAAGATTAAGGATATATATATATATATATATTGGTCATTTTCTTTGTATTTTGTTCTCTAAACCTTATATATACGAACTCGATATTTTATTAACTATATATTGATAAAATAATAAAACAAGGTGTAAATAAAACCAAATTGCAAGTGCCACTGGATATGAGTTCCAAAATAGCTGCAGTTGAATCATATCCGGGATGAAATAGCATCGAAACACTCTTTCCATATCAATAAATTTGCCACTCCCTTGTAATGTAGAACTCTAAATAAGTCAAAACTAAGGAAACGATGGAATCGGCTCAATTACTATTTAATGGCTCGTATCATATTCGATCGTGATCAAACCATTAAAATAGTTAATAATCTAATTATTATTTTATTTTAATAGTTAGATGATTGACTAGACGGTATAATCAATAGGACCATAGAAGTTCCCCAAAACTCAAGTTAAAAATAAACTTGAATTCAATTGAATTTAGAATTCTTAATATGGTCCAACTTTAAGTAGAATTGAATGAACACAAGTTTGACTTATTGGAGTTTGTTTAACTATTAATAATCTAAAAAAGGAACTTTTTCGTTTAAAATAAAACATATTAATATTTAAATTTGATTTGAGCTTATTTGTATTTAAACACAACTCAAATTAGGATAATCTTACAACTAAGCTAACATTATGAAGCTCAAGTTTGACTAAATAAATTATTCAAATAACTGAAATTAGAATAAACTCGACTATTTTCTACCCAAGCTCATTGTAGATGTTGAATTGAATTTAAATAGATCGTGATTCATTTACAACCCTAGATACCTTATTTTGGTGTTAAACGTCGGTTAAAGCATGATATCCGTTGAAAATGGCTAGATGCACATCAATCGTCTACACATCACCATGGTCAGTGGTCCAGTTAAAAACCAAGAACCTTATGGATTATGAAATCTCAATGGACAACTAAGATCAGCATTAAATTAAACTTGCACCATAGGGGTGGTAAGTGGGCTCAAGCATGTGAGCATGCTTGCGCCGGTAGCACAGGCACGAAAACGTTTTTAAAAGTAAAAGTATGAGCATGTGTAGTGTAGTCCTAACCTGTGAGGCAAATGCATGCAAGATTGGATAAGTCGGTGGCTTATCTAGGCACGAGCACACAGGCATGCGGGTAGCTACCAGTTTTTTTTCTTTTTTTTTTTTAATAAGAATTTAATTAATTTCATCATATTTTATCATGTATCTTAAAATTAAAATATAAAATAATTTTTAATGGTAAATTTCATTATTTTGCTTTGTTAATTTCTCAACAAATGGGATACTTAAAGTAATTTTAACAAAAACTTTAATGTTAAAAGATGTCAACGGGATGTAAAAAAAAAATAATTACGTTGTATTTTATTTGCATGTCATTAAAATTCACGTCTAATGTCTTAATTTAAACCTATAACTATATGAAGTAAGTAAAATAATAATAAATTAAACTAATAAAAAAATGATAAAAAAAATTAGAAGGAATAAAATGCCAATTTTTAAAAAATATCTCTTAAACATTTATATAGATAATAATTCGAGTATTACTAAAATAAAAGTTTTGTATCTTATTTTTCGAATTCATATTAATATTAACCTAGCTATATATGTTAAATCCAAATATTTCTTCTTTCTATGTTTTTTCAACTAATTTACGGATTCCAAATATATATATATATATATATATTTGTATTTGCATTTTCTTTTATGGATACCAACATGATAACTTTTTAAAATTCGTAGGTCGTAGTCAATGTAACAATTTTGATTTATTTTCAATATTAGGGATAAAGAAAAGAAAATAATGTTTTAATAAAAAGATTATAAAAATGTAACCGGGTCAAAAATATTTCCAAAATAAGAAAAATTAAACTTATTTTTTCAGGAGATGAGTTCAAATTGCAACCAACTTATTTCTTCAAATGATAAGTTCAATACAGTTGTAGGGACCCGCATCTTCAAGAGATTATTTCACTACAATTATATTGAACTTGTATTTTCAAAATATGAGATTACCTTACCTACCGTAGTAATGAATAGAATTCATCTTATTTTTCTTCTATTGATGTGGACAAAATTAGTCTTGATTATATGGACTAATGGAAAATACAATCTATAAAAAAAGCCCATTTTCTGATATCGCTTAAACGGGCATAAATTTTGATACGGAAAGAGTTATATAACCCATTGCACCATTTTGATGACTAACTTTTCAGCCTTCTGATGGTTAGCTAGATTCAGGTCGTTTCAACATCAATAAACACCATTTAGGGCCTATAATGGGTTATTTTGTTTTTTAGGAGTTTGTAATTTAACACTTTGTAGATTTTTATTTCTTATTTTGGTATGAAAGCTTGACGATTCATCACTAGAGATTAAAGAGATAGTGTGTGAGTTTTGTATTGAATTTATCCCTTGTAATTGTACCAGACTCATCTATTGAAGAGATAAACTTATTACAATCTAAACTATCTCTTCAAAAGAGAAGTTTAATTTTCCTATGATTGAGATTATTTTTTACTCAATTGTACTTTTGTAAGTTTTCATTAAAATATTAATTTTTTCCTTAACCCTCCATATTATCTTTTACTATTTAATTTCAATTTAATTTTTTATTAGTATTATTAAAAGTAAAATTTAAATATTCATTATTTTTCACATATTTTTAAACAATTTATGATTTTATAAATTAGCATTATTTAAATAAATATTTGAATTTTATTTATCCATTTTAATTTTGTATTAGTAAAAAAATGAAAATTTGAATAGTATTATTTTATTGCAGTTTTCCAATATATTGTTTGCAATTTTCTTGCATCAAGACATAATAATAATCATAATATATATATATATGTTATATACATAATTAAGCCAATTTAAATACATACGAAAAACATAAATAATAAATAAGTTACACATAAGAATAAGTAGGATTGCAAGCGAATTGGGCCCAATTGAACCGAGCTTTTGAAAACTTAGGCTCGACTTGTTTAACAAATTAATGAGCTTAAACTATGTTGTGCTTTTTAATAAGCATGAAAAGTATAGGCTCGAGCGAGCATATTAAGGATTCGCAAGCTTGAACTTGGTTCATTAGACTCATTTAACTTAAGGAGCTTAATAGGAATCAATCTCCTATGCTTGAAGATTGCATCTGAGCTAATTAGTTGCCATTATCTTTATTCTATTATTTTATTTTATTTTATTTTATTTTATTTTTAAAGTTAATTAGTTTTATTTAGTAATTGGTTAGGAATTAATTTATTAGTTATTAATCTTTTAGTCACTAGTAGAAAATTAGTTTTTGTTAGCTAATAGGAATTTAGGTCTTTTATTCTATTACTTTATTACCCGAAGATTTTTTATATATATTCATGCAATGGGAAATTATAAAAGGCAACAGTTCTTTATTAATAAAATGTTAATTTTGAGAAGATTCTCAATTTAGTTCTTATCAATCCTCTAGACTATGACGAATGAATCCCGTTCTTGTCAATCTTCATGATTATAGTAAATGAACCACTTGAGTTAATTTGTCAGTAATATCAAATTAGTGAGAGTATAGTTCGATTATTCTTGATGTGTCATATCCTAGAATAACATCGTCATATCCAAACAATTGTTACGAGAGCCATAATGATCATCCCATGGTGCGTTATATTTGCCTTTTTATTAATGTCCTAGTGATTGTCCTTTTAGGCACGTTAGTGCCTAAACAGCTCAACCTTGGGTTCGTTTATGTAAATAACAATATATAATAAAATAACATTATTTAAAAATATTTCATAAGCCTATTCACGAGTTTACTCATAAGCTCTTAACAAGCCTTAAAAAAAAGGTCAAATTAGGCTTGTTTAACTAAATAGACTTTATTTTGAGCTTAAGCTCAACTCGAATATTAAATGAGCTTGAGTTGAGCCATATCTAAAACAAGTCGACCTAAGTAGTTTGTAAGTAGCTCATTAATACTTGATTTTTCAACAACTTAAAATAGAAAAGTGATATGATACTATATAATAATAAGGGTTAGTTTGAACTATAGTTTAAGATTGATCGAGTAATAATAATTAGATAACTAAAGTTAATCAAATGAATGAGAACTATAGGATATAATTTAAACTAAAGTTAATCATACAAATAAAATTATGTTGGTTAATTTAGTAATTGAATTAACTAAAGGTTAGAGATAAAAAAAATAATTCAATTTCCTATTTTACCTTAGGATAAATTACATTGCAATGTCACAATATTTAGGAGTAATTTATTTAAGTTATAACATTTCAAGTGGTTCATTTAAAGTCAATATTTAGAAAAGTATCTTAATTGATGTCACCACTGATAAGTGTCAACTGGAAAAATTTTAATTAAAACTCATAACATCCGCCACGTTATAATACATGTTAATAATGACGACAATTGACTTACTTTTCGAGATGTATGACCTCAAATGACCACTTGAAATGTTGTGATCCCAATAAACTTACTCCAAATATTGTGACATTTCGGTGTAATTTACCATTTTAACTTATCCAATTACCCAAATTCTACATTTTTCTTTGATTTATTCTTATATGGATAGTATTAGAATTAATACAAAATTTCCAATAACTATTTGCCATACCAATTTCCTAAATTACCCTCACATAACTTCCTATCCTAATCATTTAAGGGCATTTATGTTGTTTACCTCTCACGTGTCCTTATGTGTACAAGTGTTCCAACCCACTCTATATGAACAAAAATTTTCATGTATTATTCATTTTCATCATCAAATTTCTCTCGCCTCACTCACTTTCAATTTTTCTTAAATCAACTTACTAGCCATAAATTCAACAAATCAAAGATAACTTTCATCTCTCATAATCAAATTAAATTCAAGCTTATCATTTCTAGTTCTAATCTTTAATCTCAATGTGAAATTCATTTAGAAAAATTCAAGAAAACACGTAGAAGCTCAAGATCAAGAATTAGATTGATAAAGTAGTAGTGGTGTTTAGTAAAGAAGCTTCTACATCCTATTTAAGAAGTTGTTGGAGATTAGTTTATTTTTCTTTTAATTTCTCAATTCTAATAAGTAGATCTAATTTACTTGATGATAATGTATATTGATTTGATGTTTGATACTTGATCCATATGTTGTTCGATGAATTGATTTTATATCTAAATTTTGATTTGAGATTTATGATGGTTATGGAAAAGCATAGTGATACCAAAAATCATGTGTATAAATACTAATATAGATTTAATTTAATTTGATAATTCATAGATGAATCATTATAATTGAAGAGTTATAATGTTAGTTGGATTGATACTAAATTGTAGATAAAGTTTGAAGTGATTTGGTGTTGATTTGAATGAATTATAAGTTGAAGTGGCTTAGCTTGTTTGGTGAGTTTGATGTTGATTTTCTGGAAAATATTTGAGGTTGCATACGAGTGCTCATGAATATGACACTTGCTGGAAATTTGAGTTTAAAAGATTATTATGCTATTTGAATAGTTTAATTTGTTGTTTAGAAGTGCTAGAGTTGAGATAGTATTAATAACCAATAACCTAGTGAAGATTGGATGAGTTTGTACATGTTTTGGACATTTTGGATTTAGATTCATGTTTTTAAAAATTTTGGAAGGTTCTTAAATAGTTTGAATGGCCATAAGATGATTAAATAATGATTATGAAGCTTTTTTTTTTTAATTTTGGTAGGTAATTATGAAATTAGAAGATGAATTCTTGAATGTTAAGGTTGATGTCCAATATAGTTTAATGTGTGTGTGATATAGAATAGTGTTTGATTCGTACTGATTTAAGAGTTGCAATTTTTTGTTTGAGTTTGAGTTTTTGGAAATTTTTAGAAATTAATTGAATGTTCATGAAGATCTTCAAACATTCTACCCCATGTTCAAAGTGTTCTTCATAAAAAATTAAGTTTTATCTTTAATTCAAGCCAAATTCGATCTAAAATGTGCTTTTCATCAATTTTTGGATTTCGATTATTCTTGAAAGTTTATAACTCATAGATTAATATGGAATCGATATGAAATCAATATCGTAAATATAAAGTTTCAGATTTAGCACTAAAGATTTGAGTCAAAGTTAGCTGGATTTATAAAAACTTGCTTTGATCTTGTTATGTGAGCCTTATTCGTGAAAACTTGTTTGTAACATTTAATTTTATAAATATTTAAAAATAATTATAATTGGATATAACGATTTAATAATAAGCTAATTTGATGAATAATAATTAAGAAATATATATATATAATAAAATAAATAGAAATTATGTGGTTCACATGAATCGAATCGGTTCACAATTGAACCAACTCCAAGTATGGTTCAAAGGGTCAGTTCAATCCAAAGTCTTCACCCTTTGGACCGGTGAATTCTCAATAAAATTTACGTAAATAAATTTAACTTAGATAATATAAGAAAAAGGAAAAGAACTTGAACCTATTATAAGTTAAATCAATCCAATTAATAGTATATAAATCAATTGTCACCTAATATATCAAAATCAGTTTGTGAAACAAAACTTATGAGTTAATTAGACTTGTAATTATTGGAATTAGGACATTAGATAAGTATTCCCTTAATATATAATTAATTAAATAAATTTACTTAATAATTTGCTTAAGGATTAATAAAGTAATTGAAGGATAATTAATTGGTTAATCTAAGATAACTTGGTTAATTGATATTGGTTTTACATTCTCATGATATTAATTCTTCAACAAACAAGTGTCTTCTATATCAAACTCCATGTATGTAGCAACTTGTGTGTTGCGTGCTTAGGATAGACTCGTAAATTGAATTAATAATTAAAGATGACCTTAAGAATTGATTCTTTTGTGCGTATGTCATTCAATTAAAGTTGGGGCGTTACAATCTTACCAAGTGGTGCCAACCATAGTTGTTAAAATTAAGATTTTACTCATACAATTCTACGGGTTTATAATTTTAGGAGATCCTTCCGATTTGACTTATGTATAGAATCGTTTTATTTGTGAAATCTTATGATTTCAACCAAGTCAAACGTAAACTCGGTAGAATCTTACGTTTTTAACCAAGTTTATTGATTTTCCCTATTTTAGTCAAATAGGCTAAAATATAAAAAATATAGTTGTGTTTCTATATGTTCATCAACTATTCGAATGATGCATATTTCTTGTTGTATTTCAATTTTGTTTTGACACACTCTCTCTATCTTTCCCCCAACTTCCCTATTCTATATGAACTCATTTAAATTAGGTTAAAAATGTAAACTTATTTATTGCATTTATAAAACTAAGAATTTTAGATAAGTTGAAAAGCTTGTTTTTCCTCTAATTCACAACTTCTATCAAACAAAATAATGGAAAAAAAAACTTAATTTTGACTTACCCACTCTTTTTATGTACGTTATATTATGAATTAAAAATTGTTATAAAAAATAGAACTTAATTTCTTAATTTTTTTTATTTCATTTATTATATATTATAAGTTTTTTTTATGACTTTTGTATGTATATTTATAGTTCTTCAAAACTATTTTAGTAAACTGTATAAACTTACATTTCTATGTTATAATTCTACAGACCCTCTAACGATTTTACATAGAATTGCGAGTTTGACCACATTTGCCAATATGGTAGTTGAGCACTTAGACTACTAATTGTGGTTTAACGGGTAGTTGTATCAAGATAACATCTACTTATTTTCAAAGAGAAGTAATATAATCTAATTCATGACTAACGAGGCTAATTGAATTGCATTATATTATGGAATGAGATATGTATAGATGTGTAATAGCTGTGAATTTTAGACAAGGATATTATGTAGATGTTCCTCTAGAAGATAAAGATCCCTTGAGTAATTGCTGCTACTTATGAATCTTGATTTGCTACACTTGAATTAAATATCTAAATTGTTAATTATTGCATTTGCATTTAAATTAAGTGCATGTAATCATATTGTATGTGCTTGTGTTGCTCTTAAACTGGGTTTCATCTCACTTATATCTTTTTTCCAAGTGATGACTCCGATAATGTGGATCAGTATGATTATCTTGAGTATGAGGTGAATCTAGATAAGCTTATTAATGAGTGGAGTGATTAGGATCGCAAGACTTTATTTGTTTCCACTAAGAGTTTTTACTTATGACTTATATGCATGTATGCGTGGTCTACTAGTATGAGTAACCATTTTTTGGAAATCTTATACAAAATATCTTTTTCGCTATAATATTAAATGTTTTCAAAAGCTTACTAAACGATTTTATAATGTAAAATTGTTTAGAAACAATCACGGTAAATACTTGGTACAAGGTAGACTTTGCATATAGCATTTAAGTACAATAAATGGCTTAACTTGAGATGTTTTAACCTTATATAGATTGTAACAATTCAACTTGTTCGAAACCCTAAGAAGAAGGAATCATATGACTTCTGTTTTCAGGCGGTTTTTCATATGCCATTCATAATAAGGATGGAATAGGAAATTAAACCTCAATTATAAACAAACCAATTGATTCATAATTTCTTCCTTTTTCTCCTAAAGATTAGAGTCTATGCTTTCCACGCAACATATGTGAACAGCTCAATCTTATATTATGCAAGCCCTGGCCTACTGAGTGTTTCCTAATATATGTTTCGTTTTAATTTATATCATACTCCGATGTCAGCGTCGTTGTGATTTATTATCATATTTATTATATAAACATGTGGTTATAACCCATCGGAGTAAAGTAAGATATCTCAATCGCTGTCAGAATGTGTGCCAAATCGACAAGACCAGAGTATACCGACAAAAAACCACATGCGTAGATGCACCGAATCGACGCTGTCGTCACCTTGGTTTGCCATATAAAGCCAAGACGAATTGAAGTGATTGGAGGTCAGGAGATGAAGTGTGTCCTAACGACCCATACAATGTCATAAATCGATTCACGTGAAATGAGTTGACATGGCATCAAATTTAAAGAAGGTCCACTTCCGGTCCACTGCGATAATTTGCTCTGCCTAACTCGGTAAAAAATTTCATGTGCTATTTCCCTTATGATTAGGTAGGCATAATGCTTGTGGCAGTTGGATCTGTGGTAGTCTAAATTTTGGGTGCCCATTTGAGGACAAGACACGTTTATAGTGAGATAAAATCGATCAAATTGTTGATTGAGATAACTTTTGTCGGACTGCAACCGCGAAGGCTGACCACAAATTCTCCTTTTATTTTTCTTTTTTCTTTCTTTCTTATTTTTCCAGTAAAAAAAAAAAAAAAATTCAATACTAGTACACCATGTGCCCATATGACTGCTATCATCGGACCATATCATCTAAGATTATTTAACAGGAAAACAATTGTTTTGATATCATCTTCATAATTTGAATTTGGAAAACCATGTTGAGTTCTTGTATTTTTTGTAATATTTTAAATTAAATTTTTCAAAAAAATGAGGATAAAAATTTACCAAGAAATTTTTATGCTTGTTGTATGGATGATCCTATCCTATGCAGGTATGTTTTTCAATAGCAATTGCTTCTGAGCAATGTTTTTAGTATTCATGAACATGTAATAAATTTAGACGGCTAACATTTAAGCATCAAGTGTAATTATCATTATCAGATCATCACATCTCAACTACACTCCAAAGAAAAACACGCATTCATGAAGAAAATCCATCCTACCGTGCCACTCATAACAACTCAATTTGATTACTTATACCAACTCAATTTGACTTAAAATATTTGGCATCATATGTGTTTCATTTGAATCAATTGTAACACACTTTATTGCCATTCTTATATTTGACTTGAGCCCATATGGGTGATGACCCAATATAAACATAGATACAGGTTCAGAATCGAATTGAATTGGAATTAGAACCGTCAGTTCCGGATCTTAAAAATGAAGAATTGGAACTAGATCTGTCTCCCATGGTTCCATATTGGTTCTATGGAATCTGCGGTTCCTGATTTCGGTTTTTGAATCGTAGAACCAATTTTTTTCAATTAAAAATAAAATATAAATGAATTTTAGTTTTTAATAAAATAAATTGTAAACTCAAAACAATTAATTATTGGATCTAAAAGTATTAAATTATTTAACCAAAATTTTTAAAAAATTATTTAGAATGTACATTTATTTATATAAACATAATCAATATCAATTATGGTTAGCAATATGATATTACAAAATACTCTAGAGGATAAAAAGAAAATTATAATACAAAAATAATCTCACCTTATTAAAAAACTGAATTTTGCTTTTAGAAGAAGTTTATATAAACTAAATTATATATGATTTTAAGTTATGTTTATTTATATTATTGATAATAGCACATTTAATATTGTAAATAGGTAATAAATTTTGATATTCATATGAAATAGTATAAATCTTAACAATTATATATTTAATATAATTTTTAAAAAAAATTAGTCTAATTTTTTTTTTCAATGGAATCGGCTAGAATCGCTGGTTCCACCCGGTTCTAGATCGTAGAACCGCTTAGGAAATGGAAAACCAGTGGTTTCTTTGTTGGTTTTAAAATCGGCCAAGCGGTCCGGTTTCAGAACTAATAGTGACGGTTTTGGTCCGGTTTCCGATTTGAAACTAAATTGTGTCTTTATCTAACCCACTATATGACTTGCAAGTTGCTGGGTAGTTTGATGGGTTGACTCACTAATGGTGATTTAGGCTAGGTTGTCGGTTAGATCTGGTCCGTGCCCATGTCTAAAATTAAGCATTTTTATCCTCAAATTTTCATAAAGGTTGTATTTAAGCTTCTTGTTTGTACCATAGATTTTACGCAATTTTTTTTCAATTTTAGTAACTTATAACTATTTTACTAAATGGATACAAAATAACGGAAGCAACTAAAAATACATTTTTGCCATGTTTTGATGGTTTAAATATTTCGTTTCAAATATGAAAGCTAAAATATGATAAATTCTATGATATTTTATGTTATTACTTAGGGAAAATGCCATGAATAGTACTTGAACTTTGGCAAAGTATACAATTAGGCATTTGAACTTTGAAATTGATCAATTTAGTACTTGAATTTTAAAATTGATCAATTTAGTACTTGAAATACTTTGAAATTGATCAATTTAGTACCTAAAAGAACTTGATGGAAGTATCATTGATGTACACAAATTTTTTTTTTTTCAAATGCTAAATTAAACAATTTCAAATTTTAGATATTAAATTGATTAATTTTAAAATTCAGATAACTAATTACGTATTTTATCAAAGCAGGTATAATTTATGACATTAATCGTATTATTTAATATTACTACTTCATCAATTTAGTTTTAGCATCAGGGGTTTTCTTTTAAAGCTACCACCCCTCCCTGTGTGTTTTTTTTTCCTTCTCCTTTTCCTCCGGACTTATGTTCTCCTTTAGCTCTAGATTTTTATTACCAAGCAACATCTTAATAAGGGCAATTCTTGAGTTTAAGTAAGTGTTGAAACCTTCTAGTCTAGTCCTCTTAACATCTTACAGTTTGTTACAGATCTAGTAACGGGTTAATCCTTAAGATTTTATGCAGCAATTGAGTGGAAGGGTTTTAGTGCATACTGGAATTGATTCCATGAAGCTAAGTAATTTTCATGTCGTTTTGCATAAAGATTTTAAAAAGACGTCATGGATTTGGTCTGATTAGCTAGCTTTTTTCCGATAGATACAAATACTTTTTAAAAGTTTTTTTAACAAATTGTTCATCAAGAAATAGATACAGATAAAAAAAGTTGATAATTCTTACGAAAAGATCATATATAGATAAAATAAATATACAAATCAAACATATTTATACATATTATTTCGATATAGATACAAATAAAAAAAAAATACATACCATCCAAACAGGCTTGATAATGTTGAACGAAGAAATTTTCAATTAGAAAAAAAATATATTAGAGGATGAAAATCATGTTAATGGGTGGATAAAAGTGTGTTTGAACTGGTAAAAGTGAAGTGTTTGGTCAAATTGGTAAAAGTAATGTTTGCATACATAAGTTTGACATAGGATCGTTTGCGTAAGTTCTCTTGTTGGGAATTGTAGAATTTGCTGTTTCCATTCAAACAGTAATTGATGAGGATAGGCCTCTTGATCTAGGAATGCAACCGATGGATTTCTATAGGCTACTTGACCCAGTCAATCAGATAAAGTGTTGTTTTATAGGGTTGGAATATTAATAAAATGTTATAGTATTTCAGGTCTGATTTTGGAATAGCTAGGAAACCTGCTAGCCACCTAAACCTGTTAATAAAAAATATACACACACACACACGTCATACTTATTCTTACAGACGTGACACATGGTTGCCATCATCATTCACATGCACTTATTTGCAAAAATATATATGTTTTTTGACATCTTGCATAATCCTCCAAGCTGGATCAATAATCAATAATTCAATGGTATCCGACTCATCACTAGGATTGTTCACGGTTCAGTTAACCGGTCTGTGGTCCTATTTTTTGATCCTAACCATAATAATCGGATTTTCAATATCTTGATCCTAAACCGATCCATTATAAACGGTTAACCGTCTTAACAATTAATCGTTTTTTTCGGTTAATTATTTTTAACTGTTTGACATAATGGTTATGCAAATTTTGCAATTAGCCATACTTTTCAATATGTCCGTAAAAAAAATTAGAGTATTTTTTTTTGTATAATTATATTAAAAACTATAAATTAAGAATGTAAGACATGTAAAATAGTTGTTAATATATATCGATGTCATCAAGATAATCATCATAATAGCCTTTTACTCATGTGTTCTTATCAACCTTGATCAATTAAGCTCAACACAAAATCTCAATCAAATACCACCATTCTAATTTTCAAGCATATATACATTTTTTTTTATTTGAATCATTCATTTTAACATAATTCATATTGATAACACTAAAAAAAATAATTATATGGGTATATTATAAATTATATATATTCATAATTACGGATCGGTTAACCGAATCCATCGGTTTCTAGAATCTAAAAACCGAAACCGAAACCGAAACCGAAACCAAAAACCGAAAGAAATAAAAATACTAATCCTAAACCGAAACCGAGGATCGGTTAATCATTTTTTTCGAATTGGTTTCTCGGTTTCGATTCGGTTATCCTAAACATTCGATTTTTTTGCACACCCCTACTCATCACCTGCCAAAAACAAACTTGGCGAAATACTAATCTTTTTAGTAAGTTGACTTGCACAGGTTTCTCCCAGTCTAGGTTTGCAAACATTATCAACTTATACATGTCAATCAGTTACCTTTCCATCTTTGCAAATCAAATTCTTAAAAACATTAATTTTAGTTGAAAGCTCACAACAATTTTTTTATTTGTTATCTAATTTAATTAAAACTTATTTATTTAAGAGCTCCCTTTAAACAAACCCAATCAAGTGTTATATAGATTTTATATGCCATCTCAATTACATTTAGAGACTAATTCATGTTTTAGGCATGGTAGCTTTAACTACTGGTGTCTAGTCAATAGTAACTATGCCATCAGAACACTAATTACTGGACGAAAGGTTTGTAGATGTTTTATCCTTCTTCATTCTAACTAATCAATAACGTTATGCAACTGTAAGTATATTTTAATTATTTTCCTCAATCCACATTAACAAGTTACAATCAATCTTAAAGGATTATATAAAGTTCAATTAAGAAACAACAACTTTAAGGTTATAGTCATTCTTAGATGTGGGCATATGGGCCTAGTGGGCTTGGCCGGGAATAACTATGCCATCTAAACACTAATTACCAGAGGAAAGCTTTGTAGATGTTTTATCCTTCTTCATTCTAACTAATCAATACTATTATGCAACTGTAAGTATATTTTAATTATTTTCTTCAATCCACATTATCAAGTTACAATTAATCTTAAAGGATTATGCAAAGTTCAATTAAGAAACAACAACTTAAGGTTATAGTTATTCTTAGAGGTAGTCATATTGGTTTAGTTAAAGGGGCCGAGCTAGGTTGGCCCACTTTTAAATGGGCTAAAATTTTTTTATCCGAGCCCTGCCTGCTTTGGCCCATGAGCTAAATGCATTGGCATGTGGGTCAAAATGATTTTTTATATTTTTTTTATATATGTGTAAAAATTATTATATTATTGTATTTTGAGGTTATATATATATATATATATATATCAATCAATGATTAAATGAAATATGAGTTAGTGAAGATTGTTTCGTTTCGTAACACATGTAAATGAAATATGTGTTGATAAAAATTGATATTTTATACCATACGTGATATGCCATACAAGTAAATGTCTAGAATTTGATGATTGTAGTGTAAATATATGCAAAAGGTGCATTGATTAATTGAAACATGTTCAGGATGTTGCTCATTTAATTTGTGAATTGACCTAAAAGCTAAATTGATATGAATGATTAGGAAAATTCTATAGTCCCACCATTAATTTGGATGTAACCAATTTCGTCACCAACTAATGACTCATACCATACTTAAACATGATTGGATCATTAAAATAATTAATATTTTATTTATTATATTTATTTTAATAGTTAGATTAATGAACGGAATCGTAGAAGCTTTCTAAATGATTATTTGCTTTTCCATTATCATTAATGTATGTATAGTAAGTGGAGGATCCATAATTTTTCTAGAGAGAAATTGAGTTATCCATATAAGGGGTCATTCTATATAGAGCCAAAGTAAAGCATTTTCCATGTAAATTTTTATTATCTCTATTAAATTAACAAATGAAATAGAACTAATTTGCTAATGGTTATATAAATAAAAAATATTCATGATGACGTTGTAGGGTTGAAGTGTGGCACCACACACATTGTTGTGTACAATCTAAACTTTTATTTAATGTTGCGGAGTTGTATAGACTAGCTTATTTATTTAATTTTTATTCTTTTTAGACAATCTGAACATTTTTATTTTAAATTGTAAAAGATATAACTAGAACTAGGAATGTCCTCCTCTGAATTCGGTCAGTTGCATGTTACAAAATTTGTCATGATTAATGTTTTCTCAGAGCTATAAAACTTTTTATTGCTCCAATTAATTGTAAAATATTTTATGGTCCTTGAAATTGATTCTGCCAGTTATGGTCAAAATCCATCGAAACTACTTTTATTAATAAGATATTTTCAGCAATCTCGGACCTTCATTTGAGCTATCTGGAATAAAGTTTTGCTTATCCAAAAATGAGGTTTAGAATTATGCCCTATCATCTTTTTTATATGATTATCTAACATACTAGCTGACTACAATTGTGGAAAATATATGTGATCCAATAAATGTGTCTTTATCTCATGACTTTTCGGCACAGCAAAGAAAGCATGTCTAAAGTAAACTCTACCGATAGAAAGCATCAAGGCAACATCAAGAAAGTTGGAACCATCCTTTGATTTCTCCCTTCAAGCCACAGAATATTTTTTTTTTCCCGTTTTACCGTTCGACACATAGCCAGCCCGATTAGTCACTAGCTAGTCCATTTTAGCCTGCAGTTTAAACGAATCGGCTTAATTTAGCCTGTTTTTAAACACGCAAAAAAAGTTTGGCTGTGGCCCTTTTTCAAGCGGGTAAACTGGCTGGTCCGCGGATTTTCGCCCATATACCCAGTTGTGGTCATTTTATAAGCTTATAGTTATCTAAGTAGAAAGTTCCAAGGAGAACTTGCTATTGTGTAGTAGTGATTAAAAATTAAAAGCAACCAATCTTTAACACATTTAAGTTGGAATACTAAATATAGCTCAATTTTCAGAGTAAACTAACACTATGTTTGGTATGAGGGAATTTTGAGAGAATAATTGAGGAGGGGAAGAAATGAGAGGGGATTGAATTCCATTCTCTTATTTGTTTGGAGGGAAAGACAATAGAAAGGAAAATGGATGTAATATTTATGGGTACCACTACTTTTTTGTCCCCCCCAAAATGGAGAGAATTAGGAGGGAAAAGGGAATTTTTTCTTTTTTATAAAAAAATTACTCTTCTACCCTTCTTTTTAAAATACTTATTATCTTTTAAGGGCATATAAGTAATTTACCATTTATGTTATCTTGTGATTTATAATAATTAGTATTCTATCAATTTTCCTCTCTTTCATTATCCAAACAAATAAAAAGATTTAAATTCTCTAAAAATTCATTCCCTCCATTTTTTTTTCTTCCACAATATTTCCTTCACAATTTATTTTATCATGCCAAACAGGTATAAGCGTTGTTGTTAATTTAGCAACCAGACTTTAGAGCTAAAGAAACCTATATTTTAGTCAAGCTACCAATTCTATGTATGTGATTACCATGATTATTGGTTATGCATGTTAAGTAAAATATTAACGAACCTAATAACTAGAGGCAGACATAAGATTATACGATGGGGGAAGGGAAGGGGGGGAGGGGTCCAGACAGACTTTAATTAAGTTAATTTTAAATTTATTTATTAATATTCATTCACTATTACAATTATATTATATCTTATATATTTATGAGAATTTTATAATGATTTCAATGTGATATTTTTAAAACTTCATGAAAAAAATCATTCAAAGAATAATTAAGAGTATTTATTACATTTTATAAGAGATGATATGTAAGTCATGGTCACTTGAAAATTAATCAATAATAAAAATATAGAGTTAATATCTATATAAATTTTGCATTTAATAAAAATGAATCATAAAATAATCTAGATAGGATATTTATTCAATACTTTTTGTTCATTTTTCTAGTATTGCATGTAGAAAGAAATAATGTTACTAAATTAAATTATATGATTAGTATGCGATAATATTCAATTGTAATATGTATAATAATAATCGTTACCTTGTGGTATACTTTGAAAAGAAAATAGCTTTTAATAAGAATTTATTTAATTTGATAATTTTATGATGAAATAATTTAATATTATTAGTTATTCTGAAAGAAAAAGTTAAAAAGAAACATATATATATATATATAGAGAGAGAGAGAGAGAGTGTGTGTGTGTGTGTGTGTGTAGTTAGTGTAAGAGAGAGAAGTAGCTAGTGTAACAAATACATGTTGAAAAAAGTGTTTCAGATTTGAACCCATGCTTTCATGGATATAAAAATAGATGCTTAACCATTACACCACACTTAATTTTATGTCATAGTTCTTTCTTTGAAATATACATATAACATATATATTTTTTATTTTTTAAAATCTTTAAAGATTAATTTTCTCAAGTCTAGGGTGTCTACACTAGGAAACCACATAATAGGATTCTACATAAGCATGAACATGGCCTGTATACTCGATGATGTTGAGCATAGAAGCCACGTAACATGAAATAACATGTTACAATGTTCAACGTGAAAGCATATGACCCATGTACTTGGTCGTGTTGAACACAGAGATAAGGTTTTTCATGAAATTTTGCAAAGTTCCTCCTTTTCTCCATTACAAAAATTGAAACATAATTAAAATCAAACTAACTCTTCTCCATATGCTAATTCACCCGTTTCAACCAACCTTCAAAACAAAGGATTACAACTTGCATGAAGAAATCAACATCATTACCTTGTTACAATTTTGTCAATTCTTTGTGTTCTTACTTCCTAAACCTTTTTCCCTAACAGATTTCTCAAAGATTCTCCTAAAACTCATTGTTTTCCTTTTAGAAGACTATTATCACACTAATACACCAAGAATCTTGTCACTCTCACATTTATTTTGCTGGAAACAAGAAGAAAACAAAAGGGTTATCACTTACTTTGTTGTCTTATTGAATCTTCAGGGGTTTTCGAAGGTTTGTTGGAGGAGAGGAACAAGATGTTCTACAACGTACGGAAAAGGAAAGGAAGGAGGGGAGGACAATTAATTTTTTATTTTTTTTATATGTTTCCAACACTAAAAATTACCATCTTGCTCCCTATAAATAGGGGTAGGCAGGTTTGGTTTATTTTCTTTCCTAAACCAAATCATTACAAAATGATTTGATTTGGATTAGAAATTTTTCAAATCATTAAAAATTGGTTTGGTTCTATTCAGATTATAGATTAAATCAAAATTCTAATAAAAAAAACTTAGTTATAATATTTTACATTTGTACAGATATTGAAATCACTCTACAAAGTTCACATTGTAAATCTCAACAAAATGCTTTATAAATCCATCATGTTCATAATCCATAATACTTCATAAAATCATCTAGTCACTAGCGTAGTACATTCACTGACTAATATATAGTAAAATATAATCTATAATCCTCTAAAAGAAATCCAGTCAATTGTCTATTAACAAATTTAAAAAAAAAAAAAATCATAGACCAACAAAAGTCGTTTATAGATAAAAAGTGATATGCTAATAAAATATATAATGAAAAATTAATACATAATAAGATACTCCACAGAGTTCAAATGATTAATATAAAATCACATTAAGTTACTAACAAAAGAATATATCTTGAATCCAAAAAGCAATTAGAAAAAAACAAGTAATTAGTAATCAATATTCATCATATAATAGATATAATACTAAAAATTATTAATATATATGACCTTTAATCAATCATCATAATAAATTTATAATTACAAGTAAAATATTTTTATGTTTGCATAGTTTAGTTTGGTTTGGTTTGGTTTTACGGATTGGTTTAGTTTACCCCTTCAAATCAATCATAAACTTGCGGATTGATTCTGATTGAGAATTTTCTAAACCAAATTATTTAAAAAAAACTGTATTTTCAGTTTGGTTGGATTTGGTTACGGATTGGTTTAATTCAGTCAATTTTTTTATCGACCCTTACCTATAATATTAATATAATTATTATTATTCTCTCTCATCCGGGTTATTTCAAGTTGGGTGTAATTGCTTTTCTTTCAAGAAATCTTTCAATAAGTTTTGAAAATTTGTCCTCTTTTCCCATGATCCTCTTTATATTAGAAATATTGTCTCTTAGGTCTCTCTCCATTTGGTTTACAAAAGATATATATACTAGGACAAAGTTCATAACTTATTGAGTTCATGGGTAGTACTTCATGTTGTAGATCTTTACTTCAAAAATAAATGAATGGTGCACTCATGGAGTGTCTAAAAAATTACATTAGCATGCTCTTGGATAGAGACAGATGCAAGATTAAAAGATTGGGTGGGGCATATGTTGGCTTCTTTATTGACTCCTACGACATGTTTTATATGCAAGAATAAACTGGAATGGAATCATGATTCTGGATTCCATTCTCCTTTCCTAATGTTTAGAAGCTTCTTTAGAAGTCAGAATCACAATTTCTTAGAGTCGATGATTCTGAACTTTAAGAAGAATTTGATTCTGCCTTTGAGAAGGCGGAATTGCAATTTCATTCCATCTCTATTCGTGGCAATCATGTTAATTATATTTTCATCCTATACATATTTATTATTTATATTTATTGTGAAGGGTATGTAAAGACCCGACATGCTCAATTCTCAAATTAAGCACACCAAGTCCCCAACCACGTGTAACTCTTACGAATTATACGTAAGGTTGTCTTAAAAGAAAGTGTTTATGTTGAACATTGCTATCCGATTTTAGATTATGAAATCGTTTAGTTAGATTCTGGCAACAACTGGATTTAGCAGCGGAAAATAAACTTTAATAAAAACGTTTCTACATAAAAGCATTTCGAACTTCCACTATTAAAAGTGGAAAAGCTTTCACTTTGATAAATATTTACAAAAGATTATTTACAAAAACATGGGCACTAACAAGCCCTTAAATGAAAATACAAATTTATAAATGAATCCAGTCCTCTTACAAAACAAAACAAAAGAAGAAACAAAATATAAGAAATGTCTCGACCCTATCACACTTCACTCATTCTCCCATATCTTCAGAACCGCCCAAAACTCGGGACAAACATCATCACATCAATCATCATCAGCATCACCATCCTTATCAACATCAACAACAACAACAACAACAACAATAATAAGAACAACAACATCAACATTCTCTACATCATCATCAAGTCATCATCTCATCATCATCATCAACAATAACAAAACCTGCAAAAAGAATAACAACAACAAGAATGAGCCGAAGCCCAGTACACAGCAACACAATCACATACGGAGTGACACACGAGCTTAACTAAATGCAAATGCAACAATCACAAGTTATTATCTTTCTTTAAGGTAAACAAATCAACACGGGAGTATTCAAACTCCGGGCAACAAAGATAGTGGGGGATCCTGAGTAACAACCTTGACGCTCAGGGAGTTGATATAAGCAGTTCGGATACTTATATCTCCTAGATAATTTTACAGAAAACACAATCTGAGCAGGGTGCCGCTCCCTGAACCGGATACCAATTCCATCCCAGGCTCACCCAATCTGTGAGGGGGTGCCCCTAGGCACTCATGCTACCCTGGGCAGGGATTGGATTTAACGACGTAAAACACAAATCAACACTCACAATTAAGTTTTTCTTAATATATATAGTTTTCATAAATGCCTATCCTAACACAGAGACAAGCTAGTTACTGCGTACCTTGAATATGAAATCCAAACATAGCTTCAGAAGGAAATTTCATAAGATAACCCAGAAGATAAAATCAGATATCCACCACTGTTAAGAAAAGAGCTCGTATAAGAAACTAAACTAAACTAATCATCCACTTCATCAAATTCATACAAGAACTTATATCATTTATTCACTAATCTCTAACTCATTTTATTAACTCCTATTTGATCAGACACTAATGTGGAACCCCACTATGGCTGCGAATATCGCCCCACCAAAATATGGACAGTTCTCCTTTGTCTGTCAAAGAATTTCTTTCCACTTTAATTATAGTTTCTTATCACAAAACATAGCATATATAAAGCATTCATACATAAAAGCATTTATATTCAAAGCAAATAAACATTTGAAAAACATATTCCCCATGTTATTCAAAGATCACCCTAACACATTCATTTAACCCAGTTATTTGTTACTAACCCAGTTTAGCTTAACCTTAGCCGGATTGATTAAAAGTTAGTCATTTAAGTGATTTACCAAGTCAAATTGATTAACCTTAGCCATTTAATTCAAAAGCCAAGCCAAGTGGATTAAGCTTAAGAAATCTAGTTCATTTTAGTTTAATTGAGTTCATTAAGTCAAACTCATTAGAATTAATTATTTAATCTAATTACTAAGCCAAAGTAATTAAACTAACTCAATCTAATTTATTTTAACTCATTCAAGTCTATTTAATCAAGTTGAACTTAAGTTTGTTAACTAAGTTCATTTTATAACTAACTTCTAGATTTAATCTAATTATTTGTTAAATCTATAAATCTACTTAACCCATGTTTAATTACATGAATTAATTCACTCAACACATCAAATATCACTTATCTATCTCATTTTATCTCAAAAAGATCCATTTCTTAAGCAAAAACACATTTAACAAACAAAAACAAGTTTTTGACTTTGTTTTGAAAAGTGTGCAGCTGGAAAGAATCAAAATTTAAGCATCGATAAGTTTCGAATTTGTAAAAACTCAAAACATAAAAATTGTAGATCTCTTTTTAAGCTTTCCAACGCAACTTAAATCACCTCAATCGGAGGTCGGATGAAAAAGTTATGGCTAAAATACAAAGAGCTGCGAAACAGGGAAAGTCTACACGACCGGGTACACGGCCTCGTACACGGCCGTGTACCGAGGCCGTGTTGGGTAAAAAAAATGACCCGAGAGCAACTTTTAAGAATTTCAAGGCCTACACGACCATGTACATAGGCTGTGTACATTGGAGCGAAAAAATGACGAAATACCCTGTTTTCAAAATGCATTTTACACTTCTTAAAATTCTTTAAACTCATTCCAAAGTTACTCTAAAGCTTGTTACATGATCATCCTATCATTTAACAACACCAAACATCTCCAAAACTTCATCAACTCCAAATCACTATTCATCATCTTCTTCCTCCAACCAAACCCCAACTTTCATCAACCATTAAACCAACAAATACATAAATAAATAGCACTCTCAACCCAATTCAACATCAATTCATCAATTAAAAATGTAAATAACAAGTAAAAGCAAAGAGAAATAGAAAACGAAAACTTAGCTTTTAGAAAAGAACACAAGTTGAAACTTCCTCCTCTAGCTCGGTTTCCTCCATTTAGTTCATCTCCTAGCTTTGATTCATCCTCTAGTTAGCTTTGATCTTGAGATCAAGTCTTGAATTTGGAGAAAGAAAGAAAGATAGAGGAAGAAGAAGAAGAAGAAGAAGAAGAAGAGGGAAACGTAGGAAAATAAAAGGGAAAGAAAGGGCAGCCCAAAAGGATAAAAGAAAAGGAGAGTATATAGTTTAAAATTTAGATATTTTAGAAATAGGGTATAGGTTTAGAACTATCAGATCGATATCTATAGTTCCAGAAGTATTTAAAAGATGATTTCTGAACCGATAGGTTATAAATTAAGATCTTGAAATAAGAACTTAATTTAGGAATTTAATTTGGATACAAAGATATTTAATTTGAGTTCGGGTTCAAGAACTGATATTTTTATTCAAGCAAATGAACTCAAATTTTACTGAGATGTAGGAATTAGTATTTTTGGTCTAAATTGAATGTTTAGGAATCCTCTAAACATTTTTAGAATATGTCTAGGGATTTGAGGAATTTCAAATCTCAAACCAACTTAATTATTAGCTAATTAAATTAAGCCAACTTGTCTAATTGGATCATATAATTCATTTGATTCATTTAATCTATCTAAACTCAATTTCTAATCTACGTGAATTTTGGGGTATTTCAAGGTATTTTTGATAAATTTTTATTATAAAATCATTCCATTTCATTTTATTCTTTTGATTCTAATATATTCCATTTTAGACGATTTCAGTATTCCAAACATGACATTACTATATTTGTTGGTTATCCTTCTTTTCTTCTATTTTATTATTTTAACTACTTGTTGTGAGTGGTGAGAAATTAGAATTGAAATTTTCAATTCCTTTTGCTTGAAAAATTTCAATTGTGTTGTGACCATCTGTCCTATACATAATTTTAATTATTAGTTTTTGGAAAAGGATTAAAAACTGTAAGTAAAAAAGAGGTATCTAATTACAAAATTAGACATATGTATTAAAGTCATACGACGTAATCATTTCCTGATTGCTTAAATTCAATCTATAATACATTGCGCGATGGATTGTATGTCTCTATATAGAATACATAACATGTTATGTTGTGCATGTTATTAATTATATGACCAAGATGTCATATATTGTATAAAATATAATGTTTTATTCATAATATGATATATTATTTGCGGTATATGTAACAAATTTATATGTAAATTATAATATAATTACTATATAGATTAAAATCATATTAAATCTAATTGATATTTATATTTATATGGTATTTTATAAAAGTTAGATGAGATTTCATTTTTAATTATATAACATATTTATCATTTAGTGTTTCTAATATTTGGTGTATGAAATAATATAAGAATATAATTATAAAGCTAAATAAAAAAAAAGCACTCTCATAAAGAAAATAAAATGAAAAAATTAAAGGAGTAAAATTAACAAATATAATAAAGATTTCTATCCTACTTTGCTACATGTGAAAACAATGATGGTAACATATGCATTTATGTGATGATGATACATAATATTTTGATGCTAAAATACTTTTTTTTTTGCCAATTGATGCTAAAATACTTAATATATGTGATTGTAACTTTTATCTTTTACTTTTGAAAAAGCTTTTTGCTCTTAGTCTTGAAAAGAATACTTTTAGTTTCAATATTATTACACTATTATTATAAAGAAAGAAAGATGACGAGTGAAAAAGAGAGGGAAAAATTCTTAAGAAATTCTTTGAAAGTTATCTTAATAACATGATATATATTATAATATTTAAATTAAATTTCAATATATTGAAATAAAAATGTTATTTATTTTTATCTATAAAAACGGAAATGTACTACACATTAGCTAATTTTAAACTTATCTAGTACAACTATGTTAATTCAAAATTTGAATCATATTAATAAAAAAGAAAAGAAATTAATAAACATTAAAATTTTCAAATATAATATTATAATCAAAGAAATTAATACATTCAATTTAATATTCTTAGAATTTATGGAATTGAGAACAAATTAATGCACTTTATTTTCCATAGAAATCTACAAAATTCACCAACAAAATAATGCACAACTTTTCTTAAAAAATATACTCCTATTCACCAATAAAATAATACACAACTTTTGTAAAAAAATGTACCCATATTTAATGCTCTTAAATTTACATCGAATGAGAAACAAAACGGTGCGATTAATGCACCCACCGCAAGCAAGTCTATTTTAATAGGAGAAAGAGTGCAGTTTCCATAGATTTTAAAATTGCTGGATGGGTTATGGGCCGTGGCATATTGAGGGGCTGGGGGGTTGACCTGATAAGACGTATCCTCTTGGCCTGTCCCTGTTCTTGGGTGTCCTTCTCACATCACTTCATTTTAACTATTTAACAACACAGGGTGTGTATGAGAAAGGTGCATGACCTGTTGTCGACTATGCTCTTCTTTGAGCTTCATATCTTCTCAAATAAGTTTACAAAAAAATGCATGGAACTGGAACATGATCTATTTTCTTCCTTTATCATCAATAAAGCTCTTTAGCCCTTTAAATTAAAAGCAATATAAAAATCAACTTGTAAAAAGGGTATGATTAAATTCTACCATTTCCTAACATGAAAATCTAATTTTAAATGTAGTGTATAGACATGATCGAAGCGAACTCTTTTTCGAGTCTTAAGTTGATTTCGATGGAAGCTCAACAAAATTTGTAAAGTTTGGGTAATTGAAATATTAGGTATATATTCTTCAAATTTAAATGAGAGATAAGGATATGAATTAAGTTGGATTTTAAAGATAATATTTTCAAGGGATTCATATTCAAATGAAGTGGAGGTAACCTATAAATCCTTAGCTAATGTTTGAGCAATTTTTTAAGGAAGTATTATGGTATTTATTAAGAGGAAAAAATGGACTTTTTACTTCTCTTTTTTTTCCCCACATTTAGAAGGGATTTTCAAGATATATTTATACGATGTGGTAGTTAAATATTGAAGAAAAATATTCATACATATTTTTACCAGAATTTTGCAAATTTTAAACCTTCACCATTTAACGGTTTGAAATCAAAAGATAACCTTTGTGAAGAACTCTAAACAAGAATCTAATTTCTAGAACATTCATCTTACTTGAGTTAATTTTGTCTTTTTTTTTTAATTATATTATGAGTTGTGAGATGATACCATAGAGGGTCTTACCTTGAATTCTCATTTGTATTTGAGAGCCTTATTGTGAGCTTGATTTGTGAGTTTAGTTTTTCATTGTAATCAATATATAGATCATGAGAGCTAGTGATGGAGAATAGTGAATGTAACTACCAAGTGGTTAGCTTGTTTGCAAACTCTTAAGTTTTATTTTTGACATAGTGAAACAATATTGATGTAAATGATTGGATTTCCAACGGTGAAGCTTTAAGAGTCAATTAACATAATATTAGAATTACTATAATCGATGCATCTTATCTTCTTTGTTTTGAATGAGCAGCATTCAAGTCGATCAAGATGAATGAAATCAGAGGAAAGATGATTCTCTCGTATATGTAACAAATTGTACAAGTTATTTTATATATAACAAGAAATAGAAAACTAATAACCAATTGTATATACCAATGTGCTAAGAACAAGTGGACCTATAAGCTAGTTACACGTGTCTACAAATAAAACTCATATACTCTAACGTCCCCCCCTTCAAGGTGGTGCTGATAAAAAGCCTAACTTCCTATAGGTTGAAGAAATCACAGAAACAAAAACCGACTTAGTTAAGAAGTCAACTAACTATTGCACGCCAAAAACAAAAGTAGGACAGAGAAAACCTTAAGAAACCAAATCATGAACAAAATGAATGTTTATGTTAATGTATGCTCGTGGAGGCACAGATTGGAAGCAATTTGTAAGGCAGATTTATTATTAGCAATAGACACCAATAAATTATAGAAGATTTAGGACACCCATAAAAGCTCTTTAGTAGTAGTAGCAAGACTATGATATTTAGCTTGTGTGGATGAAGTACAAACAGTCTTTTGTTTCTTTATTTTTTAAGACATCAATGCACTACCAAGTAAAATACAATATTTGAATAAAAGACTTGTGATTAGAATCACAAGAGCCCCATTAGCATTAAAAAATGCTTTAAGCTGTAAGGAATTTGGTATAGGAAAATAAAGGCCTAAATGATATGGTACCCCTCAAATAGCACAAAACATGATTCTAGCTTGTAAATGAGAAGACCAAGAAGCAGTAAGAAACTGACTGAGAAAACACTAGGAAAACAGATATCGAGGCGAGTAATGGTGAGATAAAGAAGACGCCTAACAAGTTTGTAATAAAAACAAACGATTACTAAACAAAACACTAGAAGAAGGATCCAATTTCAATTTTAAAAGGAAGAGGAACAACATACAGTTTACAAGTAGTAAGCCCCACATCAGTTAACAAGTCAAGAATTAATTTCCCTTAGTTCAATAAAGTACCCTGAGAAGTATGACAAATCTCCAAGCTAAGAAAAATCGAGCAAGATAAAGTCCTTAATCATAAATGTTGCATCTAACTCATTTTAGTAGAAATATCATTAGAATTGTTACCAGTGACATGATAGTTAACTCCCTGACAATTTGTTCTGTGAATAAAGAGTAATCACTCTTAGACCGAGTAGAGCCAGAACGAACCAAAAATCGACTGCTCTAAAGACTCCACTATCGAAAGGCCTGTTTAAGGCCATAAAGTGAGTTCTTTAGCTTGCAAAAGTGATTAAGAAGAGCTCTGGAATATCCTTGAGGAGGCTGCATTTAAATTCCAAAAAACCATGTAAAAAAGCATTATTAATATCCAATTGAAAAAAGGCTAATGCCTAGTAGTTAGTAGCAATAAGGATAATAATAGTTCCCAACTTAGCAATAGGAGAAAACATATCATGATAATCCTTATCTTCAACTTGAGTAAAACCCCTAGTCGCTAAACAAGCTTTATAATGCTCAACACTACCATCTCGCTTGTACTTCACTTTAAATACCCATTTAGAACCTATAGCCTTTTTAACCAAGAGGTAAGGAAGTAAGTTCCTAAGTATCACTAAGTTCCAAGTCATCAAGTTCCTTTTCATGACAAGAACCTAATCTTCACCCTTAGCATCTTATAAATAAGAATGTGGTTTAGAAACAATTCAGAGATGTGCTAATGAAGCAAAGTAATCACGTGGATAAGATTGAAATGTAGTAGAAAAAAGAGAGTATTTAATAAAAGGACAAGAAGCTAAATTAGTGTACACCATAATGGTCATAATCATCAAGCCAAGAAAGAGGTTTACACACTCTAGAATTCTTATGTACAGAAGCATGTCATCAAGCCAAGAAAGAGGTTTGCATACTCTAGAATTCCTGTATATAGAAGCATCAACATGTTGTGAATCAAACATAGATGTAAAGGATGTAGTACCTGAAGACTCTATAACAACTCAAAAAAGAAATTACAACTAAGAACCATGTAAAGGATAGGAATCAAATAACAAAGGTGAAAGAGAAGGAAAAGAATCAAAAGAAGAAGAAGAAGACATATTATAACTATCTGTATAGCATAAAGGAAATATATTTTTGAAAAAGATAACATCTTGATTGGTAATGATTTTTCGATCAAACAAACAGAGCAATTTGTAACCCTTTTGTCCAATAATATAACTAAGGAATATGCATCTAGTGCCACAAGAATCAAACTTTTCTTCAATAGGACGTGTATTAACAGCAAAGCATAAGCACCTCATAACTTTTAAGTGGTCATAAGAAGGATTCTCTGCAAATGAAAGTTCATGAGGGGTTTTCCATTTGAAAGAAACAATATGCATTTTATTAATTAAATAAGTGGTAGTAAGAATACACGCCGCCCCAACATTCTTTAGGCAAATTCACATGTAAATGTAAGGCTATCGCTATGTCTAACAAATGCTTATATTTTCTTTCAACTCTACCATTTTGTTATGGTGTGTAAGTCATTGTGTGTTGATGCAATATTCTAAGATCACCAAAAAGAGTTTGACAATTGTGAAACAAAAATTTCGATCCATTATATGAACAAACAAACTTGGGAACACAAGCAAAGTGATTTTGAATGTAAAAAAAGATTTTATGAAGAAGAGTAGGTACTTAGGACTAATCACTCATAAGATGTGTCCAAGTACTACGTGTATAATCATTAAGGATTGCTAGAAAATATCTAGCACAAAAAATTGAAGCCAAATGATAAGGACCTAATACATCAACATGCAAAACATGAAATTTGTTATTAGAATGATTTAGACTTGGAGAAAAAGAAGCCGATGTGATTTGATTTCATAACATGTGGTACAAACAAAAGAACTAGGGTTAAGATCCTTGTAACAATCAACATGTAACAATTTAGAACAAGAGGTATGTCTTAGTTAGGTGTGATACAACTATAACAAAGTAGACTTATTACAATTAAAACTAGTAAGGGAAGGTACAATAGCATCTTCAAGGGATGTAGTTTTCAAAGTTGATGATTCCAACATATAGAGCCCACTACAAGATTTAGCTGAAGCAATAAAGGATTTAGTATTTAGATCCCAAAAGGTAAATGTGGAAGAATTAGCAAATTGTTATGATGTAAAGACTTGATTATAGATAACAAATTGTGAGTGAATTCAAGTATATCTAGAACATCATATAAGATCAAATGAGGATGCAAATGTACAATTCCTAAGGTATGAACAAGTTCGAAAATACCATTGAGTAATTTGACATACAAGTATCTTTGGTAACTCGTGTTACCATGTCATGTCTCATATTCGTGTTTAGAAAATCTCAACTCGTGACCTAACCTGTTTATTAATAATGTATGAAAACCTAAACCCGTGACTCGACCTATTTATATTATATCTCATATCCATCCGTTTGTTAATTGATAAAACATATTAGATATATAATTTTTGTCGAAATTTAAAAATTTTGTATTATCTAAGAAAGTTAATTTTTTTTAAAATAGTTATTATCCTAGGTAGACATATTTAACAAATTATGTATGATATATTTTTCATATATAATAAGAAAAACGATATTATAATATGTGACTTAATGCATTATTAAATAAGTATGATATTACTAAATAATATTGATGATAACAAAAAAAGGCATATATTTTTAACCAATAGATACTTTAATAAAAATAGATTAATGTAAGCTATATAAATTATCAATATAATATAATTTATATTTCATATATATGTATTATATATAATCTTTAAAATATCTATGTCATTTATATTATATATTAATATAAATTTGTATAATATATTACATATAATCTATATATTATATTAAGAACACACATATATAACATATTGAATTTATTAACAAATAAATTATAACATATATATAACCTACATATATTATATTCATAACCTTTAGACTTTATATATGTATAGATTTCTTATATACATACACATATTATGATATATATCTATATGATATATATTGTACATAATTTATAGTTCATATATATGTATACTTTTTGAATTATGTATTTATATGTATAATCTTACATACGACAAATGGTTTATATAAAATTTGCAGTTTGATATTGATATGTAATCTAAATATGTACTTATATATTATATATAGCATATTCATTTCATTTCACATTACAAATGAATTGTAACATATGCACACAAACATATAACATATAAATTTTGTATTTAACTCTTATAGATCTTATACATATGTAGGTAAGTATATAAATATACACATATATAATGGATATTTGCTATATATATTGTTATGTGACATATATATGTTATGTTATATATATCTATATGATATACGTCATATGTAATTCATACTTTATATGTACTCTATAAATTTAATATATGCAATATATATAATTAAAACAATTTATAAATGTTAAATAGACAATCTCTATTTTAATTAGAAAATATTTATATAAAATATTATATGCATAATCTTTATATAACATATAGATTATATATTTATATTTATAACATATAAACTTTATTATGTGTGTGCGTTGTATGTATACATATATTTATTATATATATTTGATTTACATGCTATAAAGTATATATATTGTATATATATGTAAATATGTTGTATGAGTAGCAAATATATACTATATGTTAATATATACATTATATATATTATTTATTAAATAAGATCTATACTTTATATAAGTTATATGTATGTTCTATATGTAATTTTTAATATGCTATATTATTTGTTTCTTATGCGAATTGTTTTGTCATTTTGTAATTTAATTAGTTGTAATAAGATTATAATTCAACGAAATAAGAATACAAATCGATAATATAATATATTACTTGGTTCATGTGTTTGTAAATGAGTTTAGACCCTACACCCAAATCTGGACACGCTTAAATCCGTGTTGTTTTTGAGTTTGACCTGTTTGTTAATTATGTTGATTTTTACTTACCTAATTTTTTTTTTTTTTTTTTTTTTAATCATGTTGTGTCAAGTCATGTCTAGATTTATGGGTTGGATCCTAAATTGGCAAAACTATAGACAAGGATGATTTCAAAGGTTTAAGATCAACAAGTTTAATGGGTGTCATGCAATCATTAGAATTTATATCAACTATCCAAATCCATTCATTATTACTCAAAGAGTTAGAGAAAGAAAAGGTACATGTAATGTGTATAGTGTTCACCATAAGATCTTCTGAAATTTGTTTTAGCTAATGTTGTCAAAACCGGATCAGACCGGCTGGTTTGATATGACATAGTTGGAACTTGCAATAAAAGCAGGGCTAATTCTTGTTTGTGACCTATTTTTAAATTGAGCCAGTTAGATCTAGATGACCCAGCTGTTTCCATCGTGACCCAATTGACCTAGGCCTAGGTCGTTTGGTTTGGAATGCATTAGAATTGAAAAAAGAGAAAGAAAAACGTAAAAGTCTAAAACAATTAAGCAAAACAAAACTAGCAAATAAAGTTCTGAAATCCGAACCCGACGAAACCATTTCTATTTTCCTTAAGATAAAATTGGTACCCTTATTATTAAATTCGATTGTCCAGTTGATGGGAGGAATTATTTTGCCACTTTATATCTAGATTATATTGATAAAGTTGGTACATTTAGTATTGTTGTTGACGTTCTTGGTGAACCAACTGTACTTGTCTACTTCATATCACTCACATCCTTGTTTGAGACCAAGAATAAGGCCCATTCTTTTGCCTGAGCCTTACTTGCATTTTGAGGAAGCAGGAGGAGGAATCTATTCACCCGTCTATCCGAGTTCCGTCACCGACCCAAGTGCCTTCCCTGTCTCAAGCCAATCCGTTGATGGGTTTTCAACCTTGATTTCCATTCCAGCCTTCTTTCATTATTATTATTATTATTTAATTGGTGGGTTTCATGCTGGGAGGGTTTTCATTTAAAATTATATTTGTATTGTTATTTTGTCACTAATGTCTAAGATTTCATTTAAACTTAAATTTATATTATGGCGACATTAATTATAAATTTAAATTTATATTATGATGATATTAATTAGAACTTGGATTAATATGTACAATATGATTTCAATTTTATAGGTAGACTAGTAGAATGAATTTAATTACGGCTTTGAGTGCGTAATTTTCATTTATTTATTTCTTATAATTAATGTATAACTAAAATTTTCATTTTTTTATTGACTCTGATTCGATCCCTAATTGAACCCAATTCGACCCTTCAACTCCTGACTTCTGAGCATGTCCGAGCCAAATCTCGATTCGGGTTTGGCAATATTGGTATTAGTTGTATCAATTTAAGCATTTCTTGCAAATGTCTCTAACAAGTGACCATCTACTTGTCAAGACTTTGCACATGTTGTGTACTAACTCGCATAGACACATTAGAACTATTAGTAACAAAAGAATCAAGAGGAGTAAGCAATCCAATCAACTCCTTAGCATAATGTGAGAATTTACTTTTTAGCTACCTAGTAACTTTCTTCCCTTATAGTAAGCTGAATAACTAAATATTTGAAAACAATTTTCAACAACGTCCCCCCCACTCTTACAATGTTTATAAAAAGGTTTTTCCGGTTAAACCTAATGCTTCTTCTTATCAATACTGCTCTTAACAAGATCTAATTTTTTAGACAAGTATGCTACACTTCCAACATCAACCGCACTAAATAGAATGCACTATTTATAGTAGGCATTAGATCCATAGAGAGTATGTGATTGTGAATTGACTCGGCCCCCATTAAGACCCATAAAAGTTTGAATGAGCTTACTTTTTGATTCAAAATAAAATATTTTGTCGCCTAAAGCACAAACACACATATCATAAGTACATGTAGGATAGGAGTGCGAAGCTTGCAATTCACCCTAAATCCATCTAAGCTTATTATAACACACTCCAACACTTTAGCTTCCTTATTTCACAGAACTAATTTCATGTTGCAACTTAAAAAATCAAAGGACCATTGATTTGTACATATTGCTCATTAAACTCTTTTCATAACACGAAAAGGAGGATGGGCAAATAAGAAATTTTGAGAATGTTCTACTATCATTGAATTAAGGATCCAACTTTTGACTAAGTAATCTCAGCTAGTTCAATACACAAAATCCTACGAATTACCATCTGGTTTAGGCATAGATCCATCTATGGACCCTAATTTGTGTTGTGCTCCCAATCTAATCTTATTGGGCTAGCTCCAACCTAAAAAGTTTATTTTATTGAAAAGAATATTTCCAATCACCATTCTAGGATTATCTAAAGGAGAAATGAATAAAGAATCATTGATCGATTTACTAATTTGATATCAATGGTTTACATCTAATTGATCCATATCTAACGACAAAACAACCTAATTCTAACAATTAAGCAGATCGCATAAGCAAGAAACCAAGAAAAAACAACGATTCTAACCTGATTAAACTGCTCCAATGCCATGAAAAGTATTCAAGTTGATCAAGATGAACAAAACTAGAGAGGAAAGATGATTATCTCATATACATACATATATATAACAAATTGTACAAGATCTTATATATATACAATAAGAAACATAAAACTAATAACCAACTATATCTACCAATGTGCTAATAACATGTGGACCTATAAGTTATTTATATGTGCTCATAAATAAAACTCATAAACTCTAACATTTAAGCCCTTTTTTTTTTCCACTATTAATTTATCTTTCACATTGATATTTGTTTTATGCCATAAATTAAGTGTATTTGTAAGTGAAACTTTTAAATAAAAAAGTTTTAAATTTTATCGAAGCAATCAATTGAACCCCTCCCTCCTTCTGATTGTATTTATGAGACCAACATGTCACACTTTAACTGGTTTAAATGAGTGACAAGACAAATAGATATTATATAAAGCGTTTCGTGTAGTATTCCCCAATGGCATAAAGCTTGGAAACCTTGGATCTAGTAAAGATCTGAACAACAACGGGCACCGAACTACTGCTCTAGTCTAGTAGTTGTTTTCCCCAGTTAGATGCAATAACAAGCATAGTTTCAATTGATATATAATTTGACATATTCTAGATATTATGAAGTTGTAGTGATATTCTAGAGAAACCAACTTGCTTTTTGCATTGTATATGTGCAACAAATACTGATATTCGAAAGAGACCTAATGCAATTCGAAATACCAATGTTTTAATTAGCAAAATGGTAGGGAGCGGCAATGTTGATGTACTGAGTGATAAGTGGTGCCATTTTGCAGTTCAATTTCCCATAGATTTTATTGGACTTGGGCAGAAGGCATTGCGGTAAAGTGGCTCTTGGTCAATTGAAACATATTAATTGTACATCTTCAGGCTGAAACTACATATCAACTTCCAACAAAAATTTAAACAGATCCTAGCGTGCCCCATAAATTAGTCTAGTTTATGTCCATGACGGTAACCATCACAAACGTGAGTGGAATGCTGTGGGATAGAGTCCCATTATTCACATGGTTTATAGGCTTATTAAACGAAAACTGGTTAATAAAGGTTTCTGTCTTTCTGCTGTAACTATTTGAAACATTGGTTAGGGGAAAAATATTCAATAAGTAATATATACCAAATCTATGTATATATGGTGTCTAATTACCAATCATATATTAAAACATAGATTAAATAATAGACAATTTTTAAAGTAACCATCATTTATATGGCATGTGTTAGAATATCATTAATTGTTACATACTACGTATATATTACATGTAACGTATAATAACCACTGAACTTGCTTAATACTATTGTTATCATTCAATACAATGGAATGACATTGAATTCGATATACATGTCATCTATGCAAGGTAGCAACTAAACTTGTTGAACATCACTTCTAAAAATGTACTATTTTCATTGAAACAAAACTCTAAATATGGGTTCATTCGTTGAAAGGAAAAAAATGACAAAAGAGGTATGTAATAATTAAATGAACACTTCCATTGCCAAGAAGATGAAAAATGAAAAATGCAACTAGTGGAGGAATTTAAGGAAATGAGATGAGGAAAATGTAATGCCTCAAATTGAGTGTTATCAGCCAGCTAGATATCCTTACTAGAAAATAACACACTATGGTTATGATTTTACTAATCTAAAATTATAATACCATATAACTTCAAAGTCTTACTTTTAAGATACTTCTAAAACATTATTGTCATAATAGAAACTTCTGAACAAATCTGTTGGCTTAAACTAAATGTCAACTTACAATTAATCTTAAAACATTATATGAAAAGAAAATCTTAAAACATCATAAAACATAAAAACTAATAACCAAACCCCAATAGTTAAGATAACTAATTAAAACTTCATAAAGCTTTCAACTCTAACTATTACAAACTTCTGCTCTTGTAGAAATCAGTAAGGAAATCGACTCCACTATCGTCATCCCTGTAGCTTATGGACACGTTGTAACCAGATAGATCAAAATCACTTGATCCTTACTTGTTCTTGAAAAATAAAAGAGTAAGTGCGAAGGTCTAGTACGCCAAACCACAAACACATGCACATGAACAAACATCATACAATTGCAAGTGTAATGTTGTAATATATGTAACAATTATAGGTTATTATCTCTAATTAGCTAGGCAATTGACACAATTTATAAGATTTACAACTATTCTAAACTCGAAGTAACTTATGAATCCATGAAAACAAATACGTATAAAATACTTATATATATATATATATATATATTGGTGTTGGGTAGTCCCCATATACCCAGGTGCCGTACTTGTACCACTCCTAAACTATTAGAATCATCTATGTGCATTACTCCAATTAGGACAATGTCACACACTGATCATCAGGGCATTGTCCTAGTAAACAATATTCCCGATCTATTAAACTCAGCCAAACATAAGCAACAAATCAGTTTAAATCCCTATAGTGTTAAATTCATTTATAATTTCTAAACCTACATTCACAAACAGTAAACAAGGTAAGGATGTACCTGAAATAGTTTTTGAAATAGATAGCCTAACTTCACTAGAAACACTTTATCGCATAAAGCAAAACTAACTCAAAACTTGTTTTTACAAGATAAACATACTCTTATGGTCATCTAAACCTTTAAACTAATAAGAACTTCAACTATCCTAGGTTCAACCACACATTCCTTCTTTGATTGCAAAACCCGAAATCTCCAAAGAATATAAGGGTATCTCCAAAACTCTTCTAAGAAATTGATTCCTTTTAAAACTAAAAACTCAAAAAAGATAACTCTCTTAGATCGCCAGAGGATTGAAAAGGAGTAAACTTGCCTATTACTTGATTCTTATTCCTCTTTCAAGTGAGTTATAGGTTCAAGAGAGGTTTTAAGGTTTCCAAAAGCTTTTGGTAGGTTACGAGAAGAAAGACAAAGCTAACGGTTTATATATAATACATGGAAAACACTAAAAACAAGAAACAATTCGTGCATCATACACTAAAAAAGAAGGTTGGAAGTTTAGAATATAAGTTGGTGGCCTAAAAATTTATGCTAGCGGCTAAAAACTTGAAAGAAGAAACTGGGGCAAACAAGGCTAGCATCCAACACCAACGATATATACCTCAAAGCTAATAGCATAACTTTGAAGGCTAGTAGCCTACAGGTGGCCTAGAGCTATGTCTTCTTATCCTTCTTGAACGACGCTCTTGTTCAAATATTTCTACTATATAACAATAAATTATTGTCCATATTAGGGTGTTCTATAAAACCCTCTCATTTTTCAATATATGATATCGTTACCCTTCAATATAATTTATTTATTTATTTATATATTATAGAAAATGGAGTTTAGTTTTAGAGAAATCTTAGGAGAATGAGATGTTAGCACTGAGAAAGCGGATATTTTTGTACCTTCGTATGAGCTTTAGAGATGTAATAGGAAAAAATTCGTTTGTATTAGAGTTTAATTCATTGCCTCCATCAGCAAAATAAGAGTAATAATATATTAGATCAAATTATGATGAGTAAAACAAGTCTATCTCACTCTTCTTTAAAGCATGTTTATAAGGTAGTTTATAGTAGCTTCTTAGCCAAAAATTGTGCAAATTTTTTTGTTATCCTTTCATTCGACCAGATGTTTGTGGGTCCTTAGACAAATCATTTTTAGTAATTCTCAAGTATAGCAAATTTAGATGTCTTGAATGCCTAAAAACACTTAAAAAAGGGGAAAAAAAGGCTAGTTCCAACAAAAAAAGTAAAAAAGTCCAAAGCTGTCATGCCAAAAATAGAAGGGCATGGTAAGTCTACCATATATTCATACCATGTTATGAATATGCTAAGGCTCAAAATAACTAGAATCCACATATAATAAATAAACCACAAGTATTTGAAATATTACATATTACTTTAAGTCTCAATATTTTATATCTTCACAATTATAAACATGCATAAACAAAAAAATAATAAGCATTATATTATTTCATCTTTCAAAAACATTATGACTAGGATAACACATAATATGATAGTACTTGACCCACTTCTAAACAACTAAGCCTAGCTCTTATCAACTATTTAACCCTACTTTCCCTTTCTTTCCTCACTTCTACCTCTTTCCTCAACAGTAATGAAACCTTACTTCGTCTCTTTTGGTTTCTCCTCTTGATCGAACTTACTAATGGATGTATCGTGTAATTTTGTAGGTTAAGGCTGATTCGAGAGGGCCTACTCTCTACAGTCCAAGGACTCTATTTTAAAGAATGGTTTTCCCCTTTTGCTTTCATGTATTTATACTTGTATTGTTTTACAATCCTATTCAATTACAAATAGTTGCATGTATGCTCACTTTAACTATTTTTAACTGATTATTGTTTTGTTACTACAAAATCCTTGTATTTTTCTAGAAAATATCTTTGTCTTCTATTATGTGCTTGCTGAGCTGTAACATTTTTCTTTTGTCTTTGAAAACAACCTTGTCCTCAAGGTTGTCATGAGGATAAAAGGCATTGAAACTCCTCATAGTCTTCCCAAGCAATATCATCAGGCAATAACCCTAACCATTGAATCAAAATTTGTCAAACGGAATGACCATGTCATGTAATAACCCTAGATCCCAAAATAGGTAATGGTCATAATAAAGGATGGTTACCTACGGCTTGATCTAGTAAATCCAAAGTAGGAAATGAGACATCCCAAGCTAATTTCTAAGATGAGACATGAAACATATTGTGAATTTTGGCTATGGGTGGTAACTCTAGCTCATAAGTTACTTCCCCAATTCATTGAACAATAAAAAATGGTCCATAATAGTTCTTGCTCAATTTATGATAGCCCTAAGAAACCGATAGCTACTTGTATGGTTGTAGTCTTACAAAGACTAAATCACCCTCCTTGAATGCAATATCCCTTCTATGAATATCTGCTACTACTTTCATTTGATCTTTGCTTCCAATATGATCTTGTAAGGTTGTAGTCTCACAAAGCTTGTTTCTATTACATAGCTTAGTGTCCAATGCTTCCAACTTTGAGTCACCTCTAAAATGGTCTAGTTAATTTGGAGGTGCTTTACCATAAGCAACATGAAATGGTGTTGTCTTTACTCCCTGATGATAAGATATATTATATGCATACTCAACCTATGATAAATATTTTACCCATTGAGTCATAAACTCCATTGCAAAACTTCTCAAATATTGTTGAATCACTCAACTTGTCACTTCTGTTTGACCATTTGATTGTGAATGATAAGCACTTGACATATGTAACTAAGTCCTACTGAGCTTGAATAGTTCCTTCCAAAATCTAGTTGTGAAAATCGGATCTCTGTCTGGAATGACGATTCTTGGAAATCCATGTAATTTCACCACTATATTTAAAAACAGCTATGCAACCTTAGTTGCTATAAAGTTATGATCAATTACACCAAAATGACAATATTTGGTTAGTCTGTCCACCACTACTAGTATTATTGAAAACCCATGTGAAGTCAGGAGGGATGTGATAAAATCCATGTTGATGTCTTCCCAAACTGTTTCAGGAACAAGCATGGTTGTAATAAACTAGCTAGTTCCGTGGTGATATATGTGACCTATTGACAAATTATGCATTGTTGCACAAACTCTTCAACAATGCATTTCATTTCCTCCCAATAAGAAGAAACTATCCTTTTATAGGTTTTTAGTACACCAAATTGACCGCTAAGAGAAGAACTATGGAATTGATATTGTAAAATAGGAATAAGCTGAGATTGAGGCACTAAAAGTAGTCATACTCCATAGTATAGAAGCCCATTTCTCCAATATATAGAGTATTTCATAGTTTTCCCTTGGTTTACGTTAGACACAATTTGTTGAAAGGCAGGTAGCATTTGATACTCTTGTTTCAATTCCTCAATAAATTTGAAATGGGGTGCTAAAATTCCAAAATACTCCGCTTGATCTTTCCATTGTTGTGATAATGCATCTGCAATAATGTTCCCATGACCTGGTTTATAAGTGATGGTATTGTCATATCCAATTATTTTGGACAAATATTTTTATTGTTTTAGAGTTTGAATGACTTGATTCAATATCTCCTTAGGACTTCTATGATATGTTCTGACGGCAAAATGCTAGCTCAAGAGGTACTGTCTTTACTTCCTTACAGCTTCTACTATTGCATACAATTCTCTCACATAAGCGGAAGCCTTATGCAGATGTACTAGCATCTTTTTACTAGAAAACACCATTGGATGGTTTTGTTGCAACAACACTGCACCTATACTATGACCTAAAGCATCAGTTTCCACAATAAATGGACATGAAAAATCTAGAAGTCTCAAAATAGGAGCTGAACACAATGCTAATTTTAATCACTCAAAAGTCTCTAAAGACTGTAGAGTCTACTCAAAACAATCTTTTTGTAGGATATCAGTTAAGGGATATGTAATTGATGCATAACCTAGTATAAAACGACAATAATATCTAGACAAGCCCAAAAAACCCCTAAAATCCTTAACTATCTCAGGTCTAGGCCAATCTTTAATAGTTGATATCTTTGATGGATCTGGTCGCACCCCATTTCGTCCCTCTATATAGCCTAAGCAGTTAATCTTCTGTTGGCCAAATGAACAATTGGATTTTTTCTAAGAAAAAAAATTATTATCTAACAGAATACTTAATACAATAGCTAAGTGTTCATGATGTTGCACCTCTATCCAACTATATATCAATGTCATCAAAAAATACGATGACAAATTCTCTTAAAAATGATCTAAACACCTATTCATAATACCCTGAAAAGTAACTGGTGAAAAGTAACTGGTGCATTAGTTAATCCGAAGGGCATCACTATGAATTCATAGTGGCCTTCATGAGTACGAAAGGTGTTTTCTCAATATCATCCTCCAACATCTAATTTGGTGATAACCATACCTCAAATCTAATTAAGAAAAAATCCTTGCTCCATGCAATTCATCTATTAACTCATCCACTGTGGGAATTGGAAACTGATCATTGACAGTAACATTGTGTAATCCTCTATAGTCTATACAAAATCTCCATGATTCGTCTTTCTTTTTAACTAGCCAAACTGGACTAGAAAATGGAATTTCTTGCTCTAACATAGATCTTACTTTGTCTATCTCATTTTCGTTTAAATGTGGGTAATGATGAGGCTTTACATTGATAGGAATAGTACCTGGATTCAAATGGATATAGTGTTGAATACTACGATATGGTGGTAGTGATGTGGGTGTCTCGAACACAATAGAGAATTTGCCCAATATGTTTACAAAAGTATCATTGCTAGTGATACTCAATGTAGATTCACAAGTCTAAGCCATCAATCGATAGAAAGATGCTATAACATCTGTTTTAATCAAACATCGTAATCGATGATGCTATATTAGCTAAATCACCATACAGAGACACCTGTTGACCCTCCCTACCAAATTGCATAGTCATTGCAGTATAGTCAATCATGATTGGTTCTAAACTCTGAATCCATAGGACACACAACACTACGTCAGCCACTTATATAGGCAGAATATGAAAATGCATCTAGAATTTATAACCTTGGATCATAATAGGTACTTAAACCATAATTTTGGTCCATCCCTAATCATTACTACAAATCCATTTGATGCTATTACTAGTAAGGTCAAAAACTTAGCTACTCTTGATTGTAAAAAATTATGTGTAATGCTATTGTTTAGTAGTATTAAAACTAGTTTATTGTTAATCATGCCTATAAATCTTAAAGTTTTAGGTGTTGATATGCTAGGTAATGCATGTAAACTTATTATGACTTTACTAGTAAAAAAATCATCAAACACCATATACTCAAAATCCTCAATTGTATGTTCATTTTTTGCATTCTGTTTCTCAATACAATCATCAATTACAAGCATCAACAAAAGTTTCGCTTTATATCTATGATTTCTACTATAGTTCTCATCGCAGTTGTAACACAACCCTTGCTCTCTTCTTATTGCCATATGTTCTTGTGATAGCTTCTTGATAGGAATTGATATTCTAGTTTAGTCAAGTGTTTTTGGTTTCTAGTTTTGAAAAAGAAAAGGGTTAGTAAAGTGTTTTAGGTTTGGAAAACTGTAAGTTGATGAAGATGGTTTTGAAAAAGAATTTGACTGGATGTATTGAGTGTATTTTGATTGGTACTGATCATGATACTTGGCTTCATGTAGTTTTACTAAATTGATGGTTTGAATCATGTCTTATAGTCTTGCAATTTGTAATTCATGTTTCAAATGGGGTTTAAGACCCGATATGAAACAATTAATCAAGAAACTATCCGATAATCCAAAGACTCTATTGGATAGAGCTTCAAACTTAGTTTGATATTCTTCCACAATTGATGTCAGCAGCAACTTTGACAATTAGGTAGTAATCTTATGATTCTCTTTAACCACTGGTACCACTCTAATGCCTTATCTTCCATTGCAAAGGAAGCTACTATGATTCAATCCCCCATCGGTACTTCATAGAAATTGAAAAATCTTTTTTTGAATAACCATCCAATCGCATCATCTCCATTGAACTTGTGAATCTCCAATTTAATGCCTTTAAGGATGATATTTGAATTAGCATCATTATACATTGATGACTCCGTGCCACTTTATTGTTGTGATGTTACTATTAGAATATGATTCCCTATTGTTGATAAGCTACTACTTATAGTCTATTTCACCTCTTCCATAAATAATGCTAATTTTCTATCCATTTCTTATACAATTATAGCTTGTTATTTCTTTAATTTTTCATCTAAATTCATGTTTCTTGTTTCAAGTGCCATCAAGGGAAAAAACTCAATACACACTTTTCAAGAATCTCCAAAATCTCAATACTACTCCAAAACAGACGAGAACACCAAATAATAGTACTCAACCCACTTCTAAACAACTAAGCCCAGCTCTTATCAACAATTTAACCCCACTGTCCCCTTCTTTCCTTACTTCTGCCTCTTTCCTCAACGGGTAATGAAACCTAACTTCATCTCTCCTAGTTTCCTATCTTGATCGAACTCACTAATGGATGTATTGTGTAATTTTGTAGGTTTAAGGTTGAATCGATAGAGCCTACTCTCCACAATCTAAGGACTCTTTTTAGTCAGAGCCAAGAATGGATTTCCCCTTTTGCTTTCATTTAATGGATGTATTGTGTAATTTTACATTTATGCCGACTTTAACTATTTTTAACTAATTATCCTTATGCTACTATAAAATCCTTATATTTACCTCGAAAATATCTGTCTTCTATTATGTGCTTGCTAAGTTGTAACATAATAACATAAACTAATATCGTAAGAAGAAAATGCAATAATTTATGTTATTCAAAAAGTAATTATAATAAATATAAATCACCAAACAACTTTTTAACATGGCGCCACAAAAACTTATTAAGACGATGCAAAAAAAAAAAAAAAAAAGGGAAATTAACATCAGTTGAAAATTCATTTCAAAAATTTATTTACTACATAACTTGAACCCTGCTAGCATAAAAAAACTTGACAGTATAGGAGAGAAATCCATCATTCGATTCACTGCTTCTCAAAAACAGATTGGAAATACACTATGAATTGTAAATCAAATAATTAAAAACAAAGAGAGGAAGTAGAATTATTTCTATTGATGAAATGTAAACCACTTTCCGAAGAGAAGAAATGCCAAGGACAAATCTGGGTGAATATTATAATTATGAAAAAACAGTTGTAATAAAAAATAAAGATAAATGAAGCCTCAGACCATTCTAATTTGAGATTTCAAACACTAGCAAAATGTGGCATTTTGCATTTAGATTTTTACCCTACATATAGTCATCATTGGCAAAATAATAAACAATTAAATATTGAGGACAAAAACTTCATACTGGAAAAAAAATATTTATGCAACATAAGTGAAAAAATGCATATACATACATATATACACAACACTTGGAAAGAATGGATATCAACACCGAATGTACCAATTTGATAAATAAAACATTTGCATTGACTATGAACTAACATCAGCACAACAACAGTGTCTAAAAACAATCCATCAAATAAACTTGTCAAGCAAAAGAGCGCAGTAGGTAGAAACATGAATATGGAACTAAGTAGATTTAAGTGTTCCAGTGTAACCAAAAGAGCATTATATAAAGGACAGAATAGTTATGGTTTCCATTAATTCATTAACCCTTATAGAAAAACGAAAGGGCATTTGGGTGAATTAATTAGTAGTGTATAAAAATGGTGCACTATTACTGCCATTTGTTTAAAAATCATTGGTATTGCCACGATTCATCTTCCAATATAATAATAATAATATAATAATAATAATAATAATAATAATAATTATAATATGCATGAATGTATTTTTTTAACCTTTCTTGATGCTGTCAATTATGTTGGAAAGGAACAATTTGGTTAAGACCTTTGATATTATCAATAGAATTTTGAAATAACTTGCCGAACCCCAAACTTATACATTTCAAGAATTTAGATGGGTTGACTATTTAATACTATATTAATTTATTTAGATTTAGATTTATTGAGACACTAGCGGAGGAAAGCACCCGCGTCGTATGTGCCAAAAAAATAAAAATTTGATAATATAATTATTATAAACAATAAAAATAATATTGAATCCTTCATATTACACAATCAAATAACCAAAACATTAATTTTTTAGCATATAATATTAATATTTTTTATAATAAAAATGTTTTTTTATTTAGATAAATTACATTTTATTATTTAAAATTCTAATGTAAGATTTTAGAAGAAAAATATAATTTGAGAGTAATGCTGTTAGAATTAGAGTTTAGTGTAGGAGGGGGAGGTGAGATGTTATTATTTTGAAATAGTAGTTATTATTTTGAAAAAGAAAGAGAAGAGAGAGTATTAAGGAGGAAAAGCAATTACTGCAGACTAGAGAGAGAGAATGAGTGGGAGAGAAAATGGTATGAACAGAAATGACTAAAAAGACCTTGAAGGTTGAAAAAAAAATATTTTTTTTTATTTTAATGAAATAAAAAAATTTTAATTTAAGAATAATGATTTTAAAAAAAAAAAAAAAAGACACCAAACTCATTGCTCCCCTCTAAATACTATAGATTATCTAAGTAAGGCATGGAGACAAAATACTGATATTTTTTCTTTTACATTTACATTAAAAAAAGCATTACAATTTACCATTCATCCATTTACATAAAAAAAAAGCGCTGTCATTCTAATTACTGAATTAATTACTTATAAACTGTCATGCCCTTTTTCGTTTTATTATGTGCAATCCCATATGTTGTAGAGGAACACATTGGTGAAGGCTACAGGTTACTGATATTATCAATGGATGTGCCTAGTGAAGTGTGGGGTCACGGTCGATTCAACGCAAAAGAAGATATTTTGGCAATCCCCACTCATATTGCAGAACATATCAAACTTCAGAGAATTGTGTGGGTTGATTATTTGTTCCCATATGAGATATTCCGTCGCTTAAAAGAATATATAAATATATAAAGGAGAGATATTGCACTTGATTCTAGGCACTAGGATCGAGGGCCATCGATATAAAAAGAAATTTAATTTTACGTTTTTTATTAATGTATGAATATTACATAAATAGCATGAATGCAGGATTATTGTAAATTAATTCAATTTCCTCATTTTCAAGCATTGACGATTTTACAATTTCTAAATAAAGTCATAATAGTCAGGTCAAATTACACTAATCGATAGCGCGAAAAAAGAAAAGTTATTTTCTTAATCTGTTTTGGGTTCAAGTTTTTACCGTTTTTTGTTTTTGGATAAGAATTTTAAAGGAATCAAATAGGATGCTACATCACTATGAGTGATTAAGCGAGCAACCTTTCAAATAGATAGTAGAGGAGGTACTTTTCAATTTGTTTGTAAGCATCCATGAAGTAAATATTGGAAAAACCATACGTCGTTTTAAATATATTTTCCTTTAAAATGAAAAATTGACAAAAATGATTGAATATCCTAGTCGACAGTCAAAGCACTACCAATTACGCCTTTTGAATTTTATTCGGCCAATTTTTTTTCCTATTTTTTAAGTGTTGTATCTTATCTTTGTTTTATATGTATATGATTAATATTTGTTTAAGGTTGAACATTGTAAGGGGTCATTTTGGTAATTGTTCCTTTGACCTAATTTTATGCCACAGTCCAGTCTTCTAAGCTAGTGATAGAGCTTAGAAGTCTGAGTTTAATAAGGAATGTCAGAGGGAGATTTGGCTTGATAGACTCGAAATAGGGATCGTCGGACTGGTTCATCCCATTATTGACCTAATTCGGTTTTCTTGTATATAAAAATAAACTCTAAAAATATCTTCTTAAGTTAAGTTGGGCTTTATTTGATAACATTAGAGCTAATGTGGACTAAAATAAGCATTCATTCTTTTTATATTGAAAATGAGCTTCTTCCATATAATAACAGCCACTAGCCATTTTCAGTCCAGCTTACTACTATAAGAAAAGGAGGCTTTAATATCAGCCATCAGATCGTTATAAAATGATCAAATGGTTATTAGCAATACTTGATCTCGATCGTTTGTTTAACTACTATTCAATGGCTGGCATCCATCTTCATCATTTACAAATAAGAGGTTCTTTCCCTTATTTCAGAGAGGATTTTGGGTATTGCTAAGATAAAGAATAATATGAAAATTCTACTGAAATAACTCTAGAAAAAACCAAAGACGTTCACTTCACGAAGAACGAGTCAATAACAATCAAGTTTATTTGATTTGCTTTTTTTTTCACACTCGCACACTTGAGAAATTGGGTTAGCCTATTCTTCCTCCCACGCCTCTCTCGGCAATATTTGTACACGTGCCATCAATTTAGGGCTTCTCTCAAGTCTATCTCACCCCTAGTACACATCATCGGCCAGCTACAGGAACCTTACTATGCAAACATTTAGGAAATTTATTCATTTGGATGAAATTTGCCTCAACTGAAAACATGAGTCTAAATGAATTTTTTGTTTTGTTAATATGTTATCAAGACAGAGGTAAAGATAATAAAAAAAAATGTACTTTTTATGGGACATTGTTTAAAATATATATATATGTATTATTTGTTGAAGAATTAAAGAATGTTTTATTTAATTCTATTTAAAAGTAAATAGAAAAAAAGAGATAAAAAACTATAATTTTATTAAGAGATAAATAACTATAATTTTATAAAGATTTTATAAATATTCATTTGTGCAAGACTATAAATGCATTCATATATCTTTTAATTTTTTAATTATTTTTTACATGATGTAGAATGATGTGAAAACCACACGCAAAAAATGAATTTACAGGTATTCAAATAAAAAGGTTTTTTTGTTTAAATTATGAAAATTTTAGTTAATGCATCCTCTTTCTATGGAATTTATCCCATAAAATATTGAATAATTTAGATTTATATATAATTTGGACTATATTGTCAAACTATTCATTATATTAAACCTTATAATTATTTTAATGAGGATAACAGAGTAATGGATTGAGACGCTTGGCCATAACATGAACAATGTATAATCAATGTTGCCAGCGGGGTTCAAAAGAGAGGAATTGTTGACTTACCACTAGACACCTGACGTATGCAAGTAGAATCTAAAATGAGACCAAGGAAAGGCCATATATTAAACAATAACATAAAATAAACAAGATAGAAAAACGTAAATCCGTCAAACGTATAAGTTGAAGTTTCCTTTTATAAATTTTATTTACTATAAATCCATGATTCGAGAAATTTTGATTAGATGTATATTAAATTTATATAGTGGAACTAGATTTAAAAAGTGACAAGTGCAATCTTTGTTAACAAGCATCGAAACAATTCCTCTAAAGAAACAGCAAATTAATATAATGACAACCCACAAATTAGATTTTTTTAGTATAGGGAATAGTAGCAAATTAATATTTGGTCGTTCTTGATCTTAGAAAGAGGATTTTCAATGAACAACTAATATTTATCCATTTATCCTCCGGACCTTACATAGCGAAAGGACCTTGATTCTCCAAATGGCTTTTGGTCTTTACGAATTCGGAGGCTCACTTTTATCGTCGGCTCGCCCACCCGTAGGTCCAGTCCCTTTCACCCGAACGGTACGTTTCCACGACCCGCGTTAAGCAGTAGAAGATAGAATTAAAAAGGGTTAATTTTGCGGGGAAAATAAAAATAGCATTTTTTTAAATTATAAAATTACAATTGAATCAAAATAATCTCAATTTTAGTAATTAATCTCGTCTCTTAAAGAAACGAGATTAGTAGAGATAATAATCTTGTCTCTTGAACGAGTAAAACCCCCCAATCAAACTTCATATTACACTCCTAAAGAGAAACAATTATAACATGTCATATCAGTTAAAACAACATAAAACCAATCAAACCAATCCATCCATTCATAACAATATTCCCAAACTTAATCCAGCCAATCATGATAAGAGAAATTCCACACAACGTAATATGAAAAAAAACTGCAATATTGTTCAATTAATTACATAAAATGTATATACAGTAATACATACAATCATCGTATAACATAAATATAAACCAAATCTAATCTAATCTAATCCTATGTGATATGTCTTCTCGTCTCTGCCTAGTAAAAATATGAGCAAATGGGGTATGCTGATGCAAACCATGCGGGGCATTCTCCATAGATAGATCAACTTGTGTGATTGTGACATCCTCATCTCTACCCCCAATACTGTACTAGTGAAATGAGATAGGGTCTGGATCCAACTAGGTGAGTCCCTCTTCCATATCATGTGGCAATGATGGTCGCTTTTTATGTGGAGCTCCTGGGGTATGAACAACATAGGTATCTGACATTAGGGTGTCAGACGGATGAGCATATGATGATGATGGACTAGACAAATCGGGCTGAACATCTGAAGGACCAGGCTGGTCATAGTATACATGTGGGGGCGAAGACTCGTCTTTGATATCTGTAGCTCTATATCGGTCTCGTCCTCGCTCCTGAGCTCGCCCTTTACCACACCTCTCCTTGTTTGGCTTGCATCTCCTTATGTACTCATCAACTACATGGATAACATCTTGTGCAGTGCCATGAGTGTCCTCAGGTGGCATGTCGGGGACCTGGTGAATGAAATCTGCCTACAATTAAGAGTAAACGTAGAGGTTAGGAAATAACGAATCCATTTGACATCCATATGCCTTATGTAATCGGTGAACTTACCATATATCATATGTTAGCTCATGTACAATGGATCCAGCACCTGCTTATCGCGTTATATCAATCGAAATAATCTCTTGATGTACCAACAGGGATATTCGGCATCTCCATAATGCTATTTCCACTGCCATCCTACTTTGCTATCTACCTGGCATGCTTTACCGCCTAGTTCCACCTGGAACGCCCCTGTAACTTGATCTCATGTAAGGCTTGCATATAAGACGGGGTGGTGGTTGTTGTGTTAGGGTTTTGGGGGGTGGTGGGAGGGACTGAGGATGGTTATGTGGGGTGTTTGGGATCCCTTAGAAACCATCAAACTATCTAAGCAAACTGTCTAAGCACCCTGTTTGGATAGTAGTGCTCGATAACGTGAAAGCAAATCAGAGGAACTCGTGCATGCCATAAATCGTTGCTAGCAAGGCAGTAATTTGGCAAGGAATCTATAATAACTAAGTATAGGTCCCAAACAACTTGTTGCATGAAAAAGTAAGATATATATAAATAAAATTTATGTAATTATTCACATATAAACAAATAGGACATACAAAACCATACCTATCTAGGGACCTATCAATCAAAGCATTCCTTATACTCGAATAATAAATGTGTGGGAGCTTGAGTCACATCAAAAGTGACGCCCTAGTAACTGATGAGATGGCCGCGCCCCCCTCCCCCCCCCCCGGTAACTACAGTGATCTGGCGTTGCAGCGGGGCAATGTGTGGAAGTGCTCGCAGGCCAAAATCTGCAGAAATACAAAGGACCCTGCTATGTCACCCGTGTTGATGTGGGAAGTCATGTATAGCTGCCTGTATAACCATACTAAGAAAGCTACTCCCCATCCATACTGGCCTACTCTATTAAGGTCCTCAACTAGCTGCAGGTACATCACATGAACCAAATTAGACGATTTGTCCTCAGAAATAAAACCCCTCAGCAGCAACAAAATGTACATCTTGGCACGGCATCGAATCATGATATCGTTTGCATGATCAAGTAGAACTCTAAAGTGTGCATCCAATCAAGACATCTTCAGGTGACCTCCATTAATATTCATGCCGGTAGCAGGGCTATCTCCTAATAGTTGGTGGCATAACCCTGGCCAATCCATCCAAGCCGTGTTAGTAATTGCCTACCCATCAACATGGAGGCCAGTGAGCACTGCAACATCTTGTAATGTGACGGTTCACTCCCTGTCAACATGTGAAAGACATGGATCTCAAGATGCTACCTCTCAACTAAAGTAGTAATCAGGTGTCAACCCAGCTGAATAAACGATATAAGAGTAGCACCTATAAAACTTGCATCTGACAGGAATGGAACAAGTTGCTCATCTAGATATATGAGCATGCCATCTTGCTACTTGAAGCTCGCCTCTCTACTGTTCCAATGTAATATGACGTGCTCCTACAATTGAAAAGGATAGTTCCATGAGAAACATTTTATAAAAGATCTAAGTAATGGGGTGAGCAAATGATCATACCTATCGCTCCCATGCTAGCCCAAATCTATGAACAGTACATTTAACAGCCTATATCTTGTAACTATCTCTAAGTCTCCATTTACAACCTTAGATATCAATACATTTAACTTCTCATGACCTTATGTCGGAGTCCACTACCTTGAAATTGTAATGGTTCGATATGTTCCACATTTTAACTGCCCGATGAAATGATCCTTAGTCCTAAACCACATCCTAACCTTAAATTCATCACCGAAACTCCAATTTCTAGCATTCATTTCCTACTCATCATCAAATACAGCATAACCACTATCAACATGAGCAGTGAAAAACGATACTGGCACTAAGCTCCCTATTACATCATCATCTGTAGGAGCTACGAAACGATGCTATTAATTTTCTATTAGGTTGTACCTCGGTAGTAATATCTTGCTGGGGGAAAGCTTCCACACTATCATTTCTATCATTGTCATAGTCGTCATTGGATTCACTTAAAGAGGAGGCTTGCATCACATCAGTATCATGACCACACAAAGTTACTCATCTACACCTGTGTGCTAGCTATTGTTTGAATTGGAGTGGAGTTTAAGTCTACCAACCCTTAGCTGCCAATATTTTCATCAATGCCCATTTTCCCTATAGGTGCTTGTAGCAACTTGTTTTCAAATATCTGCACATGTACAGCCACTGACCCTTCTGTTTACACCAACATCTCAAGTGCAACATCATCATTGGTCAATGAAATAATATCATAACGTAGCGTCCTATCTCCAATAGCTACCCTATGATACAGCTCAACCCAATGTGTAGACCTATTTACCTTAAGTCTATTGCAAATGATGCCAAGTATTTGCTCATATGTTGAGTTCCTACTAACACTGACCATAACAATAGGCCGCTTATCATAACCAAACTCATCATTCCCCTCCACAATGTTGCTATGAGCATACAATACAAAATTAACCCTATATGTTTCCTTACCTACCTTGTCATCTCATAAAACATAGGTTAAATGCATGAAATCAGCATCATGGCTTATGAATTGGACTCCTCTAATATTTAACGTATTTGCTAATGTTATTATATCCACCACAGTCTTATAATACTATATGATCAAGGTATATGATATATTATTTCATAATTTGATTCCTAAATTCTAAAACTATGGAGTATTATCATAATTACATCACACATAGTTTACAAGACAACATAAATATCACATACAGTAAGTATGGAAATTACATTATCACTCTACAATGCAATGCATCCAACACTACGTACAACATCCAGCTAACATACAATGCCTTCACCATTTGAAAAACAAAATACAAAAACATATACTAAACCCAATATTCAATAATGTAAAATCAATAATCATAAAAAATTAAGAGAAAATCCGAAGCACTTACTTGTGGAGTTAGACACATGAAAATTTGTGGATTTCTCATAGGAATTCCTTTACTATTTTGCAAAATGATGACTTCTACAATGCTTGGTGATCAAACCTATTCAAGATAATGCCTAATTTTATGAAAATCAGTTGTGAGATTAACAAAATCAGGGTTAAGGTTTTTGATTTCCAATTTAGGGTTTTTCATTTGGGAGAGGGGAGAGGGGAGAGGGAGAGGGGAGAGGGCTATGCCAAAATGAGAAAGAAGAAGATGGCAGGCAAATTTTATGCCTGCTAATCTCATCTCTTGAAGAGATGATGTCATTAGCTATTGACCTCATCTTTTCAAAAGACGAGATGATTCCATCTTTCATCTTCATCTCTTGAAGAGATGAGGTACCACGAATAGAGGAACTCGTTTTTTAAAAGACGAGGTCAGCCACTAATGACCTCGACTCTTCAATAGACGAGGTCAACTTGCCTAAAACTAGGATTATTTTGATCATAGCGACAATTTTATAATTTTTTTAAAAAATTAATGTTATTTTCCTTTTCCCTAATTTTGTGAACCTAAAAGATATAATTAAGTATTTAAATGTTTAAACTAGTTAATTTAATATTTAAACTTTAAAATTGATTAATTTGAGGGTAAGTTTCATACATAGTACTTGATCATTTTCATTTGTAACAAAAATATACCTAAAAAAAATTTTATAGCATAAAAATACCTATTTTTTTTATTTCACTTAAGACACCTTTTGGCTAGAATCCAACTTTTTTTTTCGATCGAAAGCTGATGTGGCATATAGAATTGACTTAAAAAAAATATTTTTGTCCACATTGACATTTATTTAATTAGTATTTTTTATTTTCTCCTCCACACATCCCTTGTAATATATAGAAATAAAGATGAAAATATAATGAATTATGAATCATGAGATGATATAGGATGAGTTTAAGGTCAAAACAAGTAAATTGTAAAGGTTTAAGTTTGGTTGTATAACAAATGTTAAAGTTTGGATTTCTACAATTTTTGACAGATTGTACGCTGCCTCTTGAAGAATCTACGCTGCCAGCGTAGAGACGGCGTAGAAAGGGAACAGTAGCGTTTTTCTTAACGCTGGGTGGAACGCTGCCGGTGTACACTAGGGTTTCTCTTAACGCTAGTGTGGAACGCCGTCGGCGTAGGGCATGGATTTGCAGTGCGTATGTGGTAGGATTGAAGTTCTGGGAATTTAAAACCCCGACGGACGCTGCTAATGCTCGTGTAAATTTTGCCAGTATAGGGTGTACACCGGCAAGATCTACATGAACGCCACCGGCGTATGACTGGCGTATGAACAAATTTATATAAATACGAGACGCGAAAAACAGTTTCTACAGATTTTCTTTTATCATTTTCTCCTTTGTATAAGAGAGTTTTGGATTGTTCTTGGAGATCTAGGCTTGGAGAATCATTCGAAGGGTGTTTTGATCTAAAGTAAGTGATTTTAACCTTCTCTCATGGATTAAATATGAATTTGTATGAGTTTGCTTAGGGTTTTGTTGTGTTCTTGAAGGAAAAATGTGGGGAAGATTTAGATCTTGGATTTAATCTGTCTCAGTTGGATAATAAGTGAATGTTGTGATTAAAACAAGTAAGTATAATGTTCTCATATCATATTTATATGAATTTCAAGCAAATTCTAAGGATTTTATGATTTGTTTGCATGAAGGAAACCATAGATTTGGTTGGGATCCGAATTTGTGGATGTGAGTTGGATTTTGGTGATCTAAATTAGTAAGTTTCGTCCTTTCTTTGATGGAGTTGAATAATGTGTGATTAGAGGATCATTATGTGTTCTTGTTGTCATATAATATTAGGGTTTTGAAGGATTATTGAGTTCTATAGATTGTTGTAGAAGATTAATCGGGTTAGATGGTGTAACTTGGTGATTTTCTTTGTCAGGTTAGGATTTTGGGAGTTATAGTACATTAGGAATTGTTTATATCGTGTTATTATTTGTTATATATATGTATGTTGTTGGCAGGAATTTGGAGATTTGGATTATTGTTGTATTGTCATTATTGATTGAAGTGTTGTAGAGATTTGGGATATTTGGTTGTGTTGAGTATTGTCGATAAAGGATTTTTAGGAGATATAAATTGGAATTCCTGAAACTGAGAAAGGTACGACCAATCCTTGTTTAATGTTTTTGCCTGTAAGTTTAGTATTGATTGAATGCTTGTAGGAATAGAATTTCTTAATAAACCTAATCGTTATTCGGTTTAATACTTATATGTTTTGGTTGTGCTTGGCTTTGACCAGTAAAGACCTGGCAGACAGTGATACTGGTGAGGCACCCTGATGATCTTGGTGTGAGGTTGTCCCTAATGGACTCGTGCCTTGATATGATTCCGGTACAACTAAGTGTTCTAGATTCAGGGTGTTTGGGGAGTACCTACTCATCCATATATCTATATGATTATTATTTTCAAATAGTTGTATGATTTTCAATGGGGTCTGAGTAACTCGGAGTTCAGGATTAGAGTATACCTAATACTGGACTGTGTTGTTTTGTTGGCTTAAGAAAGATAATAACATGACTATTTGCATTAGTTTAAGTTGCATGAATTACCTGTCTATTGTATATGCATATGCATTTGTTTTTGAATTGGAGTTATCGTACTGGGCATCGCCGCTCATTCTTTTAAATTTTAGGTACAGGTGAAGAAGATATAGTGTATGATCTTTCCAGATATGACTTATTCTTTGATAGCGGAGATGGTGATAGTGGACCTAACTACCCAGTTGAGAGTTAGGCTTCATATATCAAATTTCTAAGAAAAGACATGTTTTGATGATTTGGAATTGTAGTTGGATGCTTTTGCTGGTTTTGTATGAAAAGATTTTAATGTAAACAGTTTTTAGTTTTGTTGAATTTGTTGACTATGATGTCAACTTGGATTTTATGCTTGAACAAGGAGTTTATGTTTTATGAAGTATGAGTTTAGTTTAAACAGGTTTCGTATCCTATGAAATACCCTATGAGTATTTATAGGTGATTATTGTATTATTGTGGATAATAGAGCCTTTGCGTGTCCTATATAAGAGGGGATACGTGGTGGGTTGTAATGCTTTATTTTAGGGCGTTACACCCCCCCTCCCCCTCCTTCCAATCTCTCTCTCTTCTTCCCCAAATTAAAAAAAAAAAAAAACAATGCATAACCCGTAACTACCATCATCATCATTCATCACCACCTAGACATCTCCAAAACACCACTAGCATCGCCACTACTAAGCCCCGATCTTTAATGCACTCATGGTAGCTCTAAAGCACACTAAGGACACATTGCCTAACCGATCCTAAACGCATCAAATTTCTAACTTAAAAGAAAAAAAATCAAAACTTTACTTCTGGATTTGAAAAAAATGCAAAACTTTAATCTTGGATCTGCTTAAAATCTCAAAAATAATCTTGGGTTCATCTTGCTTTCATGTTTAAGTTTCAATCTCAACTTTGAGTTTTTTTAGTATTTGTTGTTTTTTTAGTTTTCAAGTTATAAATTTCTCAACATTTGATTTGAAAAAATCATAAACAATTTCATTTAAAAAAATGGGTTTGCATCGTGTGTTTGAATTCTAGTTAAATATTCAAAATTTCGTTTTCATGGTGATTAGCATGATGGTTTGGGTTTGCATTGTGTCATGTGTTTGAATTTGAGATTGATAGCAGTATGTTGGTTGGTGATTGAGGTTCAAAGGTTTTGGCGATTGTGGCTGTTAGCATTTTCTATTGTGAGGGATTGATAGATGGTAGCAACATGTGACTAATGTGGTGATTTTGATGTAGTGATGGTTGTTGAATGGTGATTTTGGAGTGTAGTGGTTAGGTGTTGCATGACTTTGACAGTAGGGTTTTAAAAGGTGGTCAACAATGGGTATGGTAGCAATGTGGTTGTTTTTGAGAGAGGAAGATGGGGAAGATGGATGGGAGACATGTTTTTTTTTTTTTTTCCTGTTGTTTGGGGAAGAAGAAAAAGAAGAAGAAGAAGTACACGAGAGAGAGAGAGAGTAAAAAAATAAAAATAAAAATAATTTAATTAATGCCAATGTGGATAAAAAAAATATTTTTTAACCAATTCTAAATGCTATGTTAGCTTCCAAGAGAAAAAAAAAAAAAAAAGTCAAATTCCAGCCAAAGGTATTTTAGGTAAAATAATTAAAAAGTTCGGGTATTTTGTATCACAAAATTTTTTTAGATATATTTCTGATACAAACAAAAAAATTCAAGTATCGTAAATGAAACTTACCCTTAATTTGATACGTGAAAGAACTTCTTATGCATGCACTCTATCAAGTCCTTTCATGTACTAAATAGAGCAATTTTAAATTCTTTTAGGTATTAAATTGATTAATTTTAAAGTAATACGTGCTAAATTAATCAATTTCAAAGTTAATATATTTAATTGTTTATTTTTCCAAAATTTAGATACTATTTATAAGATTAACCCAATTGAAAATTTACCTCTCCTACTTTTCTCTTTCTTGGCTTTTCAATCTTTGGGAAATTTTATAGTTTCATTATTAATTTTGATAGGATCGATCTAGTCACTGTCCAATAGTTTACATTATAACTAACAATGATTGAACCACTAAAATAATTAATATGCTAAGTATTATATTTATTTCAAATGTTAGATCGTTGACTGGACGATCCCATCGACGGGAACATAGAAGCTTCCTCAATCTTTTTGATTAAACTACTCTATGCTTCCATGAACTAAAGAAACTATACACAAACAGACAAAAAAGGTTTTTGAATTAGTTTATGACTTTTTTCTTTAAATCTATAATAAGGATACAGTACAAGTATTTTAACCTGCTGTCCTGTTATACAGCATTTCTTTTCCTTTTTTTTTTTTTCCCTCCTTACTTGAGGTCACGCACATGTGGTTTGTTTATTTCATTTCATGAAATAAAAAAGTTTATATTACAATTCAATAGGAAAACAATGGAACTATGATGGTAGTTAGAGAAAGGAATTACTAGAACAAATGTAAAGTATTTATTATACGCTATTTAAAAGAAGAATATTTACTATGTTTTTTAACACTTTTTTTAAGAATGGATCGAGTATTGGTATTTTCAAGGTACGAGTACGTGATTTATATTTTCATTAAAATCAAGCAATTGGAAAATTATCTTATTCTATTTTATGATGATGATTGAAGTGTAATAATTAGAATAAAAAAATTTAGGTACTTCTAAACGAAAAAGTTAAAAATATATACTATACAATATGAAAATTATTAGTTAATACTTTTGCAAAAATAAATATAATAAAGGTAAATAAATTAACATTATACAGATTTACTGGATTAAGTAATTGCGCCAAAGTAATGTCATCTGGGGCATGACTAATATTATTTTTCGTTTTTTTTATAACAATTCATCAATCAAAGTTTAAAATTCAATCAAACACCAAATGTAATGTCATATAGAACAATGAAGAATTAAATAATTATTTCCCAAACGAACATGCATAGGTAACATAACAAAAATTGAATAAGCATTAGATTATTTCATCTTTGAAAAACTATATGTCTAGGAAGATTTATATAAAGTTGCCAAGAGAGAACATTATTCAAAAAATAACAAAATAGAAAAAAAAAGGTAGATATATACAAGTGTAAGGAAGACTCATAATTGTAATTTTAATTGAAAAATAACTATGCTTATTTCCAGGGCTTATGCCTCCCCCCTCCCCCCCCCAAAAAAAAAAAATATATATATAATTATATATTTACTTGAAGTAAATCATAACAAGAAAACAAATTTTTATTATAATATATAGGGATGGATACATAGATGATATGACAATATGAACTACTAAGCTAGACGATATTTTTCAAAGCATCATCGACAACTATAGTAACCTCGAACTTAACAACACTCGTATCCGAGGGTTCATCAAACATATAAGTTTTGTCGACAACATAGCCATGGCCCCACCTAAACATGCCCGTCCCACCTACGACCGGCAACTCCCTTGTCGCATGCATGAAAGGGTTTCTTCCCAAAATACTAAAACTGCTTCCATTGTATGCCCCATCCGTTAACTGCAACGTCATCACCACTAGCAAAGCAGATTCTTGGTGCAAGGATGCTACTGAAAAATAAGACCCTTGTGCTCGACCCACGATTTTGGATCCCGGGTCGGGTCCTACCCTTAGTGGGACGTCAGCAACCGCGATTCTTCCGAAAGTCGTTGAATGGAGTTTGGGTGGAACAGCTTGTATTGAAGTGGCATTTTCACCTCCTAGTTTGTCATGATAATAGATGTTGAGGGTTGTGATGGTGTAGTGTCGGGTTCTCTGGGTTTTGGCCCAGCTCTTGTGAATGGTGGTTAGGGTTTTGGTGCATCCAGGGGTTTGGACTAGAAAAATAACGAGAAGTGAGAAGATGGGTTTGAGCATTTTTGTTTTTTTATATTTTTTTAAGTGTTCTTTTGTCAGATTTAGCATCTGCGGAGGAGGAGATGGTGAAATAAAAGGGCAGACTGTCGAGGTAGGTGAGCCAAATTAACCCCAAAAGAAAATTTATTATGAAAACATAAAAAAAAAGAGTTAATTACAAAAATATGCATGTGTTTTAACCAATTTGCAAATATATAACTTATGTTATTTTTTAATAAATAGATGATTTTATGTTTCATACAAAAATATCAATATTATTTAATAATTTTACAATGACACATGTCGATATTTTATTGGTCATAAAAATTAGTAATATTTTATTTATTTAGTAATATATTTTTATTAAATTAACTTTTTTTTAGACTAATAAGACTCTTAAGATGTATCCTTCTAATAGTAATTAATTATAATGATACTCTTATAAGAAACTCGAGTTATTTATTTGTTAAAAAAAATTGATACATGTTATGTATTTATAAATTGATCAAAACACATGTCATGTTTTTATAATTAACCAAAAAAAATAAAAGAAAAAGAAAAGGGAGGTAAGTAACTTTGCTTGGTTCATGAAATGTACGGGGATAGTAAAGTAAAATAGAAAAGGTTTAAACCGAAGGACATAAAACGGAAGCAGTACAAGATTTCTTTTTCAACAAAGAAAAGAAAAAGGATAAGGATAAAACTTGCCTAAACTTTCACAAAAATAATAAATAGGTACCTGAAATTTAGTTTTAAACAATTTGTTACTTGAACAAAGTTTTATTTTCTTTTTTTAATACTTGAAGTTTGGTTTGGACAATTTTAGTACCTGAACAAACTTTTTCGTGGACTTTTTTCATACCTCATTTCACTTGCTTTAGGTATAAAAAAAATCAATAAAAACTTTATTCATATACAAAAATTATCAAAACCAAACTTCAGGCATGAAAATAGTTTATGACAACTTTGTTCGGGTACCAAATTGTTTAAAACCAAACTTTAGATACCTAATTATTCTTTTTTTGAAAGTTCAGGTATCATTTTTATTATTAACCTAATAAAAAACCTTAGATAAAGATAATGATAGATTTGTAATGGAATGTTTTCTTTAAATTGTAAAAAGTAAAATCATCTTTTCAAGAATAGAAAGGATGTGGGAGGAGATTATATAATAGGTAAATGTCACGAATAAAATTGAATTTTTATAAAGTATACAATTAAGTATTTAAACCTTGAGTTTGATCAATTGATTATAGAAAATTACTTTTCGTGTACACTAAGAGCATCCTCATCCTAGGTCCTTAACACAGGATCCTATGTGAATGACTTCACTTTTTGAAATCCTATGGATAGGGGAGGTCCTTACAATTTTTTGGAGTTCTCTACCAAAGGACCCAAAAAAGTAAGATCATTCACGTCTTTTTATGTTTTTTTTTTTTATTTTGTTATGTGCATATGTAAAGGTATATGGGACCCATAAAAATCTAAAAAGACATGAAAAACCTGAGGGATAAAGTGATGTGGTTCTTTAAAAAATGAGGTCCTTAAAATTCTAATATGGCATTTTAAGGACCTTTTGGGGATTCTAAGAGTTGTGGATGCTCTAACTAATATTATAGAAATATTGTTAACATGCATGAAAAATTCTTTTAGATACTAACATTAATTAATTTTAAAGTTGAGGTAGTAAATTGATTAATTTCAAATTCAAGTATCTAATTGAGTATTTTAATGTGCGATGAAAGGGTGATTCATATGTTGAAGTAGGACTTTAATGACCTATGATGCTAGAAATGGAATTGGGTGCTTTAAAGTGCTAATTGGTGGAATTAGTAATTTGGAGATGGGAGCTTCCATTGTTCCATCAACAAAACCATCTAATTAACCATATAACCATTAAAATAAATATAGTAATTAGAATATTAACCATTTTAGTGATTTGATCACGATTAGGTATGGTGTGAACTTTTTGATAATGATGGAACCAATCTAGTCAAAACTAATAACGAGACCATAGAATCTCCTTTTGGAGATATTAAAAACTGTATTTAAATGATGCTTTGGCTCTTTGGAAATGATATCTAAAATATATAATTAATTGGATTATTGTGGAAAATTGAAGCTAAAGTCCTAAGGATAAGATAAGTGTTAAGTTAGATGCTCATGACTAAATCAATAGTTTTTTCCTAAGATTGATTGATATGGTCATATTGGTAAATTAATACTATTAAAATTGGCATTTTAGGCATGTGACATGTTTAAGTTTCAAAGAAAAATGATGATTCATGATAGTATTTAAATGACTAAATGTAGCTTGTAGCGAATGGGTATTGGTGAATGGTGATGTAAAATGCCGTATTTATGGTTAATTTGGGTTGAAATGGTAGGTTTATATCAATAACCTGGTCTAGAATGATATATTTGATGTCTTAATTTAATGTATTTTGGAGTAATTACAATGTCTAAAGATGATTCTTAAAGGCTATTAGTGCATACAAATGAGAACTTGGTTAATTAGGTCTTAAATGGGCAATTGGTCCTTTTGATGTTTAGGATTGTAAATTAAGTTTTTACGTTATCTAAATAAGATAATTATAATGCTTGTTCTATGGGTATTTGTATGAAAAAAAAAACTAAAATAAGAAATTAGAGTGATCTCCGCTCTTGCTACAACAAGCACATTTGTAATCCATGATATCGAGAGTAATTTCGCTACAAAACCATCGCACTACAACCTTAACCATTGTGACTTTTTCCATCACCTCTCAACGTGCATATTTTTCTATTGTTTAGTCCAAGGGAGAAAGTGGGAGAGGGAGAGGGAGAGGGAGAGGGAGAAGGAGATAGAGATGGAGAGAAGGATCTTAAGTAATGAACAGATGAAGAGAGGGAAAGTATAGATTAGACATGGGTACAGTTCAGTTCCAAACTAGAATCGCCATTTGTAATTCTAGAATTGAGACTGGACCAGATGCTCAATTCCATAATGTAAACCCCTCAATTTCTAGGTAAAGTCGGAATAAACCATGATCCTAGTCAAATCGGAGTTTGAAAAGTCAACTAAGATTAAGACAATCTAGCAGTTTCAACTCCGGCAATCCCGCGCTCGAGACATGAGAATAATAGAAAAAATTTAATGATGGATTATAGTTCAGAATAATATAAGATAGCTTAAAAAGATCAGATTTACCAAAATTCGATTCTTTTTGAACCTGTATGGGATCAGTCTTGAAAAAGTGCCCCGGTGCTTGAAAATAATAAAAATATTTCAATAACACTAAAAGACGTAATTATACAAGGATTTCAAAAATATCAGTTTCATAATTTTTTGGTAACTAAAAATATCAGATATAGCTCGTTTACGCGTATTTTTATTACTATCGATATTTTATTTGTCTAGTCTAATATTCATTGTACAATTTCTATAATTCATACTATTTCAATGTCTCTACTTTTTTTTTTTTTTACAACCTACTTCTTGCATTTTTTACTTTTCTAATACAACTTATTTCACATCACACCTTACATATTATTACTTTTCTTTACAAAAATGCAAAATTTAATCAAAACTCTCTCCTTTGTACTGCCGTGCACACACAACCCTCTCTCCCCCCCCCCCCCCCCCCCCCCCCCCCCCCCCCCCCCCCCCCCCCCTTCTTCTCTCTCTCTTAATTTCTTTTTCTTTTTCAATTTATTTTATTACAACAATTTCCCTCCATATTTATCTATAAATACCCCATGTCCCTCTATTTCTTTCACACATTCACTTTTACATAACAAAACTCTATCAAAATCACTCCTCAAATCCTCTCTAAACAATTCTTTTTTACACAAAAACCATCAACCACATAATATTACCCACATATTCCTATATTCACCTTCAACACATAAACACAACTTAGGTAAAAACTTTCTACTATTGTTTCTCCCATGTCATCTAACTTAGCGTGACCATGGTATTGTTTCTCAAAAACTCATGTGGGTTGTAGAAGTAACAACATGTTCATATTTTGTTCTTACACATGCCATGAATATCGATTATATTATTTTATTATATTGTTGTTATTATACTCTTAACCTAACTTTATTTATATATTATTAAATATATGTATATCTATATATTTCTTAGAGCTTAAATTGCTCATTAACCTCTCATTAACATGCTTTTATTATTATTGCTCTTATTATTATGATTTTTCTGTTCTTTCTTTTCTTTTCTTTTCTCTTGAGACTAGTCTATTCTTAGTCCTAGGAAGCCTTGATAAAGCTAAGGCTCCTACTTGACTGTGATACCTTGATGAAGCTAAGGTTCCCAATACTTGACCATATTTTTTTGTTTGTATGCTTATTATATTTTCTTCTATCTTATTATGTATTATTCTTACTTTTTTATTGCTACATAATCATACTCATGCATGATTAGAAGGTTGTTGTCTTAATAAAAATAAAAACGGGTTCTTTCTCAAATAAAGAAAAGTAAGCTAAATTTCTTCATAAAGGAATTTTCAACAAGAGATCTAAGTATTGCTTTTAATAAATTCTTTTCAAAAGCTTAGACAAGCAAATCATAAATTTTAAAGTATTAGTAATGAAGTTTTCTTCAAATAATAAAAAGAACACATTTCTTTTATAAATCGGAACTAAATACTCCATAAAAATATAATTTTTAGCATTACACTAAAGATTTTAACCTAACTATATCCTTTATAAAACTTAAATTGGTTCATCATAGACTTTGAAAATCACTTACTAAGTAAGCTTCTACAAGACTTAATTTTTAATATTATTATCTTTTCAAAGTTAAAATGAAATTTTTGCAAAGTTCTAATATGGATAATTTTTTTATTATTAAAGCTTTTCTTATGAACTCATCTAAGAGGATTATGCCACCACTTGATAAATATTACGAATGAAACAAGTTTTTTCAAATCAAAGTAAAAATTAACTACTATTTTAAAAACCAACTTAGAAAAAAAATTTACCAAGAAAGTAAATTTTAAAAAAGGGTAAATTTATTTTTCTAAAAAGTATAAGAATATAAAAATAAAAGGAAAACATACATTTAACACAACTCCAAATATTAGACAACATCAACAACCTAAGAAAAATTTTGAAAACATTATTTTTCAATCACTAGAAGTAAAATTGGTAAATAACTTAAAGGACCAAATTTTTGGAAATTAATTTATCTTTGAAAAGTTAGGGAATGAAATTATAATAGAAAACACTCATTTATAACAACCCAAGAATTTTTAAGTTTTCCTTTTAGCAACTTAGAAAGGAAAAATTTCCAAAGTTTTCATCTTTTAAAACTCTAGAGACAAATTGTTTTGTGAAAAATTAATGTTGAGACAACACTACAAAAATCATGCATACAATATGAGTATATATATTTATATATATGTTCAAAGGACTTTTCAATTATACAAATATCCATGCATTTGTTTAAGGATTTTTGGTAAAGAAAAGTTTGGAAAATCATTTTTAAGGGTTGGGAATTTCATGGCTATTATGTACCTTGGTGTTTTGTAACCCAAATGAATTTTTATGATGAAAATAACCTTAGAAATGGATAGGTCTTTTCGAGTAGGTAGAAAACGATATATAATATATGAAATTCCGAGGTTAAATGAGCAAGTTATAGCCATTTTAAGTTGAAATTTCTTTTTATCGAATTTTGACGCGAATGCTAGAATAAAATTAGAGAGTTCAAGTATAATTTTCATGAAATACTCATTCCAGGTATTTCTTTGTTTATGTAACGAAGCTTGGGAGGATCCATATTCAGAGGACTATTACGAGTAAAGAATTGTAGCAAGGATGGCCGAGTGAGTTTATCTCCTATTTTTATGTAGTTGTTTGTGCTTGTAGCTAGAAGCACTAGAAGTAGGAAAAGATGGAAATGGATCATGCATGATAATATTAGTTGAAAGAACATTAAGCATACCGAGACATGAATTGTTGTTAATTAAATTGTGTTTTACTGTTATTATGATGGAGTATCTGCAAATTCTATGATCGTCTTTAAACTAACCTTAATTATTTTTGAGTTATATTATTTGATTCATGCATACCACAATCTAGTCTCATTTCATTCGCTACTATACTCGATAGGATAAGATATAGTAGAGGGTTTGTGGGAACCCATAAGTCTGCAAGATGGGCGAATAGAAGCCTAAAAGAACTATTTCAGCATAGTCGAGTAGGGCTTGAAATAAACTACATAAGTTGAATTCAAATATGGGTTTTAAAGCCTAAAACACCTAACCCCGAATGGAGGGTAAATCCATTCAAATATATGATTTTTGTAGTAGATCATGTATTGCTTGTTCACTTGCTTGATGCATTTATATGCTTGTTTAATAACTTATTTGAATTCATTGATATAAATACGTTAATCTAGGAATATTCTCACTAAGCTAGTTGAGCTTACACCCCAATAGACTTTTGTTGACACATGATTGATATCTCTTTTGTCCGAAGACTTCACATAACCGAGTGGAATTATGTTATGGGAAGCTTTGGAAATCTTTTGAAGATCTAGAATAGATTTCTTTAAATATCTTTTGGTTCTAGTATTGTTCCTTTATGTGAAAGACTAAGTTGATATTTTGTTCTTTGGAGATTTATGGGGAAAATGCCCTAAGATGATGTAAAGACCATATTCTTAAAGTTAAAGTTAGATATTTATCTAGATTTCTTGTATACTATATTTGCTATCTCAAACTACACATCCCACCGGTGTCTCCTATTGTTGTGACAGATGCCTTACATATGGTGTTAAAGCTTTCACATGACTTCGGGAAGTCATTCTTAAGTTTTAATACCGTATGTGATGGACTGTCACATCTATGGTACCCTTTGGGGTGTGAGACATAACCTGAGGTGGTACCACTGGTTCTATCAGTTCTTGGCTAGCTCCATGGCCAAGAACAAGAGGAACCGGCAATTCCAAAAGAAAAAGAATTTTTTTATTCATAATCTTTTATACACCCAATCAATATTTATGCAAGTTTACATACACATATTTATCATATGTTATTAAAATAATTTTTTATATTACTATTGACTCAAAGATAATTACAAGAAACATAATTATATTTTTTTTATTTTTTTTTAAATTAGCACATTTATGTTCTTGTCTTTTATCCTTTTGATATACTTACTTTTCCATATAATATAAAATAAGTGTAAGAAATTATAAAATAATATATAAAAAATAAATAATTTGTATATTATAAAAATAAATAATAATTTATATATTATTTTATTAATGAAACAAAAAAAATGATGGGAAAAAAATGGCCGGTTCCTTAGTTCTAGGACCAGACCAAGAATTGGTAATTCTCTTGGAATCGGACCCGAATTAACTCCTTTGGTTTCGATCCCGGTTCTCCATTTTTCAAAATTGGAATCGGTGGTTTCAGTTTCGGTTCAATCCAATTTTGAAACAATGCCCATGTCTAGTATAGATGATAAAGCCATCATTGGTTTCTTTTGTACATTAAAGTTACTTGTTTAGTTTTCTAATTGTTGGGTACAAGTTGCAAAATCTAAAATTTTCATTTGTAATTTACAATTTTATTGAAATTTTAAGTTAGTCTTTAACTTATATTAATTATTAGGCTATCCATGTGTTAAGGTTTTATTGGGATTTACACATCATATAAACCATCCCAGTAGCATGTATCATCCAATGAATCTTTTCTCTTGATTTATAGAAATGTATGAGCGCTCTTTAGGGTTATTTGAGAGACTTTTTTAGTATGGCTTATTGATATTCGTATGGGTTATCATGAAAGTTATTTGCCATATGAGATGGTCCACAAATAACTACTTAACTTCTACTTTTGGTGGCCCTTCAAAAGCCATTAACATTGCCTATTTAAATGAAGACAAGCTTGTACTAGCAGATTTAAAGGACAAGCTATCACTTGCACTAGTTGAGATTGGAGACTTAGGTCCTTCAGTGTCATATTCGACTCCTTTGGAGACACCCTTTTTGAGATCTCCATTGCAAACATTCAAACTCCTCTAACTTCAAATAAGGGATGGGTAGCATTACCAAATGATATGAGAGAGGGTCTCACTAAGGTTGAGCCAAATCCTATAACAATGCATGTGAGCCCTTATTATAGCCCATCGAATATAGATTAGGATAGCACATAGATTACATAGTTAGATACCACGTTTATAGAGCATCCCTAATCGCATTTAGAGTTAAAATCTAAAGAAGGAGTATGAACATTCGTTTAGAAGAAGAAAGGAAGGTGGAGATAGTAGCAGTAGTAACTTTTTCTAGTTTTTCTTTCCATCTAAACATTCTTTGTATAGAGCTATTGATCTTTTTTTTTTTTTGTATTATACACATTGAGCTTTATCAGTGAAGTATTACTTGTTTTATTGCATTTTGCTATTAGTTTTAGTTGTTATTATTGAGATTGTATGTTAATATGAATTTTGATGAGACAATTGGTTGCATAATTAACAAATCAATTGTTTTAAACTACACTTAATGAGTCAAACAATGTGATCAATAATTTGCTAAAAAATATGTGTTTTGTAAATATTGTTCTCTAGAGATTATGTAGGATTTAGCAAGAAAAATTATGGAGCATAGCTTTGGTTGTGGGTCACGTTAAGAGCTTGACAAGTTCATTCACTAGAGCGTGACAAGCTCAAGTCTTTGGCTTAAAGAGATCAAGATGAACAGCTTTGGTTATGGGTCACGTCGATGGCTCAACGTGTCAATTAGTCAGGGCACAACAAGCTCAAAGTTCTAAGGCTCAACAAGATCAAAGAAGTATAGTCTCAATTGATGGTCAAATCCAAGGCACAACAAGTTCAAGATGCAACAAGCATTAAGGTATGTCAATTTGAGTCCAAGGCTCGAAAAATCACAGACTTGGTTGAGGGTTAAGAGTAAAGCACGATGAATTTGAGGTGCGATAAGTCTAAAGGCATGACGGTTTAAATATGGAGCTGATGTAGCATAAAAGAGCTATTATGTGCATTTAATTCTTGACGGCTTCAAGACGTTGTCTCTAATGGACATTTGAACTTTTGAAGATTATAAATACTTATTCATTTAGAGATCCAAAAGTGGACAGTGGTGAGAAAGAAAAGAATTGTGAAGTGGCAAATTTTTGTAAGAGCTTTTATTTGCAAACATATAAATAAGAGAAATCTCTCATTTTCTTTGTACCATTGTTCATTAATTTGCAAAATCTGCAAAGAGAGAGGAAAAACATTTGAGTGCTTTGTTCTTGATCATCTTGTGAGTGAAGGAAATATTTTATTTCTTATGTGTTATAAAGCGGTGTATAGCTTAGCTTGAGCTTGTGTATTGTGAATCAATAAAGTGGTTGTGAAGTCATTGGTTACAGTCATTTATGGATTATAGAGAGTAGATATCAAGCTTGTCGAGCCTGGATTTTTTATTTCTGGTTTAATTTCTTTTAATCCGATTCGTATCAAACTCGAACCCATTTAATACGAACTCTCGACTAGGAATTAAAAGAGATTTAATTTTTGAAAAACATTTTGGAGTTGCCACCCAATCAAAATTGAGAAAAAAATATAAGTTTGGACTAATGGGTTGGTTGATCCTAACTTAGCTACTAGTCTGCGAAAAAATTTGATTTAAAACCAAACTTTATAAACTAGAAATTTTGAGTTCGAGGGCTATCCTATTAAAACCATATGGTTACCACTTAAAAATTCATAATTTAAAATTTATCCTTTTAATGCTAAAAAAATAAAGCAACAAATAAATTAAATTTTATGAATTTCCATATTTACAATTTTATTTACAAATTAATGAAGAAATCATCTATATTTACAAATAAATTAATAATTTGAAATTTACAAAATATAGTGGAACAAAAATATTTTTTTTTAGATTTTAAATCACCCTAAAGGTGCCTAGGTACCCACTAATAGGAATCAAATGAAACATAGTTCTTTTTATAAAAATTTAATTTGTTGGTTTATTTTAGATTTTGAAATTCTTTTCATTTTAAGTTTCTTAATTTTTAAGATTTTTAGAAAATCCAGAATTTTTCAATATGGGCCTATAAGCTATCAAATTTATTTATATTTAAAAAAAAAATTCTTCTAAGTGACAAAATCTTTTCCATGCATATTTCTTATTATTTTTATTTTTTAATCATTTTTTCCTTTTTTTTATTTTTGAGAAAAAAGACTTGTACATAATAATAATAATAATAATAATAATAATAATAATAATAATAATAATATAATAATAATAATAACAACTTACCTATATCGGGTCAAACATAGATCTGGAGTGGGTTGAGTCGGATTTTAGAGTCCGATTGGAGCAACCTGCTGGAGGAACGCTGGAGTTTGATCGGAAAATTCGAAAACCACCAGCTTTGGTGGTTTGAGACGCCCAAGCTTGCGAAAATTGATAGATTTGGGGACAATAAACACTCGTATGGTAGTGGTGTGGATTGAGATTGACCGAAAGTGGTGGTTTTAAGCTTCGAAAATGGTAGTCGACAGTGGTTCTTCATGAAAAAGGTGATTGAACTTGTAAGATTGATCCAAAGCTTCCAAAGATAGATCAGACCTTCCTCAAGCTTCCTGCAACACTCAAATCGCTCGAAAGCTTTCCAGATCTAATGAATTCAAAAATTTCAAATTCGTACTTAAGAACTCCAATCTTTGATTTAAGCTATTTCGGGTGTTTCTTGGTGATTTTTGGAGTTGTGGATGATGGAAACAAGGAATTTGATCTCCGTTTATACTAATTAGAGGTTGAATTTGGTGGGAATTTCATTAAATTTGATGAACAAGTTTACACGTGAATCAGGGCCTTCGAGCTTGATTGATCACGTTTTTGTGATTTCCAAATGTAATTAACATTGAAATTGTGTTGATTGTGATTAATTGAGTCAAATTCATGACATTGGAATCCTAAATTATCCAAACCAATTGAATTTATGAACTTAGAAATTGTGTAAAAAACACGTGTTCGTCGAATTTCAATCTCATATTCAAGTACCAAAATTCAATTTTTGAAACCAAAATTCGACTTAAACTTGTAGTATCCAAAGTGTTCTTCTAGATCCCCAGATTAATTTGATGAAAAATGAAGCCAAATTGATAAAAAATGGCTTTGAAAATGACCCATAGTGCATGAAAAAGAAGGCATTCTAGAGGTTGGAGATGATGCACATGTACTGCATGCACATCAGGATTGGTCACGCGCGAGCACATGTTGTGCACGCGCTTGAGTAAAAAAAAAATTGGATGCTGTGCGTGCGATTTGAACCCCGGTCTCAGCTGTATATGTGTGTGTGTTTTACCAACAAGCCATTAGGCCTATGCCTCGCTTTCTCTTGCACTTAAAATGTATTTAAGGCTTCTAAAAATAATAGATTTAATTAATAAACCTAATTTAATTAATTCCAAAATAAATTTATAACAAAAACTAGTATTATATCAAGCCCAAAAATATTATTTATTACTATTTTTCTTATTTTTATTTTTTATCTTTTTGTTTATTTATTTGCTTTCCTTCCTCTTTTTTATTTTTATTTTTATTATAGTATTTGTAATAATCTTCGGGCTTAACATAATATTAATTTTTACTATAAATTAAAGCCTTAAATGGATAAAAATGGGATGTCTACAAAGCTGAACTCCACATTAAATCTACGCTCAAATTTTCTATCTCTATCTCTTTTACATTTCTCTTTATAATATGTTATTACTTTGTTTGTTGCTTTTGAAGTTTAATTTGATCTGATTGGATCAAAATTAATTGTTTCTGCATTTTAGGGTAAATGCTAAATCCATCCCCCTTCTTGAGTAATTTCTAGAGCATTTTCATTTGGTATTAGAGCCTCGTCTCTATTTTTCTGTGCTTAGTCTCATATAGAGTAAATATCATGACATCAAATGCACTAGGGTTTCTAGAAGGGCAAGCTATCAATAGACTACTGCTTCTAAGTAGGGGTAACTACTCATATTGAAAGTGTAGAATGAAAATCTTTCTAAGAGCTCAAAATAGATTATTATGAAATGTAATAGAAAATGGGCATTTGATTATTGAAGGAAAAAGAAAAAAAAAGGCTATAATAAAGAAGATTGAAAAAGATTATATCTAAATGATATAGCTATGAACATGCTACATTGTAGGCTAAATGAAAGTGATTTTAATGGAATATATACATGCAAATCAGCTAAAGATATATGGGATGAATTAGAATAGACTTATGAATGAACTTCAAGAGTAAGAAATAAAAAAATAAGTCTTTTGTGTGGGCAGTTCAAAAATTTCAAAATGCTTTTAAATGAATCTATAGATAAGATGCATAATAGATTCATCAACATTATAAATCCTTTGAGTGCACTTGGGAAGAATTTAACTAACCTAAAAATAAATTCAAAATTGCTTAGGTCACTACCTAAGGATTGGGAAGCAAAGAGATCCATTATTGAAGAAGCACATGATTAAGTGCTATAAGTAAAAAGGGACTCCTTGGAGCACTTAAAACACTTGAGCTCATTAAAAAGTAAGAAGAGAAATCAAACAAGAAGGCCATTGCTTTGAAAGTTGCAAGTCGTGATTCCAGTAAAGAAGAAGATGATGATGATGATAATAATAATAATGAGGAGCTTGTCTTGATGGCCAAAAAGTGTAAGAAGTTCATGAGGTCTAGCAATAAGATAAAAAGAGTTGACAATGATAGTAGCTCATTAAGATAAAAAAAAAAGGATGTGATAACCTGCTTCAAATGTCACAAATTAGGACATATCCAACAATACCGTCCACTACTTAAGAAAGCATCCAAAGGATCCATAAAGGAAGCTTTCATAGCCACTTAGAATGATGACTTAAGTGACTCAGATGAGAATGTGCACTTTATGGCACTGGATGATGAGGTAAGTTCTTCATCTTCTCCTTCTTATGATGAGAAGTGAGCTATGTATGATAAGTATGATGAAGTATGATGTAAGCTAGTAAAAATAGAGAAAAAGAACAGCATGCTTAAACCATTAACGATGGAAGTATGAGAAAAATTAGATAAATTTAGAATTGAGCATGGGAAGATTAAAATAGAAAATGAAAAGCTGGATGAAGAAATAAATATTTTGAAATTAGAAAATGAAAAGATGAATAATAAGTATAAGAAGCTAAGGAACAAAAATGATGAGTTAAGTAAGATCAATGAAAATTTAACAACTGAAAATGACTTGCTTGATCTTAAAATTAAAACCATAAATAATAATAATGTTACATGTGCTGGTAATAGTAGTGATGAAATCTTAAAGAGCTATAAGAATTAAAAAATGAAAATATTCTTTTGAAAGCTAGCTTAGATGATTTAAAAGTAGCTATAGCTAAGTTCAACAATGGGAAAAGGAATTTGAACACACTTCTTGCAAATCAAAAGTGTGATTCAAATAAATATAGAATTGACTATAATAGAGAAAGTAGCTGCAAGTTTCATAAAACTCGTTTTGTAAAAAGCCATTCATAAGACATGCAACTACTATGGCAAATCTGGTTATATTGCACCCAATTGTGTAATAAAAAGAACCATGCATTTGAATCATAAAAGCAAGCTAATTTGGGTTCCTAAAAGAGAAATCCTTGATACATCTAACCAAAAATACCCAAACTCAAATGGGTACCAGAGAAATAATCCTCTATTTGTAGGATCTTCAAGTGGGAACAACAAATGATACTTACACAACGACTGCTCTAGACATATGACTGGAGACGCATCCAAGTTCACATCTTTATGCTTGAAAGATCAATGGAATGTTACCTTTGGAGACAATAGCAAGTCAATAGTTCTTGGAAAAGGTAGCATTCTTGTAAACAAAGATTTAATTATAAAGAATATGCTGCTGTTTGATGATTTAAAACATAATTTGCTTAGTGTAAGTCAATTATGTGATAATGGTTCTAGAGTAACATTTCTTGCCAATAAATGTTCTATTGAAATAATTGACAATAATCAAGCTTATTTTGTTTGGTATAGACAAAGAAATATTTACAAAATTAATCTAAATAATTTCAAGTCATCTAATGAAACTTGTCTATACTACCAAAATCACAATAGTTAGCTATAGCATAGAAAATTGGGGCATTCTAGGATGGATGTAATTTCAAAACTTATTAAAAACAATCTTAATAAAGGTTTACCAAAATTAAATTTTTAAAAGGACAAGATTTGTCAAATATGTCAACTTCGAAAGCAAACTAAGGCTTCTTTTAAATATAAGGATGCTATTTCCAGTTTTAGGCTATTAGAGCTATTGCATATGAACTTATTTAGTCATATTCAAACTTCAAGTTTGGGAGGCAAAAAATATACATTGGTTATTGCTGATGACTTCACTAGATATACATGACTTTCTTCCTTGTATCTAAAGTCGAAACAAACAATGTATTTTTTAGATATTGTAAGAAAGTCCAAATAGAAAAATGTCTTAATATTGAATCTATTCAAAGTGATCATGAGGGAGAATTTGAAAACTATGAAATAGCTTATTTTTGCAGTAAATATGACATTAAATATACTTTTTCAGTACCTAGAACTCCACAATAAAATAGTGTAGCTAAGAGAAAAAACAAAATTTTAATTGAAATGGCTAGAACCATGTTGTGTGAAAACAATTTATCAAAATATTTTTGGGTTGAAGTTATTAACACTGCATGTTATATATCAAATAGAGTTTTCCTAAGACCAATTCTTAAGAAATCCCCCTATGAGCTTTAGAAAGGAAAAAGACCTAACATTTCGTATTTTCATCCACTTGGTATTAAATGTTGCATCTCAAACAATGGAAAATGATGATTAGCGAAGTTTGATGCTAAAAGTGATGAATGCATTTTTATAGGTTACTCTTTAACTAGTAAAGCATATAGTGTGTTTAATAAGAGAACCTAAGTTGTAGAAGAATCTATTAATATTGATTTTGATGATTCTTTACCTTATTTATGTTCAAGTGATGATATGGATGTTGTTTGTGCTGGTATAGATAAGTTTTCTTTTAAAAAGAATAATAAAGAAGAAAATAAACATTAAAAGTATTTTGGCATGAATTTGTTAATAATGATCTTCCTAAAGAATGAAATATGCAAGATCACACCTAAAATATCTAATAATAGATGAAACTTCTAATAGAGTGTAAACAAGATCTTCCTTAAGGAATATGAGCAATCTTGTCTTTCTATCCTAAACTAAGCTTAAAAATAAGAAGAAGCTTTAAAAGATGAGTTTTAAATACAAGCAATGTAAGAAGAGTTAAATCAATTTACAGGAAATAAAGTTTAGAAATTGGTTCCTAAACCTAATAGTAGAGTGTTAATTGGAACTAAATGGGTTTATAGGAATAAACTAGATGAAGCTGGAATAATAACTAGAAATAAAGTTAGATTAGTTGCTAAATGATACAATCAAGAAGAAGATATAGATTTTGATGAGATCTTTGTCTCGATTGCAAGACTAAAAGCTATTAGAATGTTTTTGGTATTTACTACATTAAAAAAATTTACTCTCTTTCAAATAGATGTTAAAAGTGCTTTCTTAAATGGTTTTGATAAAAGAAGAAGTCTATGTAGAGGAACCACCAAGTTTTAAAAATAATGAATTCCTTAATCATATTTACAAATTAAATAAAGCTTTCTATGGTCTCCAGTAAACTTCTAAAACGTGGTATGAAAGACTTAATAGCTTCCTTTTAAACAAATGATTTTCTAAAGGAAAAATTGACACAACTTTTTTTTTTTTTTCAAAAATTACAAATCAAACACATTGATTGTGCAAATCTATGTGGATGACATTGTGTTTGGAGCTACTAACATGAGTCTTATAAATGAATTTGTTGAGTGCATGAAGAATCAATTTGAAATGAGCATGATAGAAGAACTTAATTATTTCCTAGGTCTTCAAATAAAGCAATTTAAAAATAGAACCTTCATAAAGCAATCCAAATATACCTAAGAACTTTTGAAAATATTCAAAATGGATAATTGCAAAACGAGACCTACACCTATGAGTAAAAATGTAAAGGTTGACAAAGATGAAAATAGGAAAAATGTTTATGAAAAACTTTATAGAGGCATAATAGGTAGTTTGTTATATTTAACAGCTTCTAGACTTGATGTCATGTTCTCGATGTATGTACGTGTACGATTTCAATCTTGCCCAAAAGAATCACACTTGAATGCAGTAAAACACATACTCAAGTGTCTTGCAGACACTATTAAAATTGGCTTGTGGTATCCAAAATTTATCTCTTTTGATCTAGTTAGATGTTCTGATGTTGACTTTGCATGATGTAAAGTTGAACGAAAAAGTACAAGCAGGATATGCCACTTTCTTGGAAAATCTCTTATATCTCGGTACTCAAAGAAACAAAATTTGGTTGCACTTTCAATTGTCGAAGCTGAGTATATAGCTGTCGGTAGTTGTTATGTACAAATTTTATAGATGAAACAAACTTTGCTAGATTATGATTTGAAATATGAAAATATTCCAATTCGATGCGATAACACTAGTGTAGTAAATTTAATTAAAAATCTGATTCAACACTCAAGGACCAAGCATATCGAAATTAGACATTATTTTATTAGAGATTATTTTCTAAATAGAGACATCAACTTGGAATTTGTTAATACAAACAATCAGATTGCTGATATTTTTACAAAATCCTTGAGTGAAGATAGTTTTCACACTTTATGTAGAGAATTAGGCATGATAAAACAAGATGAGTGCTATATATAATGGAGACAAGATGATCTAGAACTTGATCTAAGGACTAAAGAAGCTATTAGATGTTCATATATGTTTCTGTGATGTTTGTAATATGTTCTATCTGCAAAAAACTGTGATATGTTTGAACATATTTTGCATATTTTTCACAAATACTTGCACAAATTTATGAACTTATATGATACTTGTGCATCTCTCCTTATGTTATGTTGCTTGTAAATTTGTCATCTTATTTTTTATAAGTACAAATGGGGAGATATGTTGTATGCACAAATTAACATGTGTGAAGTATGCACAATTAAAGGGGAAGATACATATTACAATATTAAATGTGGAAGAATAATGTTGTTTGATGAGTACATAGGGAAGAGATACATTGAATGCATTTAACTTGGATTATTGATTTTTTGTTGTGTCCAAAGGAGGAGAGATAAGTTGTTTGCATAATTAACATGCATGAAGTGTGTTTATATGCTATGTTTGTTTTTGCCCAAAAGGGGGAGGAAAATGATGAATTAAGTATAGCTTATATTTCCCTAAAATTTAGCATCAAGTCCTTGAAATCAAATAAAAGAAAAATACTTATTTAGAAATCTAGATACTTATTTGAGGGGGAGTATGCTTAATTGAAAAGGAGTTAATTGTGCATGATTGTCCTCATAAAAAAATGGAGAGATTCTTGAATTGTATGTTTAATATGGATTTTGATGAGACAATTGGTTGTATAATTAACAATTTAATTGTATTAAATTGCACTTAATCAGTCAACTAATGTGATGAATAATATGCTAGAAAATATATGTGTTTTATATATTTTATTCTCTGGAGATTGTGCAGGATTTAGTAGACAAATTATTAAGCATAACTTTGATTGTAGGTCATGTTGAAGGCTCAACAAGTTCATTCATTAGGGCCCGACAAGCTTAAGTATCAGGCTTGAAGAGATCAAGATGTATAGCTTTGGTCATACGTCACGTCAAGGGCTCGACATGTCAATTAGTTAAGGCGTAACAAACTCAAAGTCTAAGGCTCAACAAGATCAAAGAAGCATAGTCTCATTTGAGGGTCAAATCCAAGGTGCGATAAGTTCAAGATGCGACAAGCATTAGAAGCAACAATTTGAATCTAAAGCTCGAAAAATCACAAACTTAGTCAAGGGTTAAGATTAAGGCATGATGAATTTGAGGCACGACGATTTAAATATGGAGCCATTGTGGCATAAAAGAGCTATTATGCACATTTAATGCTTGACGACTTAAAGATGTTGTCTTTAATGGATGTTTGAACTTTTGAATATTATAAATACATATTTCTTTGAAGATCTATTGATTCTCTATATATCTAAAGTTTTGATGATAACAAAATACTCAAAGAACTAACTACTCTATTAGTATGCAGAATTATTTTCAGAACTTTATATAGAATATTGGTGAATTTGTTGAACAAATATATAAGGTTGAATGATATTAATTCTTGGATATGAACAAGTTTTTTAAATAAGTTAGACAAGAGTTGTTATACAATATGATGTTTTCGGATGTTGTTTAAGAAAAGAAAAAGGTACACAGAATGTTTTCCAAAAGGATAATTAAAGTATAAAACATTCCCAGCAACACAAAGCCTTTGGGAGAAACTCAAAACAACTATTCTGAATTGAAGTTAGTTTCCAGAAATACAGAAGTTTTTATAGAACCTTTACAAGAATCTTTAGCTGTAATTCTGAGTTAAAGATAGTTACTGTTCATCTTCTCAAACAAGATCTACATTTTTTTATGAAGAAGATCAATGATTTTGAAAACCTAGCTCCGAGATAATAAGTATATTCGGATAGTATACTTATTAGTTCCACTAAAGTTGGATTATCCTAGGGGATTGAAACAATTGTTGGATTGGTTAATTTCATCAAAGAAGATTTCTGGAGATAAAGAACAGAAGCTATGGTTGATTCACGATGGACTGATTTCAAGACAGAACAGTTATGTTTTCTGATTTTTCTCAAGATAAAAACAAATTAGAATTGGATATTATTAAGAAAATCAAAATAAGAATAATGTTATCTTTAAGAAGATGACACACGAAGATTAACGTTGAAGACCGTGATATCACAACAGTTCTCTAGATCTATCTTCAGGATCAACGTTATCAGAAGATTTCAAACAGAAAACAAGTGGATTATCTTAAATCACGAAATTCAAGCAGAACTTATCTTACTTCAGCGGATCAAGAATTCAAATTCAAATCTGGAACCGAAAAAAACAAGAAGAACGAGATTTTTTCTTGAAGATATCAGCAGCGTTTGAAAAATTAATTTAAGGATAAGAGATTACAGATTTCCATCCGAAATCTTTGGGATATCTATCTTATCTCAAGCGCAAAAATTCTGAACAATAGAGGGACAATATAGGGGAACAGAGATAAAGGAAGAAAGAGATACAGAACTATTCACTGAAAAAGAAGAACAAAAACCGAGAGCTGCTTGACTTCATTCCATTGATCGAGAAAACTTAGAGTTGAAAAGCATATTTCTTTTATTCTTTCCCACGTGCAGAATTGTAGCTAATCTCACGTTATTACAATCGTTACTTTTATTCTTTTTCTAATGAAGCAACTTGTTATTAGCTTCAAGTGAATTAGTTCAATTACTAGTTTAGACTCTGTAGATCGATTGAAGCTAGAGGATAGCTGTGAGAATCGAACAGAGAGAATTGTATAAGCTTGTAATTGATTTTATTGGATATAGTGGAACAAAACCTGTAGGATAACGGGGTCCCCGGCTCGGAGCTGGAAGAGTGGACTGACGCACAAGGCGGAACCACTATAAATATCTGCTTGATCTTCTTATCCCTTCTCTATTTATATTTCCACAGTTTATCTTATTGCTGTTTAATTTTTCATATTGTTCTCTTAACTTAAAATCAAAGGGGATTGTTTTTAAAAGACAAAAATTTTAATTTTCTAAAATAATTAATTCAACCCCCCTTCTTGATTATTTTCGGGACCAACAAGATCCAAGAGAGGAAAATGTTGAAAAAGAAAAGAACTATGAAGTGACAAATCTTTTTAAAAGCTTTTATTTGCAAACATACAAATAAGAGAAATCTCTCATTATCTTTGTACTCTTGTTCATTAATTTGCAAAATTTATAAAGAGAGAGGAAACATTTAAGTGCTCTGTTCTTGAGCATCCTGTGAGTGTAGGAAATATGTTATTTCCTATGTGTTGTAAAGTGGTGTGCTACTTAGCTTGAGCTTGTGTGTTGTGAATCAATAAAGTGGTTGTGCAGTCCTCAATTGGAGATATTTATAGATCCTAAAGAATAAGGAGTGAGACAAACTTTACGTTAAATATGGGCTGAAATTTTCTATCCTTATCTCCTTTACATTTCTCTTTATAATCTATTATTATGATATCCATTACTTTCGAAGTTTAATTTGATCTGATTGTATAAAAATTAATTTTTTGTGTATTTTAGGGTAAATACTTAATTCACCACCCCCTCTCTCTTGAGTATTTTCTCGTGCTTTTTCAGTTATAGTGCTAGAAAAAGGTATATGATTATATGGGATTTGTTGCAACTGTCAATCCATTGGTAGAAGTGGTGAAGGTACACCGTAGGCCTACTAACATAAAATACAGTTAGTAGTGCATCAGGGGGTGTTCGAAGTGACCCCTTCAATTCTTAAGTTAGCTTGTGGATTTGAGAGAGTAATAAAGTAACTAGATTGAAGTGAGTTAGCTTGGATGATTGTACCTGTAGGGGTAAGGGTCTATTTATATTTTGTGGTGATACCTTGCTTAGGGTCCTATAGAATCTTGTTCTACAAATGCTTGAGCACATATGGAGGTAGACGACCTTAGACCCAAAGTAGTCCCTACATCAAGTGGAGGTGTGGGGCTCATGGTTGTTCCCAAAGTAAGAAGCATCAGTATGGTCCTCATGTGTGTAGAGTCATGGTGATAATAGTAAGAAGCGAAGATCTTTGTTAGACAGAAGCCTTCATGGAGTATCATTATGAGGCCGAGGTTCTCGTAGGATTGATGTCCTCATCGAGCTTTCTAGCTAAAGTACTAGTTAAGGCTTTTAATGGGCTTACTAGTCCATTAGGTCAATATTAGGGTTGTTAAGCAATGATCAAGTATATTCTATCAACAAGATTAAAGTGTTATATGGATATGTTATGCAGTTTATTGGTATCTAATGGAGACTAGGTGAAGTTGTTGAAATTGGTGTTCAGAGTAGTTTTATGTATTATACATTGGTTTTTTTTTTTTATCTTATATTAGCAAGCAAATTGATTTATGATTGTAATATGGAAGAATAAACAAATGCAACAATTGGTGCAATTCATTGTAGGTTTGACAAAAAAAAAAAAAAATAGTAAACTTGTTTCTTGAGGAGATGGATTTATTAGAGGTAAGCTCATACTAGAGCCAATGAACTAGTCTCTTAAAAAGACGAGTTCAACCACTAATGAACTGGTATTTTCAAAAAATGAGTTCAAGTTACTTATATTTCAAATTATTTTTGTTTGTGTGGCACTTTCATATTTCTTTTATTAAAGTACTATTATTTTTCTTTTTCCCATCATTAGGTGCTACTTAAAGTCATTAGTAATTGTAACTTCTTTAATATTTGAAATTGTAAGATTTTCATTATAACAAATACAAGAAAATATATATATATATAAAAATATCCAAGAAAAACATTTTTTTTCTTTAAATGGTATACCTATGGCTAAGGTTAAACATAAACAAACCATGATCATATAATTAATCTTATTATTTATATATAAAGCATTCTTCTTGAGTTAAATTTATTTCTTTACCTCTAAGACCATCTTGCCGAGAGCCAAAGCCAAGACTTCAAAAATGTAAATGGCTAGATCTTCTATTCTTCTACCTAAAAGTATTAGAACCATATGAGCTCCTGATTCTAGTTCTTAGGTCTTGTCTTAGCCAGACAAGACCTAAGTCTTAGGCGAGTCTTAGCCCAACTTGATGTGTAAGTGAATATCCTAGGTCTTGCTTAGCCTAGACCTACTTCTAATGATGTTCTAATATTTATCTAAACCCTCTTTATTCTACTCCCTCAACTTCTTAGGTGAGTCTCTCTCTATTTCTTTATGTTTTTCTTATTTTTACTTTCTCTTATTTATGGCTTCCTAATTGTGTACATATTATGAGATCTTGCAAGATAAAACCAAAGAAAAGGCAAGACATAATTCGAGATGGTCAATCTCCTTATATATAAGGACACCTTATTTTAGTAAATATACCATATACTCCTTTTTCCTTTTTTTTTGTACTTATATTGATCTATAATGTTGGTTCCATATAGTAGAAAGTTTCGTTATTTTATTGATTAGATTTCTTATTATGGTTGTAAATCTAAGTGACATCTATCAGATTTTGTTTATCTATACAATCCTAACCAATTGTACATGGATTAGTTATTTTTAATACCTAATACATTGCCTAGTAGTAATCCTAGTCGTAACAATTTCCCCTCCTCTTCATATCAACCTCATCCTTAAAGTTGATGATGAAACTGTCACAACTAGAAAAGTGGACACCACAACTTGCATAATTAGGAGGTTTTCTTGCCCATGTCCCATTTATGTTATGATAGACCAATGGTTGATATATTCATGTTCTATATGATGTATTTTAGATGTAGTTCAAAAAAAATTCATGAGGTGGCAATGATGTACACATCTAAAAAAAAAAATAAATAAATTGTATGTAGCTCATATCTTAAAATATAGTAATAAAAATTTGAATATATTGCAATTAACCCTCTAAGCCACAAAACAATAGTTGCTCCATATAGTTTTGCAGCATAAAAATTTTATTGTATTGTCCCTTACTTATGAAAGCCAAATGCTAACATATTTGTGCTCTTATGGTTGAGAAAATGCCCAATACTTGGCAAATGACTATGGACTTCTAAAAAAATGCGAAGTGATATGTAGGTCGTAGGCATTGTGTTAGGGACATTAAGATTTTGAACCAATCCATGAAATTAAAAAAAAAAAAAACCCTTCATGTGCCTCTTCTTCTTTGGTCAATTGTGATTCATTAAGCTCCACTACATCATTGGCGTTAATAATTTCTCTGGGACCTAAGTCATTACTAGTGTTAATAATGTCCTCCACCATCTCAAAATCCCACCCAATAGCCGAAACATTTTGAGATGGTTGAGCTCCTAATAAAATAGGAGTTATGTTAGAAGTTTTCTTACATCTAAAGAATATCTTCCATTATTGCCTTCTTAAAGCACAATTTTGGATATAGACCTCGAAAGCCCATAATTTATGAGACATCTTATTTTTGAGTAACTCAATCATATCCTTAAGTTACTACTAAACAATTTAAGGAACTTCCTTCACTAAGGACCTCTCCACTTTCATGTGGTTATTAAAAAAGAGATCCTTGGTATCAAATGTTTTTGTGTAAGTTGACTTTTGTTATCTATATATATGTATCTACATATTTACTTTAGGATTGGTATTGATCTAAATTCCCTACAATTTATTGAGGACCTTCACGTTAAGGATCTTAGCAAAAGTACTTATGTTGAGAACCTTGAATTAACAAATGGTTTAAGAATTGCTAAAATTATAATAAAAATTTGAAAAGTCTTTATTCCATAATTTTATTAAATTATTTACACCACCATCCATATACAATCCTTTATTTAGTGTTCAACCAACTAAACATACAATAGATTGAAGAAGACACAATCACGTAATTGAAATAATTAAAGTTATTCAAATAATACTTAGTTTTAATTAACATATTTTCTCAAACATGCACTTCATTACAACATGTGTTCTTTAATTACATCATTATGTTCAAATTGCATCCTTCAATTAGTTGAAAACCTCATACCAATTTTATTATATAATAACAACAATATTATAACACTTTTAATTCTCAAATACAATCTAAGACTAAATATAACTTGATTTCTTGATGCAGTGAATGGCCAATGGTTGCCATATCCATAATTTTAGGATGGTAGATTAGCAAGAAATAGCAAGAAATATTTATATTATTTTATCACATTAACATTTTTTCTAGATTTTTAATTTTTATAATGAATTATTTACATCAATATTGTAACGCCCTAACTTTGCAAATTACAACCCATCACATCATTTAAATGTGGAAATGCAAATGGCGAAACTTGCCATTAACCACCATAATTAACTCCAAGCGCAAATATAATAATAACTCAAAATTAGTGGAACTTAAATAAAGTTTTCTCCAAAACTCATGATACATCTAATCTTTCAATATCCTAGTCTAACACTATGTGGACCATTGATTACATTAACTGCTATAAAAACTAGAAACATAACCAAAAGATTTAGAAGGGTCAAAACTTAATTAGGAACCTACTAAATAACACAGTAATTGAAACTCTTAAATCCTCTACATCACATACTAATGACTAATTGATCATGGATCTTCTTGAGATTTACCAATTATAGCATTGTCCTTTATATTCACTAGTTAATCGTATACTTCACTTTTTAACTAATAAGAAATCACATGTCACTTAAAAAGAGAAAGAGATGAGCTAAAACCCAGTACAGTATACCACAAACAGATGTGCATGTACAAAGTAATCAATAAAAAACAAGCATACATGTATGTCTAATGAAACAAGCATTAAATTCATTTTCTTTAACTTTTATGTCAAGCAAGTATCAAAGGTATAAGTTAGTATCCATATATATACAATATATACCTATATGATATTGGGTACTCTCCAATATTTATGAGTCCATAAATCTAATTCATATCGATCCATCTAAATCAATTCTTCCATACATGACTCCACTTACGAATATCATTAGAAATGGACCATCGAGTTGTTCTAATAATAGCATGGATACTCCCTACTAATGAGCTGGAAGAATTGGCTACTTGGTATATGGAAAAATGGGATATAAGTTGTTTAGTGACAATTCTATAATTTTCGCAGTTTTTGAATTTTTTGCATTTCAAGACCTTACTTCAATGGAAAACAAGCCAATGAGCATAACCCACTTGCTTTGCTTGTGACGTATGTTATAAGAAAGTTCATTTTATGTACCATTTGTGGAATTTATTTCGTCCTTTTAATTATTTTATGTCATAGGATTTTTAGGAACTCTCCTTTTTTATAAAATTTTGTGTCTTTCATATATTATGTATGCCTTAGGGTAAGAGACATTAGTTATTTATCATTATTGTTACTCTGAGCTATTTTATTACTCTTTTCCCCATAATTTTGAGTTATTTGATTAATTTTGAATTTTGAATGCATATATCATTTGAGTATTTTTAGAATTATTAGACGTGTAGAAGATTGCTATCCGAGTATTTGCAAAATCTATGGATTGTGATTTTTCCCCCTGTCTTTGTGCAAGTTTCACTGCATCAATTGGTATCAAAGTAGTTGTTTGTCTTAGGATATCATGGCACTACGTAAGCAAACCGATCAGTGATGTCTGGTGGAGGAGATATGCAAGTGTGTTGATTTGGATCAAATAATAGAATAGATGATTAATGAGCAAATAGATGTTGTGATGGAATGATTGCTAGGGAGGATAAGCGAATTATTTGTCAATCAGAGTAGGAATCCAAATCCTAGTCATCGAAGGAGCCCTAACCCTATGCTTATTCTTAATGAGGCACATATGACAATTTTACTTTTGACATGGAAGAAGATTACCATGAGAATTTGCAGTATAGATGCATCAGACATCGTGTTAATGAGCATCATACGAGTTAGGAAACTAGGATAAGAACATAGATTCTAGAGTTTCATGGCAACCTCCAACTAGAGGAGTTCTTGGATTGGTCGTCGACAGTAAAGGAGATTTTAGAGAGAATGATTTTTACACAATAATTTCCTTCCACATCTCCTATTTTTTAAGAGAAAGATTTTCATATGATAAGGAAAACTTTCTCTTAAAAAATTATCGTTAGCATTTTTTTTTAACTTTTCTCTGTTTATTTAATCTATTATAACGTAAGAGAGTGAACCTAACCTAAGTTCCAAGATCGTCAGTTGATGATGTCCATGGACTATAAAACCTAGCAACATAGTTTGGATGAAAGAATTATGACATAATTAAAAATGCAATAGGAATGACTTTTTGGTTTTGTGGTTCAATACAAATATAAATGGCTTTATTTTTTTTATCACTAAATTATAAGTGTTTGAACTAGGGTATTCATGGTTTGGTTTAAGTTGAACCGAATCGAATCACATTCAAAACGGTTCAGTTCAAACCTTTAATGAATCGAATAGCTTTTAACGATTCGAGGTTTTAAGCCAAACTGCTTCACATGCTGGTCGGTTTAGTTCGATTCAGTTCGAATCGCTTTTAAAATATTTTGTTCTAATTAATAATATTAATAGTCATTTGAGTTTATAAAAAAAAAAGATGTTTATATTGAGAAATATCACATAAAAATTAAAGTCACTTATCATTATATCAAGTCATATATTTAAAAGTTTCAAAGACATATTATCTCGTTTTAAAAATATTTTTCAATGTGAATTTAAAATAACATATATTTTTAATAAATTTATAACACTAATTAAGAAATTTTTTTTTTTGCATTAATTTCACATTTACTTATAATATTCTTCCTTTATAATGTATTTAAACTTTTATTGTACTAATTAGTTTAAAGTTTTAAGTTATCTCACTGTTGTTGATTGTAGATTTGCAACCTAGTATAAAACGTGCTTTTGTACATGTATTCCATAATAAGAATTTTGCATTTTGTTTAATTAATCTTAGAGCAATATAAGTCCTAATATGTAATGCTTAAGAGTTATATATAAATAAAATGACTCTTATTTATTTTTCTATTTTTTTTAATGTGAAGCGATTTGGTTCGAGTTCAAATGATTTGGTTCAACCTCTCGAACTAAACCGTAACCATTTAGGCTCTTCCCGAACGAACCACAAACCGTCCGAAATATAAAAGAATCGCATTTTTTGGTTTGGTTTGTTTTGTTGTTCGATTCAATGAACAGCCTTAATTTGAACTCTCTTAGAATGGATTTAAAATATAAAACATCTCATGGGTTGAAACTTTCAATTAAGTTTGTTTTTCTTTATAAACAACCATAAATATCCTATAGACTTGTCAATCTTAACCATACACTCAATATTCCATATGGACAATATATGTAATGGTGTTAAAGGAAGCCTAGTAAAATCGACTAAAATTTGTCTTGTTATGTGTACCCATTACATGATAATTGACTTGCAAGTTAAAGGTCACATGTCTCTACCAAGTTGTTTATTCATCACAGCTAATCATATTGCATATATTTACTTAATATAAAAATAATTACAGATTTGGCAAAAAAAAAAAAAAAAGAGAATAATTACAAATTTTGATCTTTTATAGTCCTTTGGAATCGCGGAGAATTGAATTCCCTTACCAATTAATAAAATGAGTAATTATTCCTAAACTATAGGGAGCAAAAGTGATTTTCCCTATCTTAATTCCTAAGAATAAATTTTGTTCTAATTTAAACTTCTATATAGTTGTAATAGTTATCTTGAATTAGGTAGCCCTCATTTGCCTCAAGTGTTGTCTTGTTCTAAGGTTTTTTGGTTTTGCCTGGAAATGCAATTTGTTGTGGATGGGAACATGTCATGCCTTAAAAAGATATAAGCAATAGTGTTCCCACCACTACATATCAAGTAAGAAGAAATCATTTACCAATCATATACTATGCTTCTCTTAATACCTTGAATTGGAGACATAGTGGCCACCATTAGTATTTGAGAATCAATTGAATAATGTAAAGCACAATACATAATAGAGACAAGAAAAGAGAAAACAAGCAAGCTCAAATTTTAATGTGAATTTTGAATGGCCCCCTAATCTCCACTAACATCAAATACCTCAATCAATGACTTCACACTTAAACTTTATTAATTCACAAATAAGTGTCTCTAAAGAGCTACATCAAGACACCACAAAAAAATTTTCACAAGATTCATAAGAATTATGCCTTCACAATAATCACATTTTCACTCAAAGCACAACTCATACACTCATTAATTCACATAACAAACCTAGAGTAATGCCTTACAAAGATTTGCTAATAGAAATTCTCATTTGACACTACTCACAATTTCTCTTTCTAGGAAATTGCAAATAATGCATTAAAGAAAAAGTCTAATTAAGAGATTAAGACAAATAGATTAATTGTAAGTTTATAAATTCAACCAACTTATAAAAATTTATCCTCTTACCCTTATTTATAGGGCCTTCTAGAAACTTGGTCATTGCTTCCTTGCATTAAGTTTCAATGGCTAGTTTTTTAATACCTAGTATCTGTATGCCATTTACTATTGTTTGGACTCCATCTAAAAATCTTCAGCCATCTTCTCTTGATTCCCTTATCATCCACATTTTATCTGCACAAAAGACACTTACCGACACTATTTAAATGCCTCTAGACACTAAGCACTTTGCACATGATTAGAAGCATTCTAGTCATGCGAAACATGGCTACCACCTAAACATTAGGCTCTAATGTTTAGATGTTAGCTACAATCACATGATCATGCCTTTTGATTGTACTAGCGTTTCCTCATCATGCCTTTGCATCTAAATTTTAGCTATTTGTAGTAAGGTTTTGCAATGTCACAAACATAAATTTATAAATTTTACAAGTATTAACATCATATCACATCACAAATTTGTTATGGCAATTAAGTGTAACTCTTCTATATAATTGTGTAATTGTACAATGTATTTTCTTATCAAAATTCAATGTTTACTTTCTAGTTCAACAATATTTCTCATAATAAGCCTACAAACACAAGATGATAGACTAGTGCTTCATGGTTTCATTAAAAGCAGGATAGTCTACACATCACTTAGTTTGATAATACTAAAATAGAAGTATCTCTCCTAAATAATTCTTCTATCTATCATGGAGTAGGGCTATTTCCTGATGTATTGAGTGAATTGATAATTGAACATGATAAAAAAGAAGCATTTCAATTTTACATTTGATAACACTTAGTATTAAAACACATAGAATAGTTTAGCCCCCTTACTCTCCCTTCCTTTACCATGACATACGACAAGGGTAGTCATAGAAACTTATACACAGAGTTACTCTATTTTTAAAGGAACAATGTAGGTTGAAATATAATAGTATATTAAGACACTATATTTAAGAGCAATTTTCGTGTTTCACTTTTGTAAAACAAATTGAATCAAGGTTTAATCCTAACAAGGTATTTTGCTTATAACATTTTTGTTTTCTACAATGTCATTTGGTCCTTTTTTTTTTAATATTTCATTGTGTACATAGTTTGAATCATAGGATAAGTTTTCACGCTGATGTAATTTGAATATGGACATAAAAATGGATGAACAAACTATTGCAACTATGTCTATTAGATGGGTAAATTATAATTTACCCATCTAGCTTGCATCAATGTATTTGCAAGAGGAAATGAAGCTAGTCAAATGAGTAAATTATCCATCCATATCAGTACTAGCAGGTATTTAAGTTATTGTATTTTTTTTATTATTTTTGCAAGTATCAACAAAACTATTTATAATCTATTAGTAACAACTTTGTAGCTTGAGACATTTACTAATGTCAGTTAAAAGTTAGAAGTTATTAGTAGGACAATTGTTGATTTCTTCACTAAGTTGATATATAAATATTCTGTTTCATTCTGTTCTACACTTAAGAAACTAATATTATTGAATAAAAAAACACTTATTCTCATCTATCTTTTTCTTTGACTTTTGGATTCAACAATCAAATACATATACATTCAACATGAAATTCACATGGTATCAAAGCAATCAAATATTGGTATGATTTTTCGTTGTTACATTTGTTTGAATAAAGATTCATTCTAATTGATCGGGCATGAATGTTTCAAAAGACAATCAAAATTCTAATGATGATTAAATTATTGTTGATTTGTTATTCTTAGGTGGATCCTAAGTATGGTAATTTTCAACAGTCTTCAATGAATATGGACTTCAGATGGAGTAGATCAATTAAAACGAGGCTAAAAATGAAATTAAAAATAAGATTTGTTAATGAAAGTATTATGAAATCTAATGAGAATCTTAGTCAATTTATGAAGTGGTCAAGGTGTGATAACGTGGCATGTTGTTGGATAATGAGCCTCATATCTAATGATGTATCTTAAAATTTTTTTATGCTTAATTTGCCTTTGAGTTGGAAGGAGATTAGTGAGCAAATATAGCATTAAATTAGTAGTGTTAGATAATAAAATAAAACTGTAGGGGTCTATTGTAACATATTAAAAGTGTGGGGGTGAATTACGAGATGGATAGAGACGTATGATTTGTAGAAGTGGTCAAATAAACTATTTAACACATGAGTAAATGGACTTGTCAAATTTAATCTCAAGTGAGCTCATGCAATTCTAAATGGGATTAGAAGAAGCTTATTAAAGAGTGTGTAATCTTATTTTAGAAATGGAACTATTAATAGGGCTTTCCATATGGTTCAAAAAATTGAAAAGGAAAGGCAGGTCACTATTACCATTACTTAAGGTAAGTTATATGTATGACGTGATATCTTACCTATCCTGTTTTCACTCAAATATATGTTGCATTCATATTGATTTTTAATTCTATTTTATTATCTTACGCCTTGCCTTGTGTAGCTTATTATTATTTCTTTACGTTTTGTAAATTTCTTAAAGTATTGTTTAATTTTTATGATCATTTTTTGAAGTCTTAAAAAAATCAAAGTAATTATATATATATATATATATATATTTCCCCAGTCTAGAAGTATTTAAGCTTTCACTTGTTTCATTTAGTTTTAAAATCAATCTTTTTATTTTTATTTTTAATGTCAAAATGTTATAGAAAATTATTCTGTAAGAGATTAAGTAACTTTGACAATCACTTCTATAAAAAACTTTCCATGACTTATAATAATTGCAATACAATGGATAAGTGATTGGATTTCTCTCTACCTAGCTGATCTCCTTCACATATAGATCCTTTATTGTAATACATCAAGTCGTCTAGTTTAAGACTTCAAGCTTTCCTTATGAGAGAAACAGTGATATTAATAAATTCAGCCTTCTCCTTTGACATATGATCAGCGACAAGAACCCTATATCTATAGAACACATCTTCAATAATCTCCATCCCAAAGTGATCAACAAATATGTGCTCAGCAACTGCTCTCATGCATTTGGCCATCCTATATCCTCCATCATTGAGAGAATCACATGGATCAAACTCATTACCACAAGCATGCCAATCAACTCCAGTTGCTTCTAAGTAATCAATAGAAAAAGATCCTTCCTTCAGAACCTCAGATTCCACCTCTTTTAGGGAGGGTGTATAGAGAGGAACGTTGAATGAGTTCAAGTCCTCTTCTCTTATGAGACCCTATAGACATACATTTTATCGCATGTTACAAAGAAATTCATAAACATTAGAATAATTAATTCACTAGAAAAAGAACGAAATTATAAACGTAAATCATCAACATCTCCTTATTTATTTATTTATTTTTTCGCGTCTACACCTTATAATATTAATTTCAGGTATATTTGGGGGATTTGGGGGGGGGTGGGGGGGTGGTGCGTTTGGGGGAGGGAGAGAGAGCCATAACCTGTTTATAGTACTTTTATAATGTTTGAAAATTTTATATCATTATAATTGATATAAAAAAAATAATAAAACAATACTCTTAAACATATAACTAAAGTTAGACATAAATTAAATATAATTGTAGAAATTTATCTTATTATTTATTTATAGAGCATTTTTTATGAGTTAATTCTTCTTCTTTACCTCCGAGACCATCTCATTAAGAGCCACACCTAAGAGTTCCCAACTGTAACTACTTTCTTTGCTGCTTGAGGGTCTTCACTTTTTCTGCCCAAAAATGTTACAATCATACGACCTTTCGATACTAATTCTTCTGCCCGATACCTTAAGAATTTGGAAAAATCATTCTGAAATTGCTCATAATATGCTTTGTGAACGCATGTTGGACTAGTAGTCGCTACGCAAATATTCCTTCCATTAGTCTCTAACCCATTGGGGACCTGCATAGAAGTTACAAGTGGTCTATTATATTATTATTATTATTTGATGTTATAGGAATTTTTATTTTGAGACATATTTGATCATATTTACTAAAATAAAAGCAAAAATTTATATATAGTACAAGAAAATATAGTTTTTATCCCTTTTCGGACCGCAAGTAAAATGTCCATACACACCCATCGGTCATCACTTTCCATATATTCTATTAATAGCATGCGATTGACCTCATATAAGGAAAATGTTAATATCAAGATGTAGCAAACATTGAAAGACGTGAAGAACTAATCAATGCACTTAATATTTTTTTTAATAAAAGATTTAATGCTATTCTAAAAATGTAAAAATATTTTACTTTGATCGTTAATAAGTATATCTAAAGAGACATCCAATGATAAGGCTATAAACATAAAAAGTTTTTTTTACCAACGTAAACTTGTAAACTAATATAAAATAAACACCAGCAAAACAACAAAAACATTTCTGCCGCGTGCACATGCTAGAATGAGTATATTATAGCAATTATAACCATAGGAGACATTATAGCTGGTATAAGAAAACAGGCAATTTAGAAAATAATGACTCCATTTTTGCATAAGATACTTGGAAAACAAAAGCACCTTCCATGATTCAAGTAGATATTTCCATAGGAAGGGTTTGAACCTTACCAGGCCCAATGGGTCAAAAACACACACTAAAACCCAAACCTTGAAGTTGGTTTGATCTAAAGACAAACTGCCTGGATCCATGTGTCTTAGGTAGCTAGTTCAATCGGTCAAACCCATGTATTCATGCAAATTGGATCCCGAGTTCATATATAAAAGAGAGAGAGAGAGAAATCTAAATTAATTTTAAAAAAAAGAAAAAAAAAAAAGGAGGAGACAAAGATCAAACCTGAGATAGCCAATGGAGAGCGTAAGAAGAATGGATAAAATGAAGGCTCTTACCGGGGAAGAGCCTATTATAGAATGAACCTGGGACACCCATAAAAAACATCTGACTCATTTGATCGTCCATTTGCATCATTAGATGTCCTTAAAATTTGGAAGTGACTTGAAGATGGTGTTGAAGTCATTCGTCGGAAGGTCATTCAAAAAGATTTCATATTCTGGCTCTTTTTGCCCTATCCTTTTGCAAAGATTATTGGTCATTTTGATAAGTTCACCAGCAAGGAAAAGTGTATTAGGACCTGAAGAACATCCCAAGTCTGCAATAGCAATTTTTTCAGGAAGGGTTGTTGTGAAGAAAGCATTTATTGCTTTCTCTATTATCGGTTTGATAATTGATATTGCCTCTCTCTGCTCAACAAGATAAAATTGTCATGAATATTTCAATCAAGTATAACAAAAAGATTTAACATATTTACATGTGCCTCAGCCATTATAGAACCTTTATGTAATCATGCTTTTGCTGAGAATAAGGGCAACATATATAGAAACTCAAGCAATTACTAAAACAAGGTTACGAATTTATATTGACTAATATAGGATGAATATTTGCTATCCTAGAAATAGTGGTATCTCCATTTTGTCCTAGCAAATAAATACTTACCACGTGTCAAATAAATTTAAAAAAAAATCATCAATAAAATAATTATTATCACTTTATAAACACATAACAAGTATTTATTCGTCAAAATAGAATGATAACAGCATTCTCGAGACAATAAATTTGCCGTGTGCTAATATATATATGACACAAGATGTGCTCTGTTATGTATAAGCGCTAGCCTTAGTGCACTTATGAGTTCCACACGTGCGCTTATAACATACACAACACTTCTTTTCACTTATTTTTCTTAAAAGCCCTAAATCAGATTGTGGTAGTTTTGGTTAAAAAATAGGTTATAAACATTTATGCGTATGATTTTCAATTCCGGCTCATTTTTCGTTCTGGTTGAGGGTTTATGGGGAAAAAGAATGGAAATGAGAATTGTATTGAGTATATTCAAAGTCATCACACATGTGGCACATGTCCGTTTGCTAGTGCACTAGCACTTATAGAAATTTGTTTTATGATTGTCCTAAACATTTAGTAACTTGTTAAACGGATAAATATAAAATAACATGTGTGTGTGTGTACGTATATATATTGAAGTTTTCTTCACTTGCAAAAGTGTAGATTGATAGCTTAGTTGATCGTCATTTCATATTGGATGGTTTATTTTTGAAAGCAAATGAACAAAATTAATTCTTCAGGTATATAATTATATACCCCTTTTGTAGTTGATGTAAGTCAGTTATTTCAACCTGGGTTCATGTCAAAAGTTTATCCTAGTTATCTTTCTCGATAGTAATGTAGATGGCAATCCCAACGCCCAAGCCGATGTTGAATCCAAGGCTGCCAACTTACAACATCCAAGGCTGGCAACGTGATGCTAAAGTTTTTCCATGCGGTTTTGGTCTTTTGTATTGCTTTCTTTCCTTCTTCTTGAGGCTGTAAATATTGTATTTAGAGATTTTATAAGATAACTTACATTTTTGTTTTTTGAAAACCTAATTTGAGAATTTTCTCTGGAAAATTGCAATTCGTGCAAACTTTTAGTTCTAAAAATCATTCGGTGAGTTGGTTTCTATCATTTATGCTTCTATATTGCATCAAATTGGTATTAGAGCAAGGTAACCTCCTGTGAAGATGGCAACTAACGACAGTATTGATAGCGATCATGTTCTTGATGGTGATCAGGATGCGGGAGTCTAAGGAACTGAATTGTTGGTTCTTAGGGTAGTAATCATACCATAGATCAAAGAAAAATAATGGTGGGAGACAACCAAGGGCAAGGGATACTTACAACAGTTCGGTCAATTAACTTGTAGTTGCAAATGAATGGACACATATTTTAGATGAAAACTCTGCTGAGGAAGACGAAATATTGTATGAAGAGAGGCAATCGCGGAGACGAGGCGGTGAAGGTGGAGGTAGATATCGAAGGGACTATCATGGGTATGACGAGGGCGATGGTGGTGATTTTCACCTAAAGGTAAACATCCCTAGCTTCAATGGCAATTTCGATATTGAGGAATTTATGGATTAGCTGGTTGAATTAAATAGATTTTTTGATTATATGGAGATTTAAGAGGAGCGTAGAGTGAGGTTGCTAGTGTGTAGGTCAAAAGGAGGAGCCTCTGCTTGGTAGGAAAGGTTACAAAATAGAAGGCAGAGATAGAGTAGACGGCTTGTATGGACGTGTTCCGTATGAAACAACTACTACAAATGAATTTCTTGCTGCTTGATTATAAGCAAATTCTTTTCCAACAATATTAGTGTTGTTAACAGGGAGCACGTTCACTTCTTGATTATACTGCTGAGTTCGTGAGATTGGTTGAGTGTAACATTCTCCAAGAAAGTGAAGGCTAATAGGTAGCACAATATGTGGATGGTCTGAAGTTACATATTAGAGACATGATTGGAGTTATTGTGTTGGGAACTTTGAATGAAGCAAAAAACATGGCCCTTTAGGCTGAACTGATGTTGTAGAGCAGAGCACCACATTTGCAAGCAGCAAAAAGAGGTATGGAGTTGAAGGTGCTAATAGTAGCGGGGCGGTTGCTGAGAAAAATAAAGTTGTTATAGAAAAGCCTAGTGAGAATGTTGAGAAGAAGGCTGACAAAGTAGTTGACAAAAAGCCTGTAGAGGCTAAGGAAACCCAAAGGCTAAATAACCCATATGCCAAGCCTATCCTAGGGTAAATGCTATCGTTGCAATCAACCAGGGCACATGTCTAATGAGTGTCCAAATAGAAAGAGTGTGAATATAGTAGAGTGAGATGAAGGGAAGAGGGTTATTGTGAACCTGATCGAGAAGAGGATTATTCTTATGAAAGTGATGCGGATGTTGGGTAGACCGATGTTATTAGGAAATCGATGTTAGCGCCCGAACAATAAGAGAACACCTAGAGACACCAGTTGTTTCGCACTATGTGCATTACTAAGGACAGAATATATGATCTAATTATTGATAGTGGGAGCTATGAGAATATTATTGAGCAAGAGTTTGTTAATCAGTTACAATTGCTAGTAGCAAAACACCCTAATTCTTACACTATAGGGTGGATTAAATCTGCTAAACGAATAGAGGAGAAGTAGAGATGTAGAGTGTTGTTTTCCATAGGCAAATATCAAGATGATGTCCACTGTGATATTGTAGACATGGATGCATGTCACTTGTTGTTTAAGAGATCCTGGTAATATGATGTGAATTCTTCTTCATGTAGGAAAGGAGAATATGTACAAGCTAGAGAAGGGTGGTGTGAAGCACACTTTGTTGCCCCTAAAGGTAATGAATCGCACCAAAGCCCGCAAGGTAGAGGGGCGCTCTTTCCTAACAATCACTTATTCAGAGAAAGAGTTAAAAGAAGATATCAAGGAGTCTAGAGTTTTGCATGTGTTTATAGTGAAGAATGTCATGATAGTGGATGAGGAGAGAGCAGTAGTAGAGTGCCAGAGGGTGTGAAAGAGGTGTGGGAGGAATTTAAAGATGTGCTACTAGTTGATCTACGAGAGGGACTATCACCCTTTAGAGATATTCATCACTAGATTCATTTAGTTCTTGGGAGCACATCTACCAAACTTTCCACATTATAAGATGAGTCCTAAGGAGACTGAGATTTTACATGAGAAGGTTTAGGAGCTATTGCAGAAGGGGCTTATTAGAGATAGTATGAGCGCATGTGTTGTTACTGCTTTATTGACCTTAAAGAAGCATGACAACTGGAGAATGTGTGTCAAAAACAGAGCCATCAACAAGATTGCTATTGGGTGTTTGGAAGACATGTTAGATAGGTTGGGTCGGTTCGTTGTGTTTTCCAAAGTTAACCTAAGGAGTGGTTATCACCATATCAGAATCAAGCCAGGGGATGAGTGGAAAACCGCATTCAAGGCGAAAGAGGGGTTACATGAATGGCTAGTGATGCCTTTTGGCCTCAGTAACATGCCCAGCAATTTTTATGCGTGTTGTGAAATAGGTATTAAACCCTTTATTGGTCGATTTGTGGCAGTCTACTTTGACGATATATTAATTTATAATAAATCTGAAGATGAGCATATAGATAATTTGAGTGGTGTTTTAACTGTGCTGAAAGAAAATAAAATATTTGGTAATCTAAAAAAGTGCATTTTCATGTCAAAGAGAAAGTTGTTTCTAGGGTTTATGGTTAGTAGGGAGGGGATAACAATTGATGATGAGAAGTTGAGGGCTATCAGAGAATGGCTTATTCCAAAAACTATGATGGAACTGAGGAGTTTCTTCGGGTTAGCTGGCTTCTAAAGGTGATTCATTAAGCACTTCAGTAATATTGCTGCTCCCTTAACCAAGTGCTTGAAGAAAAAGAAGTTCCAATGAGGAGAGGAGGCTAAGACTAGCTTTGCAATATTGAAAGAGAAGCTATGTAGTGCTCCTGTGTTAACACTTACTGACTTTGATAAATTATTTGAAGTCAATTGTGATGCTAGTGGAGTTGGTATTGGTAGTGTATTATCCTAAGAGAAAAAACTAATGGCTTTTTGCAATGAAAAATTGTGTGATCCTATGAAAAGCTGGTCAACTTATGATAAGAAGTTCTACTCTATGGTGAGAGCTCTGAGAGTTTGGGAGCATTATGAGAAATTTTGTTTTATATTCCAATTGTGGGGCTTTAAGGTATTTGAATAATCGAACCAGAATCAATAAGGATATACATGCCAAGTGGATTCAGTTTTTGCGAAAATTTCCTTTTAAATTGGTACATAAGTGTGGAGTGCAGAATAAAGTAGCTGATGCCTTGAGCATGAGAGCTGATTTGTTAATTATAATGAGCACTGAAGTTGTGGGGTTTGAACAATTGAAGGAGTTGTATGGAGATGATGTTGATTTTAGGGATATACGGGAAAAGTGCATTACAAAAGAGCCTGTGGTGATTACCATATACTTAAAGGGTACTTGATGAAAGGGAACCAATTATGTATCCCTAAGTCTTCTTTGAGAGAGAAGCTGATCAAAGACCTGCATGGGGGAGGATTAGCAGGACATTTGGATCGATATAAGACCATTGTAGTAGTGGCAAACATGTACTATTGGCCTCGGTTAAGGAAGGATGTTAGTAGAATTGTGTAGAGGTGTTACATCTATCAGACATCTAAGTGGCAATTCCAGAATATTGGGTTGTACATATCACTATCAGAATCTGAAAATATCTAGGAAGACTTATTCATGGACTTTGTGCTAAGCTTGCCAACGGGGTGCTGACTCTGTATTCGTTGTTGTAGACATGTTCTCCAAGATGGTCCACTTTATTCCATGCAGGAAGACTGCAAATGTCTATGCTATTGCGAAGATTTTTTTTTTTTTTTTCAGAAGTTGTGTGATTACATGGAGTCCCCAAGTCCATTACATTAAACAAGGATAGCAAATTTCTTAGTTACATCTGGAAGACACTTTGGTATATGCTCGACTCATTATTGAACTTCAATACTACAGCTCATCCATAGACTGATGAGAAAATGGAGGTAACCAACAGAACTCTTGGCAATCTAATTAGGAGTATATGTGGTGAGAAGCTAAGGTAGTAGGATCTAGCTTTAGCTTAGACAGAGTTTGCTTACAATAGTTTTGTCCACAGGACCATAGGAAAATCTCTTTTCTCTATAGTCAATACCGAGACACCATAACATGCATTGGACTTAATTAAGTTACCCAAGGGAGCTGAGTTCAGTACAGCTGCTAAGAATATGGCTGAGCAATGTCAGGCTATCACAGCTAAAGTCTGTGAAATGATTGAACACTCCAACGCAAAATACAAGGAAGCTATAGACAAGCATAGAAAGAAGTGGTTGTTCGAAGTAGGGGATCAGGTGATGGTCTTTCTAAGGAAAGAACGGTTTCCAATAGGTAAGTATAGTAAGTTGCAGCCCAAGAAGTATAGCCTTTATGAGATTATAAGAAAGATTGATGACAATGCTTATGTGATTGGACTTCCTAACAGCATGAAAATTTTCAGAGCTTTCAATATTGCAGATCTATTCCCATTCCACCCAGACAACTCACCAATGTATCCAGATGAGAACTCAGGGTCGAGTTCTTTGCAGGTAGGAAAGAATAATGTAGATGGCAATCCCAAAGCTTAAAGCCAGCGGTGTAGTGCTAGTGTTGAATCCAAGGCCGTCGGTGTTGCATCCAAAGTTATCAGCTTACAACATCAAAGGTCGGTAGCATAGTACTAGTGTTTTTCGTGCGGTCTTAGTTGTTTGTCTTGATTTCTTTCATTTTTCTTGAGACTATAAATATTGTATTTATAGCTTTTGTGAGATAACCATATTTTTGTCTTTTGAAAACCCAATTTCAAAATTTTCTCTCGAAAGTTGCAATTCTTGCAAACTTTGTGCTCTAGAAATCATCCAGTACATTGATTTCTATCCATTATGCTTTCACACTGTGTTAGATGGCACATAATGGGTGGTCACAGATCGTTTTGATCCGGATTTTAGTAAAATCTAAACCAAATCAAATCATAGCATAATTAATAGTTTGGTTTTGTTCCATTCAAAACTAAATCATTAAATAGCAGTTTGGTTCAAATTAGAAATTTTCTAAGAGCATCTTTATCACTAAGTTGCTTAAAGAGTTACTTAAAGTACCATATTAGCATTTGAAGCAACTTTTCCTCCAAAGTAACTCTATATTTTATCCCTCTAGAGAATTAATATTTTCTTTCTTTTTTTTTTTTTAACTTTTGCAGGTTCCATCATTTTTTTTACCTTAGAATAATTTTTTTAAAGATTAAATAAGTGTAAAAGGGTCAATGGAAGGAGGATTGAGGTGACTATTTTTTTTTTTTTTTGTAAAGATTAAATAAGTATTACAAAACAATAAGATGATGAGTAAGATGATTGTTTATCATAGCCAATTTGGTTACGAAGGAACCCAGCAAGCAACCCACTTCATTGCTTAAGCAACTGTTGCATCACTCATAATTTTTGAAATTTTCATGAAGTACCTAAGGATAAAGATGCTCTTGTCATTAAATAACAGTTTAGTTCAATTAGGATAGATTAAATCAAATTTTAATTAAAAAAAAGTCTTCATCAAATCGTTTATAGTTATGTAGGTATTCAACTATTTAAATTATTCTATGCTATAAAGTTAAATTGTAAATCACTATAAAATATGACACAAATCCATCACATTCATCATTTATAATCCTCCATAAAATCATTCTATGACCAATTAGTCATCCACCAATAAAGTACATTAACTAATATCTTCCACAAATAAATTAGCCAATAATCTACTATCAAATAAATTTGATTAAAAAAATTATCTATAGGCGAAAATCATCTAAAACTAAAAATAATTTGTTAGCAAAATTAATTGAATAATTAATACATAATAAAATCCATAACGAAGCAAAGTCCATACTTTAAAGAGCTAAAATGATTAACAAAAGCACAACATGAAGTCATCAATTGAAGAATATATTTTGGACTAGAAAAATAATTTTAAAAATGAACAAGTTAATATTGAACAATATTAGTCAAATAATAAATATTATAATAGAACCATAAGAAAATATACAAATCTTTAATTAATCATCTGAAATATATATATATATTATGTGTTGCAAGTAAAATATTATTATGTTTTTCAAAAAATGGTTTGCTTTAGTTTTATGGATTTGCTCATTTTATCATTTCAAATAAACCATAAATTTATGATTGATTCGTATTAGAAATTTTCTAAATTAAATTATTTAAAATCCATATTTTTAATTTTTATTGGTTTAGTTTATAGATTGATTCGGTTTGATTGGTTTCTTTATCTATCTCTGTCACGTATAACTAATAGGCATGTTGTCTGGAAAAAAAATTCCATAGAAGTAAAATATTACTTGTAATACTTAATAGTATACAAGATTAAGTAAAATGTAATAATTCAATCATTTACTTATAAATTAAAAAAAAAAAATCATTTAGTTATGTTAGGTAATTAAAAAACTCCATTGTACTAAATTTTTGTTTATATATGTTTGCCACTAAACAATTAATTGCGCAACATTTTAATCCCAGGAGAGGACAAAATGGTTGAAGGGATACCTGGAGTAATGAGTTGGTAGCATAACTTGTGTCTCCTGACCCACTATTCATTTGAAGCACTTGCATTACTTCCATCTCTTAATTTTGTGTGTGTTTGTTTGGGCGTCTGAAGTTTATACCTAATTTGAAAAACTTATGTATGTTCCCCCAATTTATAGATAGCAATAACCTAGTCATGTACTCTGGGCATAGGATTGTTCCCTATTTATTGTCAAAAGTATTGTACGATTATTCACGAGATCTTGTTCCCTTTACGGTTCACCGGCGGCTGTCAATCAAAACCAACGATTGGATGCTATAAAAAGTGCCTTGACACTTGAATAATAATGAGTATTAGTGTAAATATTAATAAAATTTTAATATATAATAATAAAGGAAATAATAGTTAATTTAAAAAAAAAAAATTACTACCAGTGCTTTGTACAAGCAACATATATTATTAGTTATATATTCATATTATATAACACGTATGTGCGCATGTGGGTATATCGAATATTTGATTTCCCTGTGTATAACGGGGTGAGGAAATTATTCCTATTTAATTCTCTACAACAATTGTTTACAGTCGATTCTTGTGCAATAATATAATTCTTCACGACAAATGTTAAATTATTAACTATTTAGTATTATTAGTGTATATATATACACATATTTATATAACATCCTTGATACACCTGTAGAATGGAGATATCGTTATATGGAATATACCCAGAATTGACTCCTCCATGTATCGCGTGGTATTGTGAACGTTGGATTTATTCAAAGGAAACTCTTACATACGCTAACACGAATTTGAATGCGCACTTCATAACCTGTGACATTTGTGCCACAAGTGTTGCTTCAATTTCTTTAACTTGTTCCCTTCCCAATAATACATTTTCAAAAAGAGCTTATAATGAGCTCATCTTTTTGCCAATTTATAGGAGCTGAGGTAAACTATTGAATTTATTCCCATCTTTATTGTGACAAAATGTAAAAGTTCCATTGTCCCGTTGGAAACAATATAATGATGTGTTGCACATGATACTAAAGAAAGTAACAGTGTCCTCCATGATTTTCCTAATACTGATTCCAACTTTATGTGCAAGTAATTATGCTGGGTCTTATCTTAGTCCATGCCTACTTTTAATTTTTGTCTAGTATATGTCTAACACTCTGTAATCTATTCTCTCAACTTCTTTCATATATATCTTATTCTCTTTCTATGAGTTCTGTTGTTAGGGTTTCTTTATTGTGTATGTATTATGTGATCATGTAAGATAGAATAAAAGAGAAGATAAGACACAATTCGAGATTGTGAAATTCCTTGTCTATAAAGATATCTTGTCTCAAGGAAGATACCAATTACTACTTTTTTTCTATCTTTTCTAGTATTTATATTTTTCTATAGTGCTGGTTATGTGTACTTAGAAGATCTCTTATTTTCTTGATCAAATATATTGTTATGGTTGTAAACCTAACTAAAGTCTACCAAATCTTATTTATTTGTACATTCCTTAACTATTTGTACGCAAGGATGGGCCATTTTTTGAAACCAAATTTATTGTTCGGAAGTTCATGGTTGTAACTTCATCCTACCTTCTTCTTATTAGCCTTCACCTCAGCTTTGAAGGAGAAATTGGCAAATGAAAAAGTAGAAACCCCACCATACACAATCAAGAGGACTTGTTGTCCATGTCTCAAATCAATGGGAGGTTATAAATACATCCTTTGGGATGAAGTTTAAAGGGATGTAATGAAGATATAGGTAGTTATGTGAGGAGAAAAAATATGGTGACTTTTCTAACACAAATTTGAACATTAGATAAGCTTTAGAGGCAATGATGTCTCCATATTCTATGAAAGATTCTTGATGTTGGAAAATTCAAAATTGAAGGCTCAAGTCACATCATGTAAAGTACATTAGAGGTATATCATCAAAATATCAAAGAGAAGTTTGTGGAGGATATCTTTCAATCTTATCCATCTCAAAGGGGAAAATAATTCAAACTTTAAATTATTTTGAAAGATTTGAATATTGGAAACACTTTATAAACGAAGTTTTCGATATTAAAAGGTTTTTATACAACAAATCCCAAATGGATTTATCATGAGAAAGAATTATTAAAATTAGGAAGCAGAAGTACTTGAGTTGAAAAAAAAAAATGCAAAAAGGATTTTAGATGACATGGAAGCATTTATCCATGATAATAAATTATATTATATTTAATGTTCATCAATTAGAATCAATGTAAAATATATATTTTTGCAAGTTTATCAATCATGTTGGGGTATATAATCACTAGATATTTTATTAATTATGCCAATTTTTTCATTGCATAAATCTATTGGTAATCATATTATGTTGTGTACATAGGTCAAGAGCGAAATTACCAATTATATTATAAAGTACTTTACATACTACGTATTATAATAGAAAAGCAGTGATTCAATTCTCCGAATTTCAAAGATAACACACAATCTTCAAGGACAAGAATATTCAATGCTAATGGGAACATTCAATGCGGAAGCATAATATATATAATGTTTAAAGTATAAAAGGTAAATTAATGAACACAAAAATTCACACTCAATGGTTCATTCTGGACAAGAGCATGACACATCAGGTTTCAATTAAGTGTGATATTTTTACTAATAATCAAACAACTCCAAGGTAAGTTATATTTTTTAAAAAATTCTTGTTATGAGGTTTGAAAGACATATAAAGAAGCTTGGTGGAAATTTTAGATATTTTTAAAGATATATGCAAGACAAATTTCCAAAAACTTTAATTTTTTGAAATAAAAAATCATACTTGCTAGAGATAGGTTGGGGATTTCGATTTCAAATCAAGAGAAGGTTATAAATATATCATTTAGGATGAAGTTTAAAGGGATGTATTGGAGATATAGGTAGTAATGTGAGAAGAAAAATGTGGTCACTTTTCTAACATGAATTTTGAACGTTAGATAAGCTTTAGAGGCAGTGATGTCTTGATATTCCATGAAAGCTTCTAGATGCTAGAAAATTCAAATTTGAAGATTCAAGTTACATCACGTGATGTAAAGAATAGCAAAGAAATTGAAAGTACATTAGAGGCATATCAACAAAATTTCAAAGAGAAATTTGTGGATGATATCTTTCAATCTTATACATTTCTAATGGGAAAAAAGATTCAAACTTTAAATTCACTCGAAAGATTTGACTATTGGAAAAAACTTTATAAACGTTGTTTTTTTATTGAAATGTTTTGATACAACATATACCAAATGGATTTATCGCAAGAACGAATTATTAAAAGTAGGGAATAAAAGCATTGAAATTGAAATAAATGCAAGAAGTATTTTAGATGACAAGGAAGCATTTATCCATGATAATAAATTCAATTCTATTTAAGGTTTTTCAATTAGAATCAATGTTAAAATATATTTTGTTGTAAGTTTATCAATCTTGTTGGGGTATATATTTATTAAATATTTCATCAATTATGTCAATTTTTCCTATATAGACCTATTGATGATCATACAGTGTTGTATGCATAAGGTCAAGAGCCAAATTGCTAATTATATTATAAAGCTCCTTATATAATATGTACTATAATAGAATAGTTGCGATTCAATTCTCCGAATTACGAGGATAACACACAATCTTCATAGACATGAACACGTGACAATTGTTTTTGGGAATATATTGATGCTAATGAGAACATTCAATAAGGAAGCATAACATATACAACTTTTAAAGTATAACAAGTAAATCCATGATCCCAAAAACTCACAATCAATAATTCATTTTGAACAAGAGCATGACATATCAGGTTTCAATTAAGTGTGATGTTTATGCTAATAATCAAACAACTCCAAGTTCAGTTATATTTTTTAAAATATTCTTGTTATGTGGTTTGAGAGACATATAAAGAAGCTTGGTAAAAATTTTATACATTTTTAAGGATGTATACAAGGAAAATTTTCGGTTAAACTTTAATTTTTTGATGTAAAAAATCATATTTGTTGGAGATAGTTTGGAGATTTTGATTTCAAATCAAGAGAATGTTATAAATATATCCTTTCAGATGAAGTTTAAAGGGATGTATTGGACATATAGGTAGTTATGTGAGGAGAAAAATATGGTGACTTTTCTAACACAAATTTTGAACGTTAGATAAGCGTTAGAGGCAATGATGTCTCCATATTCCATGAAAGATTCTAGATGTTGGAAAATTCAAATTTGAGTACTAAAGCTACATCATGTAATGTACAGAATAACAAAGAAATTCAATGTACATTAGAGGCATATCATCAAAAGATCAAAGAGCAATTTGTGGAGGACATCTTTCAATCTTATCCATCCCAAACAGGAAAAAAAAAATAAACTTTAAATTATTTTGAAAGATTTGAATGTTGGAAACACTTTATAAACAAAGATTTTAATATTGAAGGGTTTTAATACAGCATATGCTAAATTGATTTATCATGAGACAGATTTATTAAAATTAGGAAGTAGAAATACTGAAATTGAAAAAAATGCATGAATATTTCAGATGGCATGGAAGCATTTAGCAAATATAATAAACTAAATTCAATTTAAGGTTCATCAATTAGAATCAACGTTAAAATATTTTTCTTTTCAAGTTCATCAGTCTTGCTGGGGCATGTAATCACTAGATATTTTATTAATTATGGCAATATTTTCATTACATAAATCTATTGATAATCATATTGTGTTGTATGCATAGGGTCAAGAGCTAAATTTCCAATTCTATCATAAAGTACATCATATACTATGTACTATAATAGAAAACCAGTGATTTAACCTCAAAATTTCGAAGATAACACAAAATCTTCATGGACAAGAATGAGTGACAGTTGGTTTTAGCAATATATGAAAGCTAATGGGAACATTCAATGCGGAAGCATAATATATATAATGTTTAAAGTATAAAAGATAAATCGGTGAATGCAAAAATTCACAATCAACAGTTCAATCTTAACAAGAGCATGACACATCAGGTTTCAATCAAGTGTGATATTTATGCTAGTAATCAAACAACTCCAAGGGCAGTTATATGTTTAAAAATATTATTGTTATGAGGTTTGAAAGACATATAAAGAAGCTTGGTGGAAATTTTAGATATTTTTAAAGATATATGCAAGACAAATTTCCAGTAAACTTTAATTTTTTGAAATAAAAAATCATATTTGCTAGAGATAGTTTTGGGATTTTGATTTCAAGTCAAGAGAAGGTTATAAATATATCCTTTAGGATGAAGTTTAAAGGGATGTATTGGAGATATAGGTAGTAATGTGAGAAGAAAAATGTGGTCACTTTTCTAACATGAATTTTGAACGTTAGATAAGCTTTAGAGGCAGTGATGTCTTGATATTCCATGAAAGCTTCTAGATGTTGGAAAATTCAAATTTGAAGATTCAAGTTACATCACGTGATGTAAAGAATAGCAAAGAAATTGAAAGTACATTAGAGGCATATCAACAAAATTTTAAAGAGAAATTTGTGGATGATATATTTCAATCTTATACATCTCTAATGGGAAAAAAGATTCAAACTTTAAATTCACTCGAAAGATTTGAATATTGGAAAAACTTTATAAACGTTTTTTTTTTTTTTATTGAAAGGTTTTGATACAACATATACTTAATGGATTTATCACAAGAAAGAATTATTAAAATTAGGGAGTAGAAGCATTGAAATTGAAATAAATTCAAGAAGCATTTTAGATGATAAGGAAGCATTTATCCATGATAATAAATTCAATTCTATTTAAGGTTTATCAATTAGAATCAATGTTAAAATATATTTTGTTGTAAGTTTATCAATCTTGCTGGGGTATATATTCATTAGATATTTCATCAATTATGTCAATTTTTTCCCTAAATAGACCTATTGATGATCATATAGTGTTGTATGCATAAGGTCAAGAGCCAAATTGCCAATTATATTATTAAGTTCCTTATATATTATGTACTATAATAGAATAGTTGCGATTCAATTCTCCGAAATATGAGGATAACACACAATCTTCATAGACATGAACGCGTGACAATTGGTTTTAAGAATATATTGATGCTAATGAGAACATTCAATAAGGAAGCATAATATATACAACTTTTAAAGTATAACAAGTAAATCCATAATCCCAAAAACTCACAATCAATGATTCATTTTGGACAAGAGCGTGACACATTAGGTTTCAATCAAGTATGAGTTTATGCTAATAATCAAGCAACTCCAAGGTCAGTTATATTTTTTAAAATATTCTTGTTATGAGGTTTAAGAGACATATAAAGAAGCTAAGTGAAATTTTAGATATTTTTAAAGATATATACAAGACAAATTTTTGGTAAACTTTGATTTTTTTATATAAAAAACCATATTTGCTGGTAGAGCTGGACAAATGGGCTATGGCCCGGGCCAGGCCGTTTAACCCACTTTAAAAACGGGTTAGGGCCAGCTTTTTTTAACCCGTTTAAAAGTGGGTTAATTTTATCCAACCCACTTAACCCGTGGGCCAAAATGGGCTAGCCCTCGAGTTAAGTGGGTTGACCCACCAACCCACTTTTATAAAAATAAAATAAATAATTATAGGGTAAATATGTATTAATGAAGGTTATTCTTGAGATTTTTTATACTTGAGATTAAATTTATGTGTTAATTATAATAAAGAATGACAAATTGATGCACATGCACCATAAAATTTTATAAAATATATTATTATTGTTTTAAATGAAATATATTATCTAATAAGTTATTTTAGAAAACTTATTTTTATATAAAAAGTAATTAAAATAATAATGAAATTAATTATTAATATATATAACCTTATAAAACTCTCTTTTTTATTATATATATCTTATTTAATTAGTATAAATAAGTTAAATGGGTCAACTTGGCCCATTTAACTCACAAAATATATAAGTGGGTTAAAAGAGTCAAAAAGTGGGCTGGCCCGTTTAACCCACAGGCTAAAGTGGGTTGGGTTAGGGTCAAGCAATTTTGGCCCGTTTTTAAAGTGGGCCAAAATTTTTTGGCCCATTTGACCCACTGGCCAAAGTGGGCCGGGCCGGGTTGGCCCGTTTAACCCACTTGCCCACCTCTATTTGCTGGAGGTAGTTTGGAGATTTCGATTTCAAATCAAGATGAGGTTATAAATATATCCTTTAGAATGAAGTTTAAAGGGATGTGTTGGAGATATAGGTAGTCATGTGAGGATAAAAATTTTGGTGACTTTTCTAACACAAATATTGAACATTAGATAAGCTTTAGAGGCAATGATGTCTCCATATTCCATAAAAGATTCTCGATGTTGGAAAATTCAAATTTGAAGACTTAAGTCACATCATGTAATGTACAAATAGCAAAGAAATTCAATGTACATTAGAGGCATATTATCAAAAGATCAAAGAGAAATTTGTGGAGGATATCTTTCAATCTTATCCATCTCAAATGGGAAAATAATTCATACTTTAAATTATTTTGAAAGATTTGAATGTTGGAAACATGTTATAAATGAAGTTTTTGATATTAAAAGGTTTTGATACCACATATACTAAATGGATTTATCATGAGAAAGAATTATTAAAATTAGGAAGTAAAAGTACTAAAATTGAAAAAAAAAATGCAAGAAGTATCTTATATGACATAGAAGCATTTATCAAATAGAATAAATTAAATTCAGTATAAGGTTCATCGATTAGAATCAATGTTAAAATATATTTCTTTGCAAGTTTATCAATCTTCCTGGGCTATGTAATCACTAGATATTTTATTAATTATGTCAATTGTTTCATTACATAAATCTATTGATAATCATATTGTGTTGTGTGCATAGGGTCAAGAGCCAAATTTCCAATTATATTATAAAGTATGTCATATACTATGTACCATAACAGAAAAGTGGTTATTCAATTCTCCAAATTTCAAAGATAACACACAATCTTCATGGATAAGAATAAGTGATAATTGGTTTTAGCAATATATGGATGCTAATGGGAACATTCAATGCAAAGTATAAAAAGTAAATCAATGAACACAAAAATTCACAATCAATCGGTTCAATCTTAACAAGAGCATGGCACATCAGGTTTCAATTAAGTGTAATGTTTTTGCTAATAATCATACAATCCCAAGGTTGGTCATATTTGTTGGAGATAGTTTTGGGATTTCGATATCAAATCAAGTGGAGGTTGTAAATATATCATTTGGGATGAAGTTTAAAGGGATGTATCGGAGATATAAGTAGTTAAGTGTGGAGAAAAATGTGGAAATCTTTTACACACGAATTTTGATTATACGATAAGCTTCAAAGGCAATGATGCCTCCATATTCCATGAAAGCTTCTACATGCTGGAAAATCAAATTTGAAGATTCATCACATTATGTAATGTACGGAATAGCAAAGAAATTCAAAGTACATTAGAGACATATCAGCAAAATATCAAAGAGAAATTTATGAATAATATCTTTCAATCTTATGCATCTCCAATAGGAAAAAAGATTCAAACTTTAAATTCACTTGAAAGATTTGAATATTGGAAAAATTTTATGAAAAAGTTTTTGCTATTGAAAGGTTTTGATACAACATATACTAAATGGATTTATCTTAAGGGGTAGAAGTATTGAAATTGAAATAAATGCAAGAGGTATTTTAGATGATGAGGAAGCAATTATCCATGATAATAAATTAAATTCTATTTAAGGTCTATCAATTAGAATCAATATTAAAAAATATTTTGTTGTAAGTTTAGCAATATTACCGGGTATATATTTACAAGATATTTCATTAATTATGTCAATTTTTTCCTTATATAAACCTATTGATGATCATATTGTGTTGTATGCATAGGCTCAAGAGCCAAATTACCAATTATATTATAAAGTTCCTTATACACTATGCACTATAATAGAAAATCTATGCTTCAATTTTCCGAAGTACGAGGATAACACAAAGTCATCATAGATATGAATGCGTGACAATTGGTTTTAGCAATATATGGATGCTAAAGAGAACATTCAATGCATAAGAATAATATATATAATGTCTGAGTATAACAAGTAAATCCATGATCCCAAAAATCCACAATCAATGGCTCATTTTAGACAAGAGCGGGACACATCAGGTTTCAATTAAGTGTGATGTTTTTGCTAATAATCAAACAAGGCTAAGGTCAATTATATATTTTTAAATATTCTTGTTATGAGGTTTTAGATAGATATAAGTAAGCTTGGTGGAAATTTCAGATATTTTCAAAGATATATATGAGACAAATTTCCAGTAAACTTTAATTTTTTGATATAAAAAAATCATATTTGCTAGAGATAGTTGAAGGATTTCGATTTCAAATCAAGAGAAGGTTACAAATATATCCTTTAGGATAAAGTTTAAGGGGATGTATTGGAGACATAAGAAGCTATGTGTAGAGAAAAATATGGTGACTTTTCTAACACGAATTTTGGATGTTAGATAAGCTCCAAAGCCAATGATGTCTATAATAGTAGAGAAATTCAAAGGACATTAGAGTTATCACACCCCAAAAGAGGGCATAGAAGGATCAACATGTAGTTCTCATATCAATGTGCCTTTGAGACATAAGAACCATTTTGCAAGTAAGAGATTGCAAAACTCTACTTAACATATACCATGCAGGTTTTAATTCATAAAAATATTTTTATAACTAAAGAAATATAGATTCTCATAACCTTTTAGAACCGCAAAGAGTCGGTATCTCCCACCAAACAGTAAAATAGTATAGATTATGTACATTTTCCAAAATCTCAAACCTTACACAAAGGCTCTAATTCTTCTTCTTAGTTTACATTATACATTACACAACTTAAACTTAATACTAAATATATAAATTACTTTCTAAGCTAATCTGCATGTCTTCAAGGACTTCACACTTTCTTACCTCATCTACTGCCTGAGATATGTTTGCACAAAACTATGGGGGTATGAGCTCTATCAGAGCTCATTGAATAACAACGACCAAATCACATAATAAACAAATGACAAACAACTGTTATTAACAAACACATATAATGCGACACTCAATCATATGATACACACAGTTTGGATAATCAGAATCTAAATCAATGGAGATTTACGCCCTCTCTTGGGGGTTCAAGGACTAACTTAAGTCATTTATGCTTAGGATAACTGATAACTAAGGAAGGGTGCTTTCTCAATTTATAGCTTTCTCAGCTCATTACTTTCACAACTTATAGCTTTCATTGCTCATTGCTTTCACATATATATATATATATATATATATATTACTAACATAAACTTACACTTCTCCTTAGAAATGACTAAGGAGAGAAAATTTCCTTTGAAACTAATTTTGTTGAAATATAGCCTCTAACTTCTCCTTAGAAAGAACTAAGGAGGAAGGATTTCCTTTAAGACTCATTTTGTTCTTGTATGTATGTGTGTGTGATATATATATTGCCAACATAATCTCCACTTTACCTTAGAACCTTAGAACCTCTTTAAGTACTAACATTCCAGGCCAATGCCCACACAGGTGACATCCTTCGGTGCCTAGTAGTTCCTGAGATATTGACAACCTTATGGTATCCAATTGGAGAAACAAATCCATTGACTTAGCTTAGGGCTATCATAGAATTGACATGTTAGCACGTGACATAAACACTATGCTAATGCAAGTATGTTGTCGTGCAATATATGTTTATTTAATTAATTGGCCAAATAGCATTAAGTCCTTTTATTAGGGTGACCAATCGATTTAGCAAACACTCATCCATACTGGCAACTCAATGATTTCAAGCATTATGTTATCACTTTTACTAAAATGTTTTATCAAGCAATACAATCATTAAACAACACACAATTACCTAATCCTCATGCATAGTTAGTTATGTTTATCTTATTATAGGTGCAACTATGTAACAATCACAAAGAAGATGATAAAGTCAATATTACCCACCTGTCATCCAAGCTAAGCCAAATCAACCCTCTAAGAAAACCAATTCATCCCTACCATCATCAGAATCAAATCATCATCATCATCAAATCATCATCATCCTTCATATCGAAGTCCAAGTAGAAATAAAAGGTTGGTTAGGGGCTATTTTAGAGAATATAACAAACATAAGCATCTATTCATGAAATTAAACTCATTTTAAGATCCCATTTGATCAGACACTATGTAGGAATCCCACCATAGCTGTAAAGATCACCCAACCAAGATACAGAAAGTTCTCCATTGTCTATCAAAGTATTTCTTTCCTCTTTGTTTAGAATCATTTATTATGAAAAACATTATCAAACGTTCATATACAAACTACTCATTTAGCTTCTTATAGTCTTTCAAGTTAAGTTAACTCTAAGTCCATTAAATAATTTACTTTATACCCAATTTTCACATTAAGATTAGTTTAGTCACTAAGTTGTATCCATTCATCCCATTAAGACAATATTATTTATCCAACAAGATTTTGAATTAAGCTAGATTATTTTAACTCATCATGATTTATTAAACTAAATTGAACCTAAGATTATTAACTAAGTTTATTTTATAAACTTAAGTCTATGTTGACTTAATCTTAGCCAAGTTAAATACACTTAATCAATTTAATTCATTTTAGCACATTAAAGTTTAGTAAGCCAAGTTGGACTTAAGTTCTCTACATAAGCTCATTTTATACTTGAAAATCATGTTAATTCAATTCGATTCTAAATCCATTAATTCTTTTAATTGATCTCTAATTATGAACACTAATATATCATATCTATTATATATTATTCCTTTAGTCCGTTATTTTTTAATTTTTATTATTTTTTAAATTGGGCAGAATTAGGGTATACGACTATGTTGAAGGTCGTGCAGGCTGACACGAGCACATACACACCCATGTACACTGGAAGAAAAACAAAGAGGGTGAAATAGCTTCCCATATGCCCCATTTGAATTTACATGGCCCGTGTTGCCTTTGTTTCCCTTGTCATGCATCTTGTACCTCTTTTTCCATAACTTTATCAAATTTCTATACATCCTACGTCAACAACAACATCATAAAAGCATTATACAAGCTAGTTTTCATTATTTCTAATACTTCTATACTCATTCAACAATATTAAACACCTCGAGATCACTCCATCAAATCCTATATCTACTATTCATTATCTTCATCATCAAACTACTTGCATCAAGCATTAAATCAATACATACAAACATAAACAACAACTAAGACAAAGGAAATAGTAACTTATCTCTTTTAGACAACTCAAACTTCTTGAATTTTCTTTATCTCTACTCCCTCTAAGTTCTTGAAGCTTCCATGTTCATGGTCTCCATATTCTTTCATGTTTTTCACTTTCTATTTCTCTTTTAATCTTCTCAAATTTGAGATTTTGTGGTTAGATTTTGAGAAAGAAAAGAAGATGAAGAGAAGAAGAAGAAGAAAGAGGAGGAAGCATTGGTGAAAAGAAGGAAAGAGGAGGAAGAAAAGGAAAGAAAACAAGGTAGCTAAAGGGAAGAGGAAAAGTAGTAAATATGATAAGGATAAAGTAATTAATGGTATTTATGGTTAAAGGTTTTGATTTAAATTTTCTAAATCATTATCTTAAATATTAAAAACATTTCAAAAGAAATTTTAGAATGAATAAGAGTAAAATCAATATCTTCAATTAATAACCTAGTTTAGAAATTTAATTTTGTAAAAACTTTAATATTTAGTTTGAGCTCGGGTTTAAAACTGATATTTTTAAATATACATTTAAACTCAAAATTTGCGAGGATTAAGAAAATAGAATTTTAGGTTAAAATAGCTAATTTAGGACATTTTATAATTTTAGATAAATGAATTTGAGAAATTTGGGTGTTTTGTAAATTAAAAGAAAAAGGATCTAAATTATTAATTGTAAGATGATTCAATTTATAAAATAGACTAAAATTTGGAGTTTGCAAATCTATTACACATTGAAATTGAACTTTTCCAAGGGTTTAGAGATTTTTAAAATAAAAAAAAGGAGTTTGGTTTGAAATTTATAAAAGATGAAAGAATTCGATTTGTTAAAGAGGTTAGCTAAAGCAAATTGGGTAAAAGAGGCAACTCAATATTCATCAAAAGTAGGCAGTGGTTTGAATGCAATTTGGCAAGGTGGTGAACTTTAAGAGGAGTAAAGGAATCAAACAATCTCTTGTTGATAAGAGCTCGATCTAGTTTTTGAAAACATAAACCTCTTGACCAAGTATAGTAAGAGACAATAGAAGGAATTTTGAACATACCATATTGATCCATCCATAATTTGAACCTTCTATAAAAAAACCCATGTCTAGCACCTCTAAGTTTATTTGTGGAACGAAGCAAGGCATTAAAATCACTTGCAACTAACCAAGGTTCAGAAGTGCCTAGAGAAATCATATTCAGTTCTTCCCACAAATGCTTATGAATTCCAAGATTAAGAATCTCATAAATGCCTATTGGTAGGAAGGAAAGAGAAGGATTTAAGGAAACTATCATATGTATCGATTGCCAATTGTTTATGAGAATAGCTACTGCTATATAATGACGCCATAGTACCCAATACAATGAGAATGCTCAAATCGAAGCCTCTTAATCACCTTTCCTACGTAGATTCCACTAATTATGGCTTCCACAAGGATTAACATCTTTATACCATGAGCAGAAATCATGGTATTCAAGCGTCTAAGAAATCTTCTATAAGCTGCCCCTTGGCAAATCCAAACAAGAATAGGACAAATCATAGATAAGAGAGGCAGAATTGAAAGATTAATACCTAAAAAAGAAACATTCAAGCTTCCATTTCATGGGCTTGATCAGTTGAATAAAGCCCCTCTTCATCATCATCATCCACATCTTGTATAGCCTCAAGAAAATCTACACTTTGTGAAGATTCGCTTTTCTTGGCTCGCTTCACAAATTGTGCCTTAAACTTGAGATTATCCTTTAAATTGGAGAGTTTAGACTTATCCAATAGTCCACTGTCATTACCAAATAGTTGAAGTATTGAAGGAGCAAAGTCTTTCATTATTGAGTGGATCATAGAAATTTTGCATTTTGCCATTTTCTCACCAAAAGTGACAATATTATGCTTTAGTGAGTTCAAGATATTTCTATCGGCTTTGTCTGGACACCATATTTTTGCCTCTCCTTATTTTTTATTTCCTTTTTGCTCGGTTTGCAAGGAAAATAAAAAATTAAAAAAAGTAAAAAAAAAAAGGAAATTGAGAAAATAACAAAAAAATTTACAAAGTTGAAAAAAAAAGGAGGAAAAAGAGAGAAATTTAGAGAAACCCAGATCAGCCTGTATCCATATATTTTTATCTATAATTGCTCGAGATCAAGATGTGAGAAATTAATAATCGAAAGAAAATCTGAACGGAACTTATCCATATCACAACATCTTGATCTAAGTTCGGTTTCCTGATAATCCGAAATTCTTTTAAAAAGAGAAGGATAGATTTGGGCAGGGGGAAGAACAGAATTAGTCACGGAACCCCACGAAAAACTCCATATTCTTTATCATGAGCTCTCTCTCTCTCTCGCCCTTTCTCTCTCTAAATCGTCATCACAGCTCCAACCGAAGACCCAAACTTATTCTTCAAACTTATCACCTTCGCCTCACTCCATCTCCAGACCTTCATCTTCTTCCTTGGATCTTCATCCTCCTCCTCAATCCCTTTCTCTCTCTATTTTCTCTCTCTAGCTCTCTCCAACCTCCACAGTCCAGACATCTATAAACCACGACCTCTACCTTTTCGTCACCACCATCTCCACCGTGTCTGACCTGACGAACCATATTGTGAATCCCACCTTGCCTGGATCGAATCACAACAAACCCACGACCTCTGTTGAGTTCAGAAATCGAGTCACGTAAACTCACCGAGTCAACTCAGCCTTCTTCTCTACGAATCTGCTAGACAATTTAGACATACAACTCTTAAAACACCTCAACACCGAAATCTAGCAAACTTGGCCACTACAAGCCGAGTCATCCAAAGCCACAGATGTGGACCCCATGTAAACCAAACTCGAGGCCAATACAGGAACGAATCGACCCTGTCACTTGTCCACCACACTAGCCACTCCACGAACGTCGGACTTGAAGACGGCCACTGTACATGAACGAACCAGGGAAGAAGACCAATATTCACACGTGTGAAAACTGATCTAATTTTGTGACTGGCATTTACGAATGAGCTAATACGCACATTTGCTCCTCAATGAATCTAATTGCTCGTTCACTTAATTATAATTGTAATTTTATTATAACTTTATTTTTATGAATAGCTATTACACCGTTTAGTTTATCGAATAGCGATTCGATAATGAATCTCTATTACACAAAACATTGAATAGTCATTCATTATTTAAACCTATAAATATCAATTCAATGCTGTAATTATCTTTTTCTTAAAATACCACAATTTAAATAAAAAATTAATGAAGAAAAATCCTATTATAGTTCTATTCTATTCCTCCGTAATAGAAATTTCATTACAACCTTATTCATTCAATGAAGTGAACAAACCATAAGTCATGGTTGGATTACTTTGTATAGGATAGCGGTTTCACTTTTGATATATCATGATGTGTCCTCTTGTTTTTTTTTTTCCATGCTCCACTTGATGGTTATATTATTATTGTGACCTTAAATTGCTAGCCGGTTTGTGCTTTAGGTTGTGCGTATTCAAGTTGGGCAAACGTGAATATATGTGATCTCTGTCATAGATTATTCATTAAAATCACATGACCTATTAGCTTGTTCATATCAAACATTAGTACTAAATGAAAAATTATTTTATCCCTTAGAAATATTTTCATAAATAAAAAAATCATATAATTGGCATTTTTCAAAATTAGAATTTTGCATTAGAGTTAGACCTTAAATTTAGGCATCTTAGGACTTTTCATGAATTAAAATTAATTTGATAAAAAATGTAAACCTGACAATTTTTGGTGATTAAAATCTATCCAATATAACTAAAGTTTTATAAAATTAAAAACGAACTATGAGGGTTTGATTTCGATATAACGGCTATGTAGGCACTTGCGGAGTAGTCATATAAATTTTTTTTTATTTCTCATTATTGCATTTTGCACATCTTTTAGTTACTATTCACATGCTTTTAAGTGTTTTTATATTTTAACTAATTTCTTATGTCCTCCTACATTTTTACTAACTTAGTTTATTTTGTGTTTTTTTTTTTCAAGATTTTATTGATTTTTTACTGACCTTACATTTTTTAGGTTTTTAAAACTTAGCAGATTCAGGTAATTTTCATTTTTTATTTTTTTTCATATGTAAAAATAATATATTTCAATTGAGGCCCATTAAATTTTAAAAGCTCTTAAGTGATAACCTTTTTAGGTGTAATAGGCTAGCCCGAGCCTAAATCATTTTGGTTAAATGTTTTCTAAAAAATAGTTTTTAGAAAAGCCTATAAACTAGTAGCTAAATTAGGGATGGCTCGCCTAGCTAGTTTTAATTTTATATTTTTTTTCCAACTTATGTTGGTAGCAGCTCCAAGTTAATTTTTTGGTCATTTTTCAAATTTTTTCTTTTTTAATTTTCTTTAATTGTGTTGAGTATCTATATTAAGTGGGCTAGGCTTAATGTGGATCTAATAAAAGAAAATGAAAATTTTCGGGCTTGACACTTTGGATTAGGGATGCAACCGGGGCGGGTCGTTATAGGGTACCGCCGCCCGCCCCGCTAAAAACCCTATAGGGTCAGACCCTATAGGGTTTAGGGTCGGGTTTTGGGTTGTACTCATAACCCGTTGGGAAAACCCGACCCGTTTAAATTAAAAAAAATTAAAAAATTTTAGTTTAAGGAATTTACTTATTCATTAGTTGAATGATGTTTTTCATATAATCATTTTGTTATTCATGTATTGAGTCACATGATAGGATATAAATTATATTTACAATTAATAATCACTGACCAATTATCCAAAGAAAATCGATTTCCATGTGTAACCTTCCCCACTTTTTCAAAATTCATTTCTTTCCCATGCAACACAACAAAGTATAAAAATTAATTTTCTCAGAAAAAATAGATATTATATATATATAATGACAAATAAATTAAGAATATATAGATCATCGTGTAGTGTCATCATTTTATTATTATTATTATTATTATTATTATTATTATATTATTATTTTAAGTTGGATGTATTATATATATATATATATAGATATATGTAAGTCTTCTAATAATTTTAGGCAATGACATGTCATGAGTTACTGACTTTACCTTATATATTCAGTTTTCATATTTAATTATTTTTTACCTGTCTTTAACGTTTTCTAATTTTTTCTAAATAAAAATTAGGATCTTTATCAACTCCATTGAAAATTTTGCCCTCCTCAACATGCCTCACTACGATAATAATTTAATGAAATAATAAAATGATGTATTTAATTATGTAATAGATTAAACGGGTCGGGTCCGGGTCGGGTCGGGTTCCTAAACAATCGGGTCGGGTCGGGTTCTGGGACACCAATTTATAATCGGGTCGGGTTTGGGACAGAATGACCCGTCCCGAACCGACCCGTTTACATCCCTACTTTGGATACATTATTATGTAATGCTGAAGAATTTCCACCACTTAGAGGTTGGTGATGTCCCTTGAGGGACTTGGTTTGTGAGAAGAGTCCATTTTCTTTACATTTGGATCGCGTTGAGGAGCTGGTACGAATTATCATTTAAGTTCTCTCTTGTCTCCAATGCTCACCTCTTAGTAGGCTTATTGGCTTCCTATTCATGGTAAGCTTCTTATTTAACTTATTTGCCTTGTAAGACATTCCTCTAATCTAATTATAAGTCCCCCTTATCATTAATTTTAGCACTATTCCTTAAAGCAGAAGCTGACTCAATACTTTCCTTAGTCTTCTCCTATATATAATTATTTTCCTGAACATTATTATTTTCTAAATCAGCCAAGACATTATATCTCAATTTTTATGGCATGATTGGCTGAGTCAACCTTGATTTCCTCTTATCTGTAGATCCTTCTCGATTTTTTTGCATCCTTCTTTTTCTAACTTAATGGATCCATGGACCCATAGCATTTTCAGTTCGGTTGAACATCTGGTAAGACACTATTATGAATTTCACTAATTTTATCATTAACCCCTATAGTTTAGAGTACATACATATATCACTCACATGGCCATACCTAGAATACTTGTAGCAAATAAATGGTAGGTCTTTATATTCAACAAACTGTATTCGCCCATCAACGACAATCTTTGATACTAATGGTTTTCAAAGATCTAATTTAACTTCCATGTGAGCAAATTTGCCACATTGAGAAGCTTTGGTATTGTAATCAATTTTGATAAACATTCCTATGGTTTTAGCAATAGCCCTAAGCACATTTTTATGATAATAAAGAATAGGCATGCCAGGAAACCTTACCCAAGTAGCTATAGTAGACAAGTTGTCATCTTTAGTGTTAAAAGAAGGAGACCACGGTTGAATTGTCAAATAATGACCTACAATTGTACATGGAGTTTTTAGCATTGTAATCATGTAATCATTTACTAAAGAAAGCTGAACCATATAATACCCATTATCAAGGTCAACAATCTTCACATCACCCTCTAGTCTCCATAGACTCATAATTCTATTAAAGAGAATCATGTAGCCAATATTCTTTCCAGGAGTCTGACAATAACCGTTTTTTCATGGTTTGAGACATAAGAGACCTAACCCGCTCAGAAAAGGAAATGGAAGGCAGTTCGTTCATCATCTCCACTATTATATCCTCGTCGCTCACGATGATTTCAGTGGGAAAAAAAAAAAAAATTCCTCCTCCATGTGCTCTCTTTATTATATCAATATCTTTTTGAAAGATCGTCCTAAGCTATTACCTTCTTAGGGTCAATCTCATCTTCATGTCTATTTTTTATCTTTTTAACAGACTTGTCTTCATTATCAGAAAGAGATAAAGAGATGGCGGGGACGATTACTCTTTTTTGTCAAGAAGCAAAATATCCATTTTTAACTAACAAGAATTATGTGTTGGAGACTTGAAAATTCACGCCATCTTTCGTCAGGGTGCTCAAGCTCTTTAATTTAATGAATATATTCATAAGAAAAAGGATGCAAAATTATCAATATTCTATTCCTAGTCAGTAAATCATAACAAATGTAATCGTGTTAATTAATTGCTCTGTTGGTTGGCCATTTCGCATCAAGATGGTTGATTTTCAAAAGCTATTCAGTTGGTCCTATCCTAATGAGTACTTAAAAATAGCCATGTGGAAAAAAAAAATGTATGATACTAAAGCAATGCAATATATGTATTATTATAGAGGATTTTCGGAAATAAAATAAGGAAAGTATCTTTACTTTAATATACTAAAAAGACAAAAGAAAAAAAGTTAAATCACTTTTTTAAACAATCCCGTCAATGGTTCATTTATATAATTATTCGTTTTTAGTGTTTGTGTCTCTCTCTATATATATGGATTACAAAGCTACCTTCAGATTTATCAAAAGTGAAATGAGATCTATAATGTTTAACCGTGAATGAGATGAAATAAAAAATTATAACTCTTGTCGTCTAGTTACTATGTTCAGTTGTAAAAGCTCCAATGGCTTAAATTATTATCTATATATCTACATTAGACAATCTATTTAGAGAGACTCCCATGCAAGAAACAAATTAATAAGTGCATGTACCTGGAGTGAGGAGTTGATAGCATAACTTTGTGCCTCCTAACCCGCCATTCATGTGAAGCACTTGTGCTACTTGCATATCTTTTTATGTGTGTTTTGCCTTGTGTGTTGTCATCTTACACCTGCTCTCAAAAACACTGTGCATGCGGTCGCCGCTTATAGATGCCAATGGCCCACTTGCATTGTATTTTGGCCACATGGTTCTTCCCCCACTTTCTTTATCAAATACTGTTGCACGTTTTAATTAAAAGTAAACGTGAAATTTGGTATTTGAGATATGCAGAAAAAATTAAAAAAAAAATTGTTCATATTTTTAAATATGATTAATTTAAGAGTCAATCCAACCTTTTTGAAGTCATTTTAAGTAATTTTACTATTTACTCTATTTGCTAAAGTAGAAAAAATAATCCATCATTAAATTTTTCATCTTCTAATATCGTTTAGTATTAATCAACTGTTTATTTGATGTTAAGAAATAAAATCTATAATATTAGCGAGATAATAAAAATAACCATAAAAAATTTAATTAGGTATTAAACTAACAATTTTAAAATTTATATGCAAAAATAAGATAGTTTTTTTCCTTAATTAATGTTCACAAGACACTGTATACGTCGACCTGTCACACGTCGCTTGTGGCTGTGAATCAAATAGGATAATGGATACAATTAGACATCTCCTAGGGTCGTGTCTAAACTGGGTCCTGACCTAGACCGCCACCGGTGGTTTCGGAGGTAGAACCGCCTTGGTGGGGTGGTTCTTAACCGATGGTAGCACTCGTCGAGGCGGTGGGTCCTCGCCGGTTCCACAAATGGATCCACGAGAATTGGCGGGTCTAAACCGTTGGACCAAAAAAAAAAAAGAGAAATCCAGTAACTAAAGTTAAAAGGACAGTGGAATGAATAGCAAATATTCCATAAGCATCGCATGCAGAAGCTAGGTTTGACCACATGGGAATGAATAGGAAATATTCCCATGTGAATAAATTGCAGAATCCATTAAAGTTGGCAGGGGGAAGGATCTTTTGTCGTTTGGGAAATATATTAGGGAAAAGAGGGTATTGTGTTGGCAATAAAGGAACGAATATTTGTTGTAGAAGGGTGCTTTTATTAGTAAATTTTTAGCTTGATTCGTTGATGATGTCTATACGTTTCAAATTTATCAAATAGAAAGCAAAAATTTTGAAATTTCAAAATTTTAAACTCTTCGCGCTTCAGCTTGAAGAAGTCCTCCAAATAGAGAGTAGCTAGTGTGAGATTTCCTAACATTGTATTTTCAGACGAAACAAAAAAATTGCTATCAACTTACTGTATCTTACAAGCTCATATACAAAAAAAATAATAGTACCTTAAGTCGCTGAGTCAAAAAATTTTGAAAATTCAAAATTTTGTATATGTTTTATTTTACTCATAGTGCATAACCTATGTCTCTTGTTTGAAAAAATTCAAAAAAAAAAAATTATATTTCTTGCCCGATTTCTTTGTTTTTTTTTTTTCTTGCAATTGGACAGTTAAATTTTCTTGAAAGTGTGAAATGGCATCATTTTTCCATCGTAATTTTTCCAAAAAGAGTACTGACAAATAGAAGGCCTCAGCTTCTTCTTCGCAACTGGAACCAGAATGTAGATGACTAGTCACAGAAGAAGATTTAGAGTTCTTTGATTTCTGTGATAATCTTGCCATAGATAAAGTGCAACCGATTGGATATCCTGCTATCCCACTCGGGTTTGAGCAAAGAATCCCAATTTACCATCCCATTAGCGAAGATGACACACAGGAGCCGAATGATGCTAAAAATGTAATGGAAGAGGCAACAAAAAAGAATGTAGAGGACTATTGGAAGACTATTATAAACATATAGACATGGAAATGACATTCTTACTATCGCCACATCCCAATGATATATAATGTTGCATGGGTATTAGGGATGGGTAAAAAAACCAACCGAATCGAATCAATCCGTAACCGAACCAATGCAAACTGAAAATATGGTCTTTTTAATAGTTTGGTTTAAAAATTTTCCAATCCGAACAAATTCGTAAATTTATGTTTTGATTTGAAAGGTAAACCAAACTAATTCGTAAAACCGAACCAAACCATTTTAGAAAGATATAATAATATTTTACTATATGTTCATATGATTTCATTTAATATTTATTATTTGATGAATATTAATTAAAATCAACTTTTTTATTTTAATTTTTTTTAAAGACTCATAATATGTATCTTTTTTGTTGATGATGAACTATTGTTTTTTTTTAATAGCTTTTAACTTTATAAAGTATGAAATTTATTTACTCAATTATAAACTCTTATTATGTATTAAATGTTTAATATATTTTGTCAATGGATCATTTTATTTATTGATAAATTTTCCAATAGATGGTTTTTTATTTTAGCTAAATTTATTGGTAAATAATTAACTTGATGGTTCTATTAAAAACTGTAAATTATGACTAACTATGTATTAGTCCGTGAATGTATTTTATTAGTAGATAATTGATTTTATAGAGAACTATATATTAAAAGTATGATGAATTCATAAAGTATTTTGTCGTGGTTTATAATATAAACTTGTAAAATTGTATAAATATTTAAGTATCTACATAAATGTAAAAAAAACTAGAACAAAGAAAATTTTTAGTTAGAATTTTGATTTAATCCGTAATCCAAACCGAACCAAACCATTATTTAATGGTTTAAAAAATTTCTAATTCGAACCAAACCGTTACTTAATGGTTTGGTCTGGGATGGAAAAAAAACCAAACCGTAAATTATGGTTTGGTTTGGTTTTAGGAAAAACTGAACCAAACCGATCCGTGCCTACCCCTAATGGGTATTAGATCCACACCGTAGATTTGAAGGTGTTGAAGGACTACTGGAAGAGTATTATAAACATATAGACATGGAAGTAGCTTTCTTACTATCGCCACATCCCAATGATATATAATGTTGCATGGGTATTAGATCCACACCGTAGATTTGAAGGTCTTGAAAGACTACTAGAAGAGTATTATAAACATATAGACACTTTGTCTAAAGATGCGGACATGTAATCAGTTAATTATATTGTTGTTAGAGAGACAAGATCTGTTTTAATTAGATTGTACAAAGAATTCAGTAAAATGTATGGAGGTCAGGGATTGATTAATACCTCGGAACCTTCATTTGAAACACTAATCATGGATGATGTCACTCGGGGAGATTTGTTTGTGATGACCCAAACACAAGCTCGAAAAAGGTATAAAGGTGGAAGCGGCAATACAAAATGTGCTGAACTTGATCGATACCTTAACACTGAATTTGAGTTCTGTGATAATGCAAGCATTAGGGACTTCGACATTGTGGAGTGGTGGAAATGCCATAGAAGGACATTCCCAATTCTATCACGCATTGCGAGACAGGTTCTTGTAGCTCTAGCATCAACTATTGTGGTAGAGCAGGTATTTAGTTGTGCAAGTAATATATTGGGTGACCACAAGACACGAATGACACCAGTAACGGTAAAGTTGTTGCATGCATTGACGATTGGAGTAAGGCAAAAAGACGATTGCAAGAAATTGCAATCGTGACTAGTGAGAAAGATGAATACTTCAGTGATTATAACTCTTCTAGAGGAAGCAACGCAATGGGCACCCCCAGCCAAACCGAAGGTGACTAGGTGTTATAATTTTGTTTGTATATAAATACAGTATACATACTATAACAATCTATTTTTATAAATAAAAAATCTGTAATTGGTGTTTTCCAAAATAGATAGGTTTGTTAACATATTTTGAAAAATTGTTGGACCTAAATTATATTTTCAATATTTGTGCAAAATTATTAATCAGTTAAAGTTGATATCGTATTTAATAATTAAAATCAACAAACACACTAAAGATTTTATAAAAGAAATTTTAAAAAATTACATGAACTATGATGGTTTGATTCCAAACTTCGGATACATAGGCACCTTCGAGGTGAAAAAAAAATTCTAATAATTCTTACTTTACATTGTTTTTTTTTTCCCCTCAAAACACATGTAAGTGAGGTAAGGTATAATGTCTCTCTCACATCTGTAGATGTAATAAATTGTAGGGAAATAAGTGTATTGTATATGTTCAAATGTATTCATATATTTTTAGTGACTAATTAACAAATTTTTCTTTAAAAAATAAGTATAATATAATAAGTTTTTTTTTTCAACACATAGTATTTGCATTGTGTCACTGAAATTTTGGAGTGGGATTTAAAAAAAAAATTCTAGGGCCACTTCAGAACCATGGGACCTACCCCGTGAACTAGCGGGTCCATGGTTCGTACCCACCCTGTACAGTAGTAGAAGCAGTTCCGAGTCTGAAAAAATTGGAACCAAACTTGATGGTTCGGGTCACGGTTTGGACTCGAATCAGAACTGCGAGATGTCTAGATACGGTAAAGATTGCCTTAACATGTGAATTAAATTAGTAGACATGCCAACGTATTGAAGCTACTATAACGAGTAAGATTAGTCGATGGCCCCATTCACCTTAGGACCTGTTACGATTTGGTTAAACTATTGCAATGCCCTGCCTCAAAAGGCTTCACTATGATAGGCCCTTTTCTACCATAGATTTAATTTAATTTAATTTAGAAAAAATAAATAATGTGCTTAAATTTTGAATTTAAAATAGGGATAGCTGCAAGACGAAATGGACGGGGCCACCTTTAAAGGAAAAACCTACAAACTTGAAATATTACACTGTAAATAAATATTAGGTTTTGATATTGAGAATATTTAACTACCACCTAATAAGCCTTATCATTCTATTGATGGGTTGATAGGTCTATGGAGGATCTCATAAGTACATGGGCCTAGAAGACTACAAGGGCTCATGACTTGTTGGTTCTCTATCACACAAAGGCCTTGGTCTTGTACAGAGGCGCCACAATGGCTTCAATCTAGTGAAGATCTTGGTTTCTCACTTTAGTTCTAACCCTACATGTCAAGGATTGTACCTCCATGTCCCACTCCGATTTTCTCGGGACAATGACTCTAGGTTCGATCATCTTCACTCTTTATGAGATCCCATGGGCCTCCGATTGAAATAGATCAAAAAATTATAAATAGATTCCCACTCCTAAAGGTATGGTAGTCTATTTACTCTCATAATACCTTACTTTCTTGAGTCCATCACCAACTTGAGCATTAGAGTAGCTATAGTGGATAACACCTTGGATCCCTCCTAATTATGTTCTCTATGTGCGGTTCCATCATGCTTTAACACCTTATTCTACCAGTAATTCACTACCTACAACATTAGGCGTTTCCTTCTTTTTTTTTCTTTTTCCTGTAGCAAATTAAAAAAAGTTATAATTAAAAAATATATAATAACTCAAAATATATATTTATTGGGCATATCCATTAAAACCATGTGGCATTTTATTTACTAAGTGTTTAAAATATAATATGATCACGTATTATGTTATAGATAATACACATGCATACTATGTATTATGCATGACACATATTGATGTTATGGTATAGGAGTAATATTAGCAAATATATTTGTATAATACCATATATAGTAAATATACTACTTTTTGACAATTTATATTATAATTTACTATATAGAAATAGATTAAACCATATAAAATATAGTTTATATATATATATATATGGTACTATATAAGTTGGATGATATTTGATTATGTAAATTTTAAATATTTATCATTCATACTATTTCTTATAATTGGTATGTGTTTGGTATAATAATAATAATAATAATAATTTGTATGTGGGATAATAGAATGTTAAAACTATCACAGAACACTACATTTATAAAATAACATTCTCGAAAAAGTATAAAAAAAGAAAAACAAAAAAAAAGGACAACAAAGCTTATCAAATTTATAACAGTAGTGCCAAAAAAAAAAATATATAGAAAAGTCACAACCAAAATACGAATCAATATAATTTATGTAATAAAATTGCTAACATAATTAAAGAGAGAGCATTGATTGCTATGTCTATAGAACGTTTCATGATTACTTTTCTATTTCTTTTTAAAAAGATGTTTTAGGGGTCTATAACTTATAGCTTAACTCATTGATACTAAAGGGAAAATGAAGTAGAAGGGTGCAGATCTATGAACTTTTTACTAAAAAAGAGATTGGACATGCATTTAAGAGTGCAATTTTTAGATTATGCATTTAAGGACTTCCATCAATTCTTTTTTACTTTGCTTGCATGTGATAATTTAATTTTTTTTATAATTTTTTAAATATTTACAAAAAATAAATTATTTAATTCTTTTCTTAAAAAGAAATCTCTCTCTCTCTCTCTCTCTCCACCCTTTGATTCAAAAGCAAATACATTCAAACTAGGGGAAATTCTATAGTCTCGTCATTAATTTTGATGGGATTGATCTCGTCACTATTTAATGGCTTACACTATATACAACCATGATCGAATTACTAAAATACTTAATATTTCAATTACTATATTTATTTTAATGGTTAGATTACTAACCGAATGGTCACAACTCCCGTGGATGGGACCGTAGGAGCTCTCTCAAACTAGACACTCATATTTTCTTCATTTATCATTCAACCATCATCTTTCTTAATTGAAATGCTATACCTACATAAACCATTGAAGTACAAAGTTCATTTTCAAAATACAAAGGCCTAACGCCTTTTTTGAATTTTCCATTAATTTTTTATTGAAATATTGCTAAGCCTTTTTCTAAAAAGCATGTAGTGAATTGAGCCTTCTAAACGCCTCTATATGAACTTATTTATTGTTAAGAATAAATAATAATAAATATGGCTTAATGAAATAAAATTAGAATGATAAACTTATAGGCATGAATAAATTTATTTTTTTAGAGAATTTATGCTTTCCACACAGTTTGCTATTAGAGTTTTTAAAGCGAAATTATCCCATGATACTACTAAGTCTTAATGCTTGAATAGTAAAAATTCAAGTATCGAACTAAGCTTAGACTTGCTGTAAGATGCTTGTGTATACTTGTTGTTTTAAAGAAGAAGAGAGTGAAGATGAAAGAAAATGAAAAACTTATGCAATCACATGTTTTTTATCGAAGAGTCAGCACTTTTTATTTTTAGGAATAAACTTCAAAGATCATGAAATATCTCAAGAGTTACGATGTTTTACATATGGATCACTCCATTAGAATTGAATTAGATCACTAATGCTAGTCTAAATCATTTATCACAAATGGATGTGACTCAAACAAATAAAACTCTTAAAAAGTTTGTTCAACAACCAAAACTTTTCAAATTTTAACATTAACATAATTATGCAGTTTCAATAATCCCAGATCATTTTCTAACTAGTTTGAACCATGTTACACTCTTAGACATAAGTAGTTTTGATTATTTTAATTTAGTCTTGATCATCTTGTACTGATAAGTATAAGTAGTATAAAGCATTTCAAATTGGTTCAGATCATCATACACTATGACATTCTGTTTCAGTTTTTTGTTCTTTATTTAAGAGATAGTCTAAACTTTTTCACAAAAGATTTGAAGTTTTTGTATAAACTTCATAGATCTCCTTCCTTTGCTCATTTTTAATACAAGTATTACTATAGTTAATTTCCAAACACAAAGTGTACATGATAAATCACATGTCAGATGATAAATGTGTATCCAAGTGCCATACATGTCAGATGATAAATATTGAACACAGGATACCGGCAGGTGAGTTGAAACCTTTGCCTATACCACAGTGGAAGTGGAAACATATCTCTATGGATTTTGTTTCAGCTTTACCCAAGACAAGAGAGAAGTTTGATTTAATTTGAGTCATTGTGGATTGCCTTATAAAGGTAGCTCACTTTATACCTATCAGAATTGGGTATAAGTTGGAGTGTTTGGCATAGTTGTACATCAAAGAGATTGTGAGATTGCATAGAATACCAGTAACCATCGTGTCAGACAGAGAAACTAGATTTGTTTTAAGATTCTGGAAGAGTTTGCATCAAGCTTTGGGAACCAAGGTTGTGTTTAGTACTGCTTATCATCCTTAGACCGATGGACAATCAAAGAGGACTATACAGACTTTGGAAGATATGTAGAAAGCATGCATCTTGGATTTAAAAGGAAGTTGGGATGAGCACTTACCATTAGTGGAATTCGCTTATAACAACAATTATCAAGCATCGATTGGCGTGTTAAGCGCTTTATGGTAGAAAATATAGATCACCTATTTATTGGGATGAAGTGAGTGAAAGACAATTGTTGGGACTAGAGTTGGTACAGGATGCAATTGACAAAGTCAGTTTGATCAAACAAAGAAGCAAAGTGATAAAGTATGTGAAGGTGCAGTGGATAAATTGGACTGAACGTGAAGCTCCCCAGGAGTTGGAGGAAGACATGAGGACCATATGTCCAAAGTTGTTTCTTTGTTCCAGGTAAGCTTTCGAGGACGAAAGTTTTTTTAAGAGGAGAGAAATGTAACACACAAAGATAAGATTTAATGGAAAATAAATGATTCCTGAGATATATAGGCTTATATCAAAGTCATAAAATAAGTTATTTTGTTAAAGTTGAGTTTGGAATGAATTTGCACAAGTTTTGTTTAAATTTCGAAAATCTGCAGTTTTTTGCAGATTCAATGTTGCCATTTGGAAGAGGAATGCCGCCGGCGCATAGGACGGTGTAGGGGTGATTAGTAGCATTTTCTTTAACACCAGAGTTGAACGCTGTCGACGTAGGTTTCGTGTTGGCTGGCACACGTGTGTTGGAGAAGAATGCTGGATTTTTCTTCCCCAATGAATGCCGCCAACATATGTTCATGTTTTGTCAATATTGAGTGTATGCCGGCAAATTTTAAAACATATGCCGCTGGTGTATATATCAGTTTTACCAGTATAGGACAAAATTCCATATATAATGAGTGGCTTTGATAGTTTTCGACAAACTTCTTTTTCTCGTTCGTTCTTCTTTCCTTCGTTCAAAGTGTTTGGTATATGATCTTCATGCTTGGAGTCTTGTGAGGCTTAGGATTGGTGGTTCCAGTAAGTATTCTAACCATCTACAACGTGTTTCTACGGATCTAAGCACGATTTCTCTTAAGGTTTTGTTGATTCTTGAAGGTTTTGTGGGAGTAAAACCTAGCTTTGGTTGGAATTCGAATTTGTGGATGTGAGTCGGTTTTGGTGATCCAAATCATTAAGTTTCATCTTTTTGTTGATGGATTTAAACAATGTTTGATTAGATGATCCTTATATGTTCTCGTTGTCATGTCATATTAAGGTTTTGGTGAATTATCGGTATTGAGGACTTGTTGTGGGTTGTGGTCGGAGAAGACGGCGCAAATTTTTGGAGTTTCCTTATCAAGTGAGATTTTTATGAGATTATGATATATTTGGGTTTGTTCCTTTTACCATGTTTATACATCTGTTTATGTATATATGTTATTAACAGGATAATTAGAGATTTTGGTGTTTGATTGTCGATGTTGATCGAGGAGTTGTAGAAATCCATGTTAGTATTGTTGTTGTCGATATAGGGTTTGGTGAATTTTGGATTAGTATTCCTAAGATTGAAAAGGTACGACCAATCTATGTTTTTTGTATTTGCTTGTAAGATTAGTTTTGCTTGTTGGTTGTAGGAATAGACACATAATGAACATAATTCTATTTGGCTTAATAGTTGTTTGTTGGGTTGTGATTGACTATGATCAGTAAAGATCTAGCAAACAATGATACTGGTGTGGTACCCTGATGATCTTAGTATGAGGTTATCCCTAGTAAGCCTGTGCTTTGATATGATTCTAGTAGATTTAGGTGATTTGGATTCGGGATGTTTGGGGAATACCCACTCATCAATATATGTATATTATTACCTTATTTTCAAAGAGTTGGTTGATTTTTAATAGGGTCTGAGTAACTCCGAGTTCGGGACTAGTGTACATAGTCTTAGACTGTGTTGATTTGCTGGCTATAAAAAGATAATAAATCGATTGCCTACATTAGATAAGTTGCATTTAATATTTACCTTTTGATTGTGCATATGCATTTGTTTGTTATGGATTAGAGTTATCATACTAGGCTTCGCAGCTCACTCTTTTAAAATTTCAGGTACAGGTGATGAAGATGTAGTTTTTGATGTTTCTGGATATGATATGTTCTTTGATCATGGGGATGGTTTTAGTAGACCTAACTATACAGCTGAGGATTAAACTTGCTGATTATGAGAGTTTGAAAGAGAAGATGTGTTTAGACTTGTTGAAGACTTTGAGTTTATGTTAATGTTTCTATATCTTATAAAGTTTCTGGATTTATTGTTGTATGAAGGTTTAAGTTGTATTTTGAGGATTTTTTATGTAAATAGTATGTTTAGTTTTATGTTGATGTGTTGGCCTGCATTTATGCCAACTTAGATGTATGCATGAATCAGGAGTTTTATGAAGTATATGTTTCCAGGTTATATAGGTTTTGCATCCCTTGTGATACCATATGCGTGTTTACAGGTAATTATTGAATATTTGTAGATTTAGAGCCTTAGTGTGTTCTATTCAAGAGAGGACACATGGCGGATTGTAATGCCTATAGGTTAAGGTGTTACATTACTGATATATAATTCTTTGGAGTTATATTAGAAATTAGACTCTTGGTCGTGTTATGTTTCTATTTAATGTTTTACAGGCATAAGCCCTATTGGTGGTTTAAATATGTTTAGTGGACCCTATGAGCTATGTAGTAAGTGTTATATATGTATGGTGTTATATATGTATGGTGTTATTGCAACTTCTAATGAGAGAGTTCATGTGAATATGTTTATGTAAACCCCTTAATTTTTCGATACTCTTAGAAAATAATTCTAGAGCTAATACCAAAACTTAAACCCTAAAAATCGACCCAAGAAAAAACCAAACTCTAAACAAGATCAAATATGAAATTTCATAACTTTAAGAAAAAGAGAACCTTAAAAAACAAAACAAAAATCCAATAATCGTTCGACTCAAAATCCTTACAATGGACAATTCATCTATCTAATCTTTAACACGTAAATCGAGACAGTATGTTCAAATAATATTTAATAACGAAATAATACAAAATGATTTATTATGTCATAATAATTTATCAAGTCCAAATTTCCATCGGTTAAACTAAACGTCTTCTTAGCATGCAAATCGAGATAACCTCAACGGATTACAATGAATGACAAAATTATAGAACCCTAGACCCTTCAGTAAAAATTTTAACATTAATGCCAAAAGTAAAACCAAGTCAACATATAACACTAGAAGCCTTAAGCCCGATTAGACAATCCCGAGAATCCTAAAATAATAAATAAATCATAAGAATAGAGTAAAATTAATTTTTGAAAAAATTATAATATAACCATAAACCCTTAGATTCTACAATAGTTTTACGTAAGTTTAAATATGGTTTTTGGAAATTTGAACTCTAGAGGTTAGAATAAGTCAGTTGATAGACCAGACTGAGCAACTTTTAGAGTCCTAAAATATGATATAAAAATTAAAAATGAGATAAACCCAAATTACGGCTCATAAAAATAATAAAAACCTTAAAAATATCATATTGGTAAAAAATTCAATCGTTTTAGACATTTACGGGATCAATTTCTATATCCAACTATCGATATGCAAAATAATAAAATATTTTCCAACAAACAAATTTTGCTAAAAAAATATTAAGAAGTTTATAAAATATCATATACAAATTTTTTAGCTCATAAAAATATTAGTTATAGCCTATTTACACATATTTTATATCTATTGGTAACTTATTTTATATTTTACTATTATTATTTATTATTATTTGCCTCTAAATTTGCAGCAAATCATAGCTTCCATGTCTTTTCATATTTACACACCTGTTCCCTACAAATTATAGCCTAAAATCTATATTTATAATTTACTAGGCATGATGTCAAATTGTCACTTCACATTTGAATTTTTATCTCTTCTCCTTCTCCCACAATCCTCCATCACATCAGCTGTAGCCCTACCATGGTAGCTCCAATTTCTTTTTTTTTTTCATTTATTTTTCACATAAAAAGCTCTTAAGGCTCATCTATAAATACCCTACACATCTTCACATTTCACACTTTACATCTCCTTCTATTTCTCTCTCTTTTCTCTCTTCTTTTTCCTCTCTTTTCCTCCTTGTGTGGCGTGAATTTGCTGCTGCTGCCACTTCCATTTCCCTACCCAAACATATCTCTTTGATTCATCTTTTGGAGGTAAACACATGTTCGATACAACCTTAGTTGATTATAGTTGTGTTTTCATGTATTAATCCTTATCTAAACCTTTCCATGTTCCTTAAAACCAAGAGGAATAATGCTAGAGTGAAACCAGTATCATGTCAAGTTATCAATTTTGTCAAGATCTTGTTTATGTTCTTTTATTTTATCACCTAATCTAACTATCTACATTTTTAAATATAAGGCTAACATTTATTTATGTTTCTATTTGTTTTCTTACTTTTATTATTTATGCTCAAGACTTGTCCATCTCAAGTCAGTAAAAAGACTAATCCATCTCTAGTCTTGGACTTATCCATATTCAAGTCTCAGGAGCCTTATTGTAATCTAGGACTCCCAAATTTTTATTTTGTTTCTTTATTTATGTAAGCCCCAAGATTTTAAGCTATGGTTTATGTTTAAAACCTAAATTGAAAGTCAACCAGAAACCTTAAACTCAACAAACCTATAACAAAACCTAGTAGTTTTAGATTTGATAATCTCGTGCTCTTAATCCCTAAACAACAAAATTGAAAATAGTTGTGGAAAATGGTTTGTAATAACATAAGGAAGCTTAAAAATATCAGATTCATAAATTTTTAGTATATTTCATACCCAAATGATATTAGTTTTCGAAAACTGTGCCTCGGTACACCCGACGATAAAATATTCTGATAATACCAATAAACTTGTAAAAATGCTAAGATTTAAAAAAATATCAGTTTTATAATTTTTCAGTATTTGAAAATATCATATATAGCTTAATTATATTTATTTTTTTTTCTACCGATATTAATTTATCTAATGTACTATTCATAGTACTATTCTATATTAGTTATCTAGCTCTACTTTTTCTACACCTATTCTTACACTCTACCATACCTATTTTCTATTTTTACTTTTCTCATACATCTTCATTCACATCACACCTTACAATTTATTACTTTTAATTAATAAAAATACAAAACAAAACAAAATCAACTCTCTCTCTCCCCTCTCTCTTCCAAACCGGTGCTCCCTCTCTTACACATCTATATATTTTTTTTTCTTTTTCAATCTATGTTAATCACACAATTTTCCCTTCTTAAACCTCTATAAATACCTCATCTCCCTCCATTTCTTTCACACACTCTTTTATATTAACAAAACTCTCTCAAAATCTCTTCTCAAATTCTCTCTCCCAAAACTCTCTTTCACTTCTCTAATTTTCCCACATTTCTTCTACACCACATACTACAAACCTGTATTAAACTACCAATCAAATTTCAACCTTAGGTAAATATTCTTACCTATATTTTTCTACCATGTTATGTAACTTGACATGACCATGGTGTATGTTTCTTAAACATTCAAATGTTATAGAAGCAACACTATATTCATGTTTTATTCTTATTTATGAATAAATTACATTTTATGTTGTTTTACTTATGTACATGTTATTATTATTGTTCTAACTTAACTTCTATAACATATTATCTATATTTATGTATCTATATATATTTCCTAGAGCATATAAGGTAACTAACATAACCGTTATTTATTTATTTATTTATGCTTGTAATTTATTTATTTCATGCTATAATATTAAGACTAGTCTTTCTAGTCTTAGACTTGCCTTCATCAAGTCAAAACAATTTTCTTAGTTCTTTCGTTTTTCTTTTCTTTTAACTTGCCCATGACTAAGTTCAGAAGCCTTGAAATCAAGCTAAGACTTCAAATACTTGATATTTATTTCTTACTTATTCCTATATTTTTTCTATCTTATTATTTTTTTTTTGTCATGTTACTAGTGACATACTCATACTTCATGCATGATCGTATTGATAGTTGTCTTAATAAAAATAAAAAATTATTTCGTAGTAAAAGGAAAATAAGCTCAACTTACTTTAAAAATATAGTTTTATCACTTAGGAAAAAGTTCCATTAGGACTTAGAATTTTATTTCAAACTAAATACTTTAAAAAGGATTTTCACAAAATCATCATAGATTTTAGTGTTGTTGACATATAAGCATTTATAAATATAACTAAGGAAATCCTTATTTTATTTTTAAACTACCATTAAAAGACTTAAGATAATAATACTTTCTATAAGGAATTTTCTTAAAAACTTGATTATAAAATTCTTACCAATAGTTTTAAAAGAACAATGATTAACTCAAGTTTTCCAAACTAAGTCAGAATCAACTCACCAAGTAAGATATACTTAGAAAATTAAAATTTGAAAATAACTTAAAAAGACCTAAAGTTATTAAAACAAAGTTATCTTCTAATAATCTTAGAAAATAAATCACATATTTAATGACTTAAAGATCCTTAGTTTTTATTTCCTACCAATTTAACATAATTTTGTCAAACTTCACTTTTTCAACTACCAAAACAAGATTGTTCTATGAAAAACCATTGATTTAGACAACATCATTAGAATGATGTATTTACTATGAGTTACATATGTATTGGAAGGATTTTTGAACAATATAATATATATATATATATTTATATGTTTTCTATGGAATTTTTTATTGATACAAAATTAGAAAATCATGTTTTAAAGGTAGGAATTTTCGTCTTGATTATATACCGTGTTTTTAGATAATCAAATGAACTTTTATGAAGGAATTAACCTTAGAAATGGATAGATCTTTTCGAGTAGGTAGAAAACAATATATAACATGCGAAATTCCAAGTTAAAATGAGCAAATTATGGCCATTTTAAATTGGAATTTCACTCCATACGAATTTTGACGAACTTAGTGAAATAGAATTGCAATTTTAAGTAGAACTTCCAAGAAATAATCATTTTGGGTATTTCTTTTATTTAGGTGATGTGGAGTCTGAGCTACCTTACTTCGAGGATTACTTTGACTAAAAGCTTCTGCTATTATGATTGAGTGAGTTTAAATTCTTACATTTTATACTTATGATTTTGCTTGTAGTTTAGCGGTACTAGAATTAAGAAAAGATAAAAATGTGATAATGCATGTGCTTTACTTATATGATTGAAATTATCTTAAGTATATTGAGACAGGAATTGTTAATTAATCATTGTGTAATTTAGTATAGGAATGATTTGTCTGCAAATTCTATAATCGCTTATAAAATGTCTAATATTATACCATGACTACCTAGATAAAATGATTCATGCATGATACGTAGTGAGTCACATTGCATTCACTACTATACCCTTGGTGGGACAATGGCATAGTAATGAGGCTCGTAGAACCTAAAAATCTACTATATGGCTTTGATTGCCCGTAATAAAATGGTGGGTAGGCACCTTAAGTGACTACAATTTAGTGGTTAGTAATGGCCAGTATAAAAACCACAAAAACTTTATTTGCGAACTATGGCCTTATTGCCTGAAACACTTAACCATCAAATGAAGGAGTAAATCCATTCAAACATATGATTTCTCAAAAATCATATGTATTGTTTGCTCATGTGTTTGATTACATCCCATATGCTTGTTAAATAACTTGATTGAATATTGACTGTCTGAATACTTTATTTATGGAATCAATTCTCACTAAGTAAGAAGCTTACCCGTTATAGATATCTTTTGTAGCACTCACATATATGGTTGACGCCTTGAGGTTATTTCTCCTAGGTGTTACCTTTTGGACTAAGGAGTTTTTGGAAGAAGTCAAAGACTAGATGTAGATTTGACTTCTAAGTAAATCTCCATGTAATTATTTCGAATAGACTTTAATAGACCTTATATTTTGATAGAGGAATGCCCCTTTGATATTTTGTAAGATCTTTATATTTCCTTATTCCAGATATTATGTTATGATTTCCATTCTTAAATTGCTATGTTGATGTCTTCTTAAACAACTTGTAAAAAAGTTGGTCCTCTATGATCGCGAACGTATGCCTTACACATGGTATCAAAGCTTATGGGATGATTAAGGTTATCATACTTAAGCTTTAATATTGAGTGTAGCGGACTGTCGCGTTTAAGGTACACTGGGACATGACAGTTTAAGTTGGTATCATAGCATGGCTAAGAATTTTTTATCATAATAATAGAAATGGACTTAAGAAGAAATTAATAGAATGGAATAGGAAAGGCAGATAGTTTTAGCAAGGGTAGAATAAGCTTTCTGACTCCCTTTCTTTTGTGAATAGATGTCTATAGGAGAAGCCTGTATGGAGGCACATAAATTCCGAAAGAGGCCTAATGAGACCCTTATCAACTATTGGCTAAGACTTAGAGTCCTTTGTGAAGAGTTTGCTTTAGTGGAAAACCAAAATCGTTAAAGGAAATGTTTGTTCTATGGAAAAAAGGATTGAGATATACCAAATGGGCAAAGGTTGTTGAGACGATAAGATATTACCCCATAAGGAAGAAGAAGTGGTCGGAGTTAGAAGTAATGTACGCCATCGAAAACATCGCCATGTTCACCAACAATGAGTCCTTGTTACAGGAGGCGACTTTTATGTTATGAAGGGAAGAAACTCCAACATTTCTCGATTTCCAAACCATAAGGAAAATTGGGCCACTGTTCATCTATGCTTATGATGAACTCAAGGATCACAGTGATTAGTGTAGAGTCAATTATGAAGGAGCCTTTTATTGGCACGATGTGTACCAGAATATGCTTAAACTACCCGATGAGGAAGGACCTCAATCACCACCATTAACAGAAATTCAGCTTGATGAAGATGAAGTCCTAGTAGATGTTGGATCAAGTGAAGCTAAAGGAGGAGAGCCCGAGGAGGAAGTAGAAGAAGTTGAGAAGGAGAAAGAAGATCTAGAAGAAGACCTCAAAGGAGATCCGGAAGAAGACTCGAAAGAGACGCTGCTGAGAATGAGCCCACAACCCCTTAGGAAGATCAGATGCATACGAAGACGAAAGTGACCTACATGGAAATATACGACGGTATAAGGAGCGATAGGCTTAGTTGGCAGCGAGGAACCGAGAAACTACCCCGGCGATGGATGTTGATGCCGCGCCATCAAATCTCCCAATCATAAATGTTGAGTCCGATGATGACACCTTGGATCCTCGCCTGTGGAGGAATGTGTATGAGCAAAGTGAGTACTCCCTTAGTCGCCGAAGTTTGTCTCAGGTGCTAACCTTGCAGTTTGCTATAGAAGAAGATTCTCAACTCATCTGAGTGTTGTTTTTCGAGAATGATGGAGTACTTGGAAAGGACGCAATCGCCGACCTACTCGAAAGAGTAAAAGAAGTAGTGAGAAAGAGAAGGATGACTGTGCACCAATACTTGCATCAATTTTTTAGCAAGAGACAAAGGGCTCATCAAGCAGAAATCCAGGTGATGCACCATCCCCGTGAAAATTGGCAAAAGAAAGAAAGAAGGATGAAGAAGGAAAGAGGAAGGAACGAAGAAAGTCAAGAGTTAGACCTAAGGATATCCACATAGTCTAATAGATATTTCATAAAAAGGCCTAGAATGTTAGGATGGGTAGATTAGATTACATGCTTTGCGGAAAAGGTATTGTTTGTGTTTTCTTTGTAATGTTGTTGTATGTTATTATGTTTTGATTTCCTTTATGTAAGGGTCCTATACCCATTAGCAATTTTCTTATTTCAATGAAGATGTTTTATGTGAATTTCAATCTTGTTAAAATTTCCTTATCTATTTCATGAATTATTATTTCAAGATTATGATTATATGCGATAAAATTTCCATAATTTCTGCTATGTCCATTTAAAGACTTAATAAACCTATTGAAAGGATTATAAGCTTACAAAAATAAAATCTAAATAGCTGAGGTAGAAGAAGACGGCAACAATAGCAAAGCGCCTCAAATCATCCCATGGAAGAAGCAAATCAACTTGTTGCACCTCCTAAAATCCACCTGCTGCTGACCTACAAGTGCATTTGCAAGGAACACTTGGGCAGTTAGCACAAGTGTTGGAAGCTCTAAGGTAGAATGTTCAATCACTTACGCTACCTCCACCGCAACCCGCGCCATAAGCATCAATGGAAGTACTTGCTTTGGGAAGTGCACAATCTCAAACTGTGCCTTTGCCACTACCGCTACCACTCATACCATACCGGAACTCTTTACTCGAGTTCATCAAGAGTATTCGGTATTTTGATGGAGCTTTTGGAAAGTCAGACGAAGATGAAGACTGGTTAGCATAGATAGAAAGGTCCTTTGATGCCTTTGAAGTGCCACACCATTTAAGGATCACCTTTGGCACTTACATGCTTTGTCTCAATGCCTGAGTTTGGTGGGAGTCTAAAAGACATGAGTTGATGCCACCCATTACGTAGGAGATATTCCGTTAGGTATTCTTGGAGAACTCCTTCCCTAGAAGTCTGAGAGTTCAATACAGTATTGATTTCTTGTATATTGCCCAAAGAGGAAGAACTGTGGAGCAATACGAAACTGAATTCAGTCGGTTGTTGCAATATGCACCAGATTCTTATAAATATAGTGAAGAACTCAAGAGGTAAGTTTTTCTAAGTGGTTTGGATTAAGAATTGCTTGTCAAGTTGGAGGAATTCAATATAAGATACTTTCAGAGAACTAGTTGATAGAGCTTGAATTGTGGAAGGAGCTAAGAAAAGGAAGGTAAAGACTGTGGAGAAGGAAAGCCCCTGTCTTTAGAAGAAGGTTTCATGAGGGGTCGAGTTCTGCACAGCCATAGAAGAGGTTCTAACCTTTTGGCAACTTCAAGAGTAATGCTAATAGTGGGAAGTTCACAACCAAACCCATCATCTATTGGAAGTGTAAGGAACGCACTACCCTAAGAGTTGCCCTCATTTGCAAGGAAAGTGTTATTTCTGTGGAGGCCTAAATCACAAGATGCAAGAGTGCCTAAAGGAAGCAACAAATACTTGCTATGTTTACAAGGGGCATTTTATCAATAAGTGCCTTCAAAGGAAGAATGTCCCAGCTAGATCATCTGGAGGATCTACCCCAGCAAGGTTCGGAAATGGAAGCGGGAATGGGAATCGACCTGGATCATCGATGCTCGAATTCCGTATTTATAACATGGAAGGAAAATGGCTATGCGAGGAGATGGATGAGGAAGGAGTGGAGTTAGCCACCCTTGAGGAAGAAGAAGATTTCAGCTATGATCTGGTCACAAGTTAGCCTTAAACCCCTAAGTTATTTTGTTTCTTTCTTTCATGTGATATAAGAGATGATATACATGTAAGCTATAGATTGATGAATAGGTAGGATAATGGAATAGGAGATTAGAAATCCCTATCCTCCATGTTAAAAATGCTGGAAACATACGAGTAGCTCATCAAAATGCTTATGCCCTTTTTGATTCTAGAGCAACTCGTTCCTTTATTACGCCTAGCTTGGAAGGAAACCAAACTACCTATAATCACAACCGCCTCTTGTTTTAAGATAAAAACCCCTATGGGAAGTGTTGTGATGACAAAAGAAATGTTAATAAATTGTCCATTGATGATACAAGGACGTCTTTCCACTTGTGATTTCATAGTGATGGAAATGAATAAGTATGAAGTGATCTTAGGAATGAGTTGATTTTCTCTTACTAAGGCTAAGATTGATTGTTGGAATATGAGAGTGGAATTTTTGGAACAAATACGAGAAAGAGCAACGTTTGTTAGAGAGTCTATGATCTCAAGATGAAAGGAATTATACTCGTTTGAGTTGATAGAGGAAGTGGAAGAAGGAGTTGGTAGTTATAATGGTAACACAGAAGTGGAAAAGGAAGAGCCTATTTTGGAGGACATTCCTATTATCAATGAATTCCCAGATGTCTTTCTGAAGGAGTTGCCTGGATTACCCCTAAAGAGAGAAATCGACTTCGCGATCGAGTTGATCGCAAATACTGAACCAATATCAAAGGCATCGTATCGTATGGCACCCGTTGAGCTCAAAGAACTAAAAAAGCAGCTACAAGAGTTGCTAGATTAAGGATTCATTATACCAAGTGTCTTACCTTAGAGAGCTCCGGTGTCGTTTACAAAGAAGAAGGACAGATCTATGAGGCTCTGTATCGATTATCGAGAACTTAACAAAGTCACCATTAACAATAAGTATTCGTTGCTGTGAATTGATGACCTTTTCAATCAATTACAAGAAGTAAGTGTGTTCTCATGTATTGACTTGCATTCGGGATACCACAAGCTAAGAATCAAACCCGAAGATGTATTGAAGACAGCATTTCAAACAAGATATGGACACTATGAGTTTTTGGTGATTCCCTTTGGATTGACAAATGCACCGGCTACTTTTATGGATCTAATGAACCGAGTGTACAAGCCTTTGCTAGACAAGTGTTATAGTGTTCATCAATGATATCCTTGTCTACTCAAAGATGCATGAGCAACATAAGGAGCACTTGTGAGTGGCATTGCAGATATTGAGGGAGCATAAGTTGTATGCCAAATTGTTGAAGTGTGATTTTTGGCTTGATCGAATTTCTTTCTTGGGTCATCTAGTATCGAAGGAAACAATATCTATAGACCCTGAAAAGATTAAAGTGGTAGTGTATGGGAAGCCATCAAGGACCGTAATAGAAAGTAAGGCGTTTCTTGGGTCTAATTGGTTATTATCGGAAGTTTGCAAAGGATTTTTCCAAAATAGCTAGACTGTTGACTCAATTAACCCAAAAGAATGAAAAGTTTGTATGGATGGATAAAAGAGACCAAAAATTTCAAGAGCTTAAGCAACGGTCAGTTTCCGCACCAATCTTGGTATTGCCAAACCCGAAAAAACCTTACACGGTATATAGTGATGCTTCAAGAAATGGTCTTAGATGTGTCTTGATGTAAGACGAGAAGGTAATCGCTTATGCCTCGCACCAATTGCGACCACATGAGCAAAATTATCCAACCCATGATCTCGAGCTAGATGTTATGGTGTTTGCACTCAAGTTGTTGAGACACTATCTTTATGGACAAAGATGAAATTTATACGGATCACGAGAGCCTTAAGTACTTGTTCACATAAAAAGAGTCGAATATGCGAAAAAGAAGATGGTTGGAGCTAATAAAGGATTATGACCTTGGCATTAACTATTGCTGGAGAAGAGTAAATGACATAGTTGACGCCTTAAGCTAAAAGAACCATGGAGAAGTTGCTACCTTGCTTACCGATAAGAAGGAATTGATAAAGCAGTTTGAAAGGTTAAGCATTGAATTCACTGGACAAGATGTAGAAGTGGAGATTTCAAACTTAGTGATTGAGCCAACTTTGATAGAAATGATCATGGAAGCTCAATGATATGATGATGTGATCCAAAGGATAAAATAAGAAATTTAAGGGGGAAGATATACATATTTTGAGGTTGATGATGAGGTATAGTAAAGATAAAGGGAAGGTTATGTGCCTGGATGACAAGGAAATGAGAAAGGAGATTATGGAAGAAGTGCACAACTCTAGGTATACAATACACCCCGTAGAACAAAGATGAATCAAGATCTTAAAAGCCGCTATTGGTGGAATGGTACAAAGAGAGATATGGAAGACTTCGTGATGAAATGCCTTGTATGCCAGCAAGTTAAAGTGGTACATCAAAGGCCCGGAGGATTGCTGAAACCATTGGCCATACCAGAATGGAAGTGGGATCAAATTACAATGGATTTTATACGTGGACTACCCGAACACTAGCCGAATATGATGCCATATGGGTCTTAGTAGATCAACTTACCAAGTTGGAACATTTTATTCCAATTAATATGACCTATTCAGTGGATAAGTTGGCTAAGTTATATATAAGAGAAATTGTGAGACTACATGGAGTTTCGACGGGGGTTGTATCAGATAGAGACCCGAGATTTGTATCAAAGTTTTGGACAAATTTGCAGAAATGTATAGGAACTAAGTTGCATTTTAGTATTGCTTACCATCAACAAACTGATGGACAATTGGAACGAACAATCCAAATTTTGGAAGATATGCTTCGAGCTTTTGTTATAGAATTCAAAGGAAGTTGGGAAGTGCACTTGCCTTTGGTTGAATTTGCTTAAAACAATAGCTATCATTTGACCATCAAGATGCCACCCTACAAAGCCTTATATGGATGAAAGTGTAGATCACCCTTATTTTGGGACGATGTGGAAAAGTTAGTTGTTGGACTCGATCTCATTCAAGATGCGACAAGTAAAGTTCGAATTATCCAACAAAGAATGAAAGAAGATCAAGACTAACAAAAGAGTTAGGTGAATAAAAAAAGGAGAATTCTTGAGTTTGAAGTCAGAGATCATGTGTATTTGAAGGTTAATTCGATAAATAATATACACTGAGTTTGAGCACAAGAAAAGCTAAGCCCCAGATACATTGGATCATTTGAAGTGCTTGAAAGGATTGGTGATTTGGCTTATTGCTTAGCACTACCACCAAATTAGTCAAGTATACATAATGTGTTCCATGTTTTGGTATTAAGGAAACATGTACCAAATCTTGATAGCATCACGGAGCTAGAGCCGGTACAGTTGAAGGAAAAACTTACCTATGAGGAGTATCCTGTTTAGATCTAGGATTGCAAAGTTTAGAAGCTCAGGACAAAGAGATTCAATATGTTAAGATGTTATAGAGAAACCATTCTCTCGAGGAGGCCACTTGGGAGGCCAAGAATGAAATTCAAATGAGATACCTGAGTTTGTTTGAGAAATCAGTATGAAAGCTAAGTTTTGTGGATAAATTTTTCTTTAAGGAGGGTAGGTTGTAAACGCCTAGATTTTAAGCTATGATTTCTGCTTAAACCCGAATCAGAAGTCAATCAGAAATCCTAAAATCAACAAACCTAGAATAAAACCTAGTAGTTTTAGATCCGGCAATTCTACGCTCTCAACCCTTAGACAACGAAAGCCTTTGTATGACTAAGGTATTCATATCTAGGCTTTCATATTGTATACAATGAACTGTCACATTTAAGATACCTCTTGGGGCATGATGGTTTATATATGGAGTATCCTTAAAAAGTATGATGTGGAGTTTTATATTATTTATTAGGTACTAAGTCTTAGCATGTCTATTATTAATTATAGACACATGGCAGGTAGTAAATATCCCTAGGTTTATGGTGTTACAATTTAGTTGAACAACCCCTATTGGTATTTGAATTGACAAGATTCATTGCACCATAGTTGATTTGAAAATGATATTGGTATTGGACATAAATCTTTTCATGGGACTGGACAAAATATAGGATTTTTTATTTCTTATATTTGATGGTATAAAAATATTATAATAAAATAAAATAAAATCTCCTAGTGAGAAAAATGAAATTAACATAACCATTACTACCTAATTTTACCACTCCAATCTTACTACCATGATCATCACCATGACACCACCACCTCCACCATTATATCACTACTGCCATTGTTGTTGCTACCACCACTACCTCCATGACCACCATTGATACAACAAAAGCAATAGGTTGTCACCACCATCAAAACATTAATATCATTAAACCATCACCACCATTCATACCATCACTACAACCAATATAATACTTAAGTATGAAAAGTAATGTAAACTACTAAAAGAAAAAAAAGAGGAGATCATTTGCTGTATTTAACATATCTAATATTCTACAAAAGGCTTGCACCATCTTATTCTTTGTGTGCTATATGATTGGTTATGTTAGTCTTTATTTAAGGAGGGAGATTGTGATGTAATTGATATATTTTGATGATTATTTGTAAGGATTTGATACTTGATTTGGTTAATTTTTTTTTATTTTAAGATGTTGGAAAGGATTTGTAAGCTAAAAGAGAAAAATTAATCCAGTTTGATCAAGTTTTGCAAGAAAATGAAGAAGTTTTGGAAAAAGAAAAGGAAAACATGGCAAACTAATGAACCTAGCTTAACTCTTGTTTTGCATAAAGGAGATCTATGACGTTAGAAGAAGTCATGTTTAATTTGTAAATACTAGAGAGTTGCATGACAAATTACTTTATCCCATGTGTCAACCATGCTTTTCTAGAAATGTTGAAGGAAATAAGTCAAGGAAATCCATGGATAATTACATGTTCTCATGCATGTGTCGTGTTGTTAAGAGGACTTAAAGAGAAACATGAGACTTTACTTCAAGTTGTGTTTATGTTGTGTTCTATGGTGATTTAAGATTGCGAACAAGATAAAAAAGATACACCATTTGATCCAACCACATAGGCATTGCCCATGGAACTAAGATATTTTATGAAGCTTATCCAATCTTGAAGATATCTTTCCAAATCGATTTCTATCCAAAAATTAAGGGATTTACTAGGACTCTTATGCTTATAAATAGGTCCTAAAATAGAGATTAGACATACTTTAATGCACCTTACCTCATTGACAAAAACTAAACACCTAACATACATTTTTACACTTAAATTCTTATATAGGATTTTAGATTGAAGCAAATCAAGAAGAGAAGGACATTACATGATCATTGTTTTCATGTGTATTCTCTATACTCTAATGTTTTTATTAATGTTTATTGTATTTATAGTTCTATTATGGAGGAGTAGAGAAATATTCTAGGTATTAAAGAACCCTAATAATTGCTATGTAATTATGTACTTATCGTTTATTTAATAAACTTGTATTCTTGATTTTAATTATGTGCTTAATAGGGTCTAGAATTAATAATTCTAGGGTATTGATTCTTGTTTGATTTTATATTAGTTAATCAAAGAATTGCTTGTATAAAGATATCTAGCATAATTAGAAAGGTTATGTTGACAACCCTAGATCTAGAATGATGAAAATATTCTATATTGGATTGGATTAGAGTTTGGTTTAATATAAGATTCATAAATCTTTAATATGGTTCTTAGATTGTTATCAGTTAGGAAGACATTGAAACATATATATTTTTAATAAAGGAATCTTATGGATTAAGAAATTAATAATTGGCATTAGATTATCTATAGAGATTAAACATAGTAATTGTTAGTGAGATTTTAATACTTATATGTTGTCAATGATCTTGTGACTAATAGTCAATTGTCTTGACTTGTGATTATGATGGTGATTATATTGAAATAGATAATTAGATTAGATTATAATAGAGGATCAATAGTAGAATTGGTAGTTAATCGTATTGAATTGATTGTTACGTAAGATAATAGAAAAGAAAGTAATTGCTAGTAATTCAAGATCTCTATGGGAATAATATATGTGTTTATTAACTATACTATAAATTGATAGGTATACTTGCCTAAAAATTGATTGAAAGATAATTATCCAATACAGATTTTTATTGATTTTGACGATCAACGTCACTATACTATACTAGTGGTTTTCTAATTTTTTGCGATGCTTAAAACAAAACACTTTTTATAAAAAAAATATTAATAAATAACTAAAATAAATAAGGACGAACCATCCAGGTAGAATTATTTGGCAGGTGCTCTCATCTAGATCACCTAAACAACGTCTAGTAGGCCTTCATTGTCTCGCGCAATGGCATAGTATCTCTTTGTTTTGATATCCTGAATTAATTTGCACATAAAGATGTCATGATGAATTTGAACATTTACTTGGTTTACATAAGCAATTTAAACTCGATTGGATCACGCCTATGCCATCAAATTTATTATTATTATTTTTTTAATATTCAACCAAGTAGTCAAAGATACACAATTTTCACATTGAAGATGAATGAGTTTCAATTTGAGTCATCCTTACCATTGACTATTGCTATGAACTACACTCGATAATTGGCTTGAGATCTCTAAGGCATAAATTGTTTGTCACCAATGTCAAAACAAGAAAATCAAAACTTTGACCATCTAGAAATTTCACATTTAAAAATTAATCGCAATAGTTCATATAAAGGAAGAAGCCAATGATGCTTGCTTGCAAAATTCGGAACTATGAATTCTATCATTTTTTATAAACCTAATTAGTTGGTTGGTGAGTGTCGTGTAGATCAACACGTGATGATCTTATTGCTTTTGAACGCATTTCCTCAATCATAGATCTTTATTAGAAGTGCTAACAAAAGTACATATAATAAACAACAAATATGCTTTCAATCATTAAACTTAATATCAATATTTGTTTGATTATGTAATGGAGACTCCTACATGGTATTACAGGATCTTTAATGTCTCTAAATGGATTATATAACTATTATATTCCATAACACAACTTTGAAAGCACCCATTTTATAAACTGGAACGTTTGTCCCGCACGGTTTCTTTTTTTTTTTTTTTTTAGCACAACAATACCTTTTTTAAAAGACCTTTTAATGAGCTATTATCGTGTCATTTAGGAGCCATGGTGGCATCTCAAGTTGTATCCACAATGACGCAAACCAATGTAAACTCCCAGTTTTATTCTCATCTTATTGACACCGAAAGTAAGAAACTCCATAATCGAGTTAAAAGGATAATGGATTATTAATGAAGATGAAGAAAATATATTATTTAATAGTGATAATATGTTGCCAACTCACTCGACATGTCATTAAGGTGGGAAACATTTTAGTTATGCCATGCACACTAATTATATTATAGTTAGTGAAAAAGTGCGACAAATATGTTTACAATGGAGGGAGCATCCAGGCATCCTGAAGTGGTGCCTGCTCGTCGGGTTAAAATAAATATATTCTTAATAGTTTTTCCTAATAGAAATTAAAATTGATTTGTCATATTATGTTACACACACACACACTATAAGATTTATGAATATTAATAATATATATATATATATATATTAAAATAAGTAGTTCCTAATGAATCTTTTCGATTTGAAGAGTATATTTTCATCATAAAGTAGTTCACTGAAGAAGTTAATATTGCCAAATCAATTTTCTTTGTTGAGATTTTTCTTGTATAAATTTTATGTATATATAAAGCTCATGTATGTTATTTTTTTTTTTTCTCTTTTTGGGGGGTAAAGGCAAGATGAGTATCTATACAATCATTTTTTTGGTAATATAGTGTCTAATGTTTGATTTTAGGTAAAAAAAAGAAAAAAAGTATCCATAGTTTCAAACTATGGAATTTTAGTTTCATCCTAATCTTAGCATGTAACAAAAAAAAAAAAAAAAAAAATCAATATTGGGCACCAAAATGCCATTAGTCTAAGAATATGGTTTTTTTTTTTTTTTTTAGTCAAAAATCAAACATTGGACACCAAATTACTAAAAAATAATAGTACAAGTACTCCCCTTCTCTTTATGATATAGCGTAAAGCATAGATAATCAAGATTTGTAATAAGGATGCAAATTTTATGAGAAAGACCTTCTCAATTGGGGTTTCAAAGAGTAATAATAATGTCTAATGTTTTAATAATAGTTTTTGAAACTATATATACCAATACATAAAAGCACTAAAATATAAAACAAGAAAACAATTCATTAAAATAAAAACTAATAGAAGGCTGGCAACCTTGGAACGTCATTATCGGGCAGCCTAAATTAAAATAGACGAAATAGACTATACACTGGCTAAACGCCGGCAGCTTTGAAGCAAAGGCCGATGGATTTGAGATATATGCTGGTAGCATACGTAAACACCATGGCCATGCCCAGACCCATGGAGCAATCTATGCAACTGATCTTTATTCTACACCGGCTAAACACCAACTACCTTCTTGCAAAATGTCAATGGCTTAAGTTGTAACATCGATAGCCTTTAACTGCTTTCAGCAAGCTGTCTTCATCTTCTTTCATTCCTTTTCAGACGCCTCCATTTTGTTCAACTAAACATCCGCTACCCTGTCCACATCAGTCTCCTCCATTCGAGAAAAACTCATCTTCGAGTTGTTGGAATGGTTTAGATGAAGAGCAACATTTGAATGATGAAACTTGGATAAGTTTGCCACATTAAATGTTTTGGAAATACCCAAGCTATCTGGTAAATCCACTACATATGTATTATCATTGATGTGTTGCAGCACCTCATAAGGACCATATTTATTCGACTGAAGCTTGTTGTAAACACCCACTCGGAATCTCTCCTTACATAGAAAAACCATGACCTAATCTCCAACCTAAAACACCTCACGCCACTTATCTTTATCAGCAGCTTGCTTATAGTGCTGATTTGCCCCTTCCAACCTTCGTTTCACCTCTCTCTGCACATCAACCAACTACTTCACCATATGGCTTGCTGGAACATTAACACCATCTCCCTTAGGCAGCTTAATCAAATCAAGAGTATGCTTTGGTACCTTAGTATAAACAACCAAAAAAGGAGATCGACCTATTGCACTATGGAGATCGCTGTTGTAAGTAAACTCAACCTATGGAAAGAAGATGTCCCATTGTTTTTGGTCTGTCACCACAAAGATTGTGAATCTTGTTTCCTAAAGTGCAATTTACTGCCTCTATCTGCCCATCAGTTTTTGGGTGAGCTGTGCTAATGAAAAATAAAACAGCTTCCATAATGTTTGACAAAAATAGCTCAGAAACTCGTTATCTAGAACTAAAGTGATGGTTTTGGAAATTCCATGCAAATGAACAACTTCCTTGAAAAATAACCTAGCTACGCTAACCGGCTCAATAGTTTTCCTATAAGGAATAAAATGTGACATTTTGAAAAACTTGTCAACAACCACAAAAATATAATCGACTCCTCTCTGTCTATGTGGCAATCCTAGCACAAAATCTACAGACAAATCCTCCCAAATTTTTTGAAACTGGCAGAGGGATGTATAGTCTAGTATTCTTAGACCGTCCCTTGGATCTCTGGCAGACATAACAATTCTCAGCAAATCTGCTCACATCCCATCTTATTTGTGGCTAACAAAACCTGTCCTTCACTACTGCTAGTGTCTTATCTTGCCCTAAATGACTAGATAACCTACTTCCATGCATATCACTTATCACCTTTTCTCTCAATGATGTTCTTGGCAAGCACAATTGGTTATCATGCATTAAGTAACCATCAGACAAATAAAAACTAGAAAAAGGTTAATTACTTGATACCTGACACCATATCTCTGCAAAATCCTCATCATGCTCATACTCCTCTTTAAGCAGATCAAAACCTAGAATTTCTTGACTAAAAGTCAGCAACAAAGAAGTTCACCTACTCAAAGCATCTGCCACTTTATTTTTTACCTAGATTTATGTCGTAACCTAAAGTGAAATTTTGTAAAAATTGGCACCATCTCGCATGCATATCACTACTAATCCTCTTCTAACTATTCAAATATTTTAATGCCTCATGGTTCGAATAGAGAACAAATTCCTTCCTAATCAGATAATGCTCCCAAGTCTTAAGAGCACACACCACTGAATAAAACTCTTTGTCATAACTGCTCCATTTTTGCCTTGCGTCACTAAGCTTCTCACTGAAGAAAGTAATAAGCCTCTTTTCTTGTCAAAGAATAACCCTTGTACCTACTCTACTTGCATCACACTCCACCTCAAATAATTTGTCAAAATTTGGAAGGGCAAGGACTGGTGCCACGCACAATTTCTCCTTCAAATTGCAAAACTAGTGGCTGCTTCATTCGACCATAGGAACTTTCCTTTCTTTAAATACTCTATCATTAGTGCAGCAATAGTGCTAAAATTCTTGATAAATTTGCGGTAACAAAATGTTAAACCATGAAAACTTCGCAACTCATAAACATTCTTGAGAGTAGGACAATCTCTAATTGCCTGGATCTTTGCCTCATTAGCTTGTATTCCATCAGCCGAAACAACAAACCCTAGGAAAAGCATTTTATTTGTCAGGAAATTACACTTCTTAAGGTTGATATACAACTTATTTTCCTATAAGGTTGTTAGTACACTCCTCAAATGCAACAAATGTTCATCTTCACAAGAGCTATAAATCAAAATGTCATCAAAGTATAACACCACAAATTTACCTATAAAAGGTTTTAATACCTAGTGCATCAGTCTCATGAATGTACTAGGCGCGTTGGATAACTCGAAAGGCATGGCCAACCACTCATAAACCCTTCTTTCGTCTTGAAGGCAATCTTCCACTCATCACCAGGTGTAATTCGAATATGATGCTATCCATTCTTCATATCAATCTTTGAAATCCATCTAGCCCCATGCAACCTGTCAAGCATATCATCCAATCATGGTATAGGAAATTTATACCCCATTGTGATTCGGTTAATAGCTCTACTATCAACGCACATCCTCCAGCTTCCATCTTTCTTAGGTGTTAATAATGTTGGAACTGCACATAGGCTCATACTTTCCTGAATCAACCCCTTTCTCAATAGCTCCTCTACCTTCTCCTTCAAAAGCTCACTTTCCTTTGGGTTTATCCTATAATGAGGTAGATCAGAGCTCCTATAATAAGGTCTATTTGGTGTTGGATGTCTCTCAATGGTGGTAACTCAATTAGGATATCATCAGGCATCAATTCCTTAAATTCCTGAAATAAAGGATAAACCAACTCTGGTTACTTCTCCACTTGCAACTCAGCATTATTCATCAAGACCTTCTTTACAATCAAAGCATGCATTTGCTAGATCACTTTAATCTCTGCATCAAAATTCTTTACTATAGATAAAAACATGTTCTTCTCAGGTGAGGCAGTCTCATTCTTCAATGGCAATAATGTGTACTTCACCCGTTCCTTCTCCAGCTTATACACGTTACTTTTACCCAAATGTCGTGCATGCATATCATATTGCCACGGTCTACCGAACAAAATATGACATACATCCATATCTACAACATCACCATAAACCACATCATGATACTTACCTATGGAAAAAGGCACCTTGCAACGCTCAGCCACCTCAATCTTCCCGGTAACCGATTTAATCTACTCAATGGTATAGGGATTTGGATGCTTCTCCATAAGCAATTTCAATTTATTCATTGTTTCACTTCCAATTATGTTCTCGTAGCTACAACTATCAGCTCACTTTGAACAACTGGTGGCGCTGAGTAGCATCATCACATTTTGGAGCTAACATCATTGTTCGAACAACAAAAACCTATTCACCATCTTCTCCATATTCCTCCTCCTCATCTTTATCGGCCTTACAACAAATCCCATCATCATTCTCTTCTCTTTCTACTATATTAATGTTCTTCCTCTTAGGACACTCATTACATCTATGCCCCGATTGACTACATCGAAAACACTTCCCAACAATCGATTTCGTATAAGGATTATTTGCTTTCTTAACCTCTTTGTCTCATCTCTCATTCACAGGACGTTTTCCTGTAGCCTTATTGTTGAGAATTTTCAATCCAAATCTGAATCGTGCAGCGGAAAATCATTTTTTTTTTAATTCCCAATCGGATCCAAGCGCTCCAATTAAATCAGAAAGAAAAGGGAATCATGTTGTACCTTTTTTTGTCTTGATGATGGGATCAAAAGAGATGCAGATTACACCAACTCCCTCTACCGGTATCCACACGAATGAATTGGATCTTCGTGTGTGGTAGCACGTCGAAAAGTTTTGACCTTTGGGAATCCCTCACACTCTCTTTCTAGGTTACGAAATTTCTTTCTAAATGATGGCCAGCGTCAGATGATTGAAAAATTAACCTAGTGGAGAATATATATAGTGATATATATAAGGGTTATGTCTCTTTAAATTACCCTGATATATATAAGGGTTATGTCTCTTTAAATTACCCTGATATATATAAGGGTTATGTCTCTTTAAATTACCCTGAACAAATTAGGGTTTATGTAGAAATACATATATATCCTTATTATCCGAATTTATTTATTTGTTAATTTTAATCTAATTAAAATCGACAAATAAATAATTAATCAATTCCCAATACGATTATCGAAGATCCATTTTATTCATTCTTTGTGTGACCTTGTAGGTTCACTTAAAATTGGTAGTAGCTCTTAAACATTCTTTAGGACTACAAGACATAATTGGTCTCTAGCAAGACATTATGTCTACCCAATTTTAGTGAAGATCGATGATCCGACTTTACCTAATAACAGTTAGTCATTCAGTCCTTTTGTTACATAATATCTTATAATCAAACATAAGGTGGATCAAAACACTCTTATATGTCTAATTACTTATTTCTTGAATCTAGAGTTTGACTGACTTAAACAAATGATATTGATAACTCTTTATCAATTCATTCGAGCATGGCCATCATTTCTCAGTCTTACTCATCAAGAGGCCTGATAGATATCTCTCTCAAATTAATGAGATGAACAAATCCCTTTACTAACACTCACATTCCTCTATATAACATATTGCATGCACAATTATTATTACAATCATCCGATTAAAGATGATGAAGATATGAATCAAAACATGAAAACTACTATATAGGAATCCATGGTGCCATTAGGTCAAAGGACTAAAACAACATTGTAAATAAGAATACTTATTGCATTGATCCATATAGTATTCTTATAGTTAGTCAATCCAATACAATACACTCCTGTTTGTATCTATGTGCTGAATTGATATCCCATATCCATGATTAGTAAAACTTGATCATCATACAACAATCATACTAGTCTTAATTCATTATCATTCCACATAATGAGTGACTATGGATAATTTAGAATAAAGTTATAATTCAGCTTATGGTTCTACTATTAAAGTCACATACTTTAACGACATAAGGCATAACTAAATATTCAAGGAATAACATTACCAAAGTAAATAGGCCAAAAATAACTTTGATAATTAAATGACTTGATAACAAACATACAAATGATAAAGAATCCATATGGCCTAGGGCACATTACTAGCACTTATCCTTTAAGGGTTGACTATTAGCAATGTATCCATGAGTCGGTTGTTTTCTTCATATCCTTGCTTTTCCCTCTAACCATGCAGTGGACCTGTATAACCTCCCCCCCCCCCCCCCCCCCCCCCTCCCCCCCCTTCCCTTCTAAAATTCTTTTTTCCACGTTCTTACTACACCAAATCAACTTTTAAAGCAAGATTCTTCACCTTACTCAAGGTATAAATAACTTGTACTCCAATCCTATCTCGCAAAGCTGGCCTTAGGTGAGCTATCATTTTTATAGCATAGATTGTCTACAACATAGTCAAAAAGGTTACCAATAAATTTTACTTTGGGTGTCGTCATAGTGAATCCCATAACATGCCCAATAATTAAACCCACGATGTAACAAAAACCAAATCAATACTCCAAGGCCTTCCTTGAAGAGCCATATCCTCCATGAGAACTCGCAAGCTTTAATGTAAGTTATGGAACTCACTCTCTGATGAATACGAAAATCTACCTATTCTATTGTAGTATGGAATTAAGTACACTACATTTATAAAGATTTCTTTTTTTCTTTTTTTTTCAAATTAAGCTATTAAATCGAATGTGTTTACTTAACCCAATTCTAACCACTCCCATTTTGCAAGTTATTTGGTAGGCTTCAAATTCTTAGATTTTAAAGGAAAGGTTAAGTGCTAACACTTAATTTTATTGCTTTAAAACCAATTAAGAACCATCGCACCCTAAGGGGTGTCTTATGCGACACTCTTGCCATACATATATGAAAACCTTGGAATGACTCCATATCTCTCAAAGATTTCTAATATAGTATAAAACGTATTCAACCTAGGGAACTACCAAAATATATCAGATACTTATTAAATATAGTGTAATGAATTAAAGGTGAATAAACTAAGCATGGATTAGGGTTTGAGGACCCATATAGTTATATATAATAACAATAACATAGGTCTAAATGTAGCTTAAACATAAACTAGAGAGTCTCTACTGAAATGGAATAAAGGAGAATATGGGGACTCCACTCAATCTCACTTATCATAATGCTCCAAAATAATAGCTAACTTGTGGATATAAAAATCCAAGGACCAGCCATAACCTGTCTTGCACAAATAAGGCATTGTACGGGTGCAAGCTATAATTGCTAGTGGTACCATCTTCATACAATACCTTTCATGCAACCCTACAAGCAAGTTTAATTAAATCAATCATATGCTACCCATGAGTTAAGCACATGTATACAATAGACATATAGACATCACACACACACACACACATACACACACACACACACACACACACATATAGCCATTTGAAAACTGTGTATAGAACAAATTTGTGTTCTCTATGTCAGTGTTAGGAAATCAATTTATTACACATATTTGCAAGTGTCTTCAGTTCGAGCTCACATGTTTAATATCATTTTGAAAACAAAGTTTGAAAGTTAGCAATAGTAGAGGACTTGAGTGTCATTAGGGTCCAATCAAACAACACAAGTAAGTTTAGTGAAATATTTTATTGAAGAAATATTGTCTAAATAAATTTCTAAACAAAGATCACTATCCCATGGTAGGTGGTGTAATACATCCCACTTCTTAAGTGATGGTAATTGGCTTGACTCTTATCTTTGGGCTTCATTTCTTAAAAGATGTAGTACTCAATCATTCTGGTAGAATCCATAATAATAATTCTCTCGATTAAAGCCTACCCAGTCCATCATGTGATCCTAACGACCTTTAAAAAATGCAAGTGTACAATGCATGATTCATTCAAGGTGATCAATTAACGGTATATCATACACTCACAAAATTACACAAAATGCATAAACATAGAATTATCATATGAATATATTATCTTCACAAGTAACAACCACCAAGCAATATTCATATGCATGCTCGAAATTTATTCATCATCTATAAATACTTCTTCTTATAAGCACACTCAAATATGATAATCATAGGAAATTATTCACTTTGCTATATTCATAAAGAAATCAAAGTAGTCTTTAGGCAGCTTCATGTTAGAATTGAAGTCTCCCAAATAAAATACAATGATTACAATAAGTTCAACTAGAAACAATTACACTAAACATTACCCAAATTCATGAAATTCGCTAATTTTAACAAGGTTTGTATTTTTGTGATATCTTTCTCATTTTAGGTCCAATTTTAACAAATTTATAATCATTTTTATATGGTTTCAAGTACACTTCCAATAATGTGGTTATGTTCATTAAAAGATGTCGTTTATGTCATAAACCAAACAAAGTCAAAATTGCCTAGGCTAGTGATTTAAGTGCTTTATTATGTTTCTCAATTCTTTTTGCCAAAAATTCTATTAAAACCTTTTTATTCATTTTATTAACTAATTATGTAAGTTTCCTTTAGTCGTATTTATTTATATATTGCAAATCTAGCTAGTTTGTTATCTCTTTTGCACAAAATGTCAATAAAATCGTTTTTACTAATTTGCCATATTTGATTCATTTATCCATATATCCTCTAAAAATTTATCTTTAGTATCATTTAAAGATAAACTTATAAAGTAGTTGTTTCCTTAAACTTAGAAAAAAACATTATTTAGGATTTTCCTTATCACTATACCTATTCAATGGGAGTAAAAACTTGAAAAAGATTTTGTAATTTCTAGGAAGTGCTTACCATAAAGAAAGGAAATTCAAGAAACAAGGGTTACATATCAAAGCTATTTTCTCTAGATGATCCTCACTAAAATTCCAATGCATGTGATTGAGTTTCTTCCTCAAAGTAATTGTGTGTATGTATTGGCTTAAGAGAAAGAGAGAGGAAAAGAACTTGCTCAATCTTCTTTTTATTGTTTCACGTGATGTTTTGATCTTATAGAGTTTTGGTTAAATGCTTCAAGAACTTTGTTATTACACTTAGATAAAACATTGTTAAATATTCATCTATTATTTTATTTGAGGAAGATAATATCACTAACTTGTTTTGTGGTTTCCTTAGTGGTTTCACTGGATAAATTGTAGGATAAAGAAGGGAGAAAATGACAAAAGAAAGAAGAGAATAAGAGAGTGTTTGAGATGGGTGGGTTGATAGGTATTTGTGTGATTAGGTGGTGGGTGGGTTGAGAAGGGGGTGTTATAGCTAATCATTAAAAATTTTATCAACTTCTCTATGGTTAGAAGTCATAGATTATATAGTTAGGTTTGGTATTTGGGAATTAAGGCTACTCTTATTTAATTTTAAGATTTCAAGTTCATTGTTTAGGGTTTTGAGAATAAATCTAAATAGTTATAGGTAATTAACGTAAACCACACAAAAAACATCAAGGGTTTATACCTTTAATTTGTTCAAAAAGCTATTAAATGAAATGTGCGAATTATATTCCATGTCTACATTTCATTTTCATCATTATGTTATTAAAAATGTAAAGAAAAATCATTAACACATCTTAAAAAGAGCTAACCACAAAGAAAATTGTCGATTCAACTATAGTTTTACTAGATTGTAGAAGAAGAAGGCATTGTATAGTACCTTGTATTGTGCCTCTAGCACACATTTGGTGTGTGTCTGAGAGAAAAATTAATGAGGCAATCCAGCACCCTTTATGAGGCAATTATTGGTGGAACAATATGAAGAAAACGTTGCAGAGTATGTATCCAATGTAACATGCCAGCAAGTAAAGATCAAACATCAAAGACCTGGTGGTAAGTTGCAACCATTATCAATTCCAGAATGGAAGTGGGATGATATAACCATGGATATTGTGAGTGCATTCCCTAAGACCCCTTCCAAGAATGAAGTCATATGGGTTATTGTTGATAGATTGACCAAATCATCACATTTTATACCATTGAGAGTTGGGTGTTCATTGTAGAAAGTGGCATGGATTTATATCCGAGAGATAGTGAGACTCCATGGTATTCCAGTATCAATTACATCAGACAGGGATACTCACTTTGTGAGTTGCTTTTGGAAGAGTTTGCATGAAGCACTTGGTACGAAACTTCAGGTTAGTACGGCTTTTCATCCTCAAACTAGCGGGCAATCCGAGAGGACAATACAAATTTTAGAAGATATGCTTAGAGCTTATGCCTTGGATTTTGGAAGAAATTGGGATGATTACTTGCCTCTAGTCGAATTTGCTTACAATAATAGTTATCAGTCGGTGATACAAATGGCTCTGTATGAAGCACTATATGAAAGAAAATGTTGATCACCTCTCCACTGGGATGAAGTAGGTGAGAAAGCTCTAATTGGTCCAGAATTGATTCAACAGGCGATAGACAAGATTCAACTCATTAAGCGAAGATTAAAACTTGCACAAGACCGATACAAAAGTTATGCTGATGAGAGAAGAAGACCGATGGAATTTGAAGTTGGAGATCATGTTTTTCTTAGAGTTTCTCCAACCGAAAGAATAATCAGATTCGGTATTAAAGGAAAATTGAATCCGAGATACATAGGTCCTTTTGAAATCTTGGAAAAAATTGGACATTTGGCGTATTGGTTAGCATTGCCACCCAATTTGTCGGATGTACACAATGTATTCCATGTTTCACAGTTAAGGAAGTGTACATCAGATCCAGATACTGTTATTGATACAAATCAGCTAGAAATTCGACTTGATCTGACCATAGAGGAAAAGCCTATTAAGCTTTTGGAGAGAATGGATAAAGTGCTAAGGAGAAAGATAATCCCTATAGTGAAGGCTCAATGGAGTAACCAATCCGAGCATGAAGCGGTCTGGGAAGTTGAGAATATGATGAGACAGAAGTATCCCAAGTTATTTGAATCATGATTGAGGTAAGTTTTGGGGACGAAACTTCTTGAAGGAGGGAAGAGTGAAATGACTCAAAGATGATTTATAATTAATATATGTAGATTGATTATTGCATGTGTGTATGTGTAGAGTGAATTGTGGTTTGCTATAGTTATATCTGTTAGAAGTAATAACTAGATATGAGTCTTTGGTAAATGTATTTAGAATGGCAGTTTATTCATGCTATTCAATTATTATGTTAATGTAAGTGGTTATTGTAGTAATTAATGTTTGATGAATTAAGCGTGTTTTGAGTTAAGTTTATAGCCTTTAACTTAGCAGATTTTTAGCCTTCTAAGCTCAAAGTTAAGCCCAAATCCAAACCCAATTAAGGCCCAAAGTCTTTTCCAAATCTGCGCCCCCCTCTTCCCTTCCCTCCGCGCCTCCCCCCCCCCCCCCCCCCAACACACACACCAAAAAAAAATATATATATATATAGATTAAGATAAACATCAAAGCCTATTTGCACAATTAGACAATCCAAAACAGAACAAAAGGAGAGGAAAATTCGTAACTCTAGAAGGCCAACAATTTCCAACACCCAAATTAAGTTTTCTTAGACTCAACACATCAAAAATCCTTCCCCAAGCCTTATATATACATTGAGGTAAGTATATTTGATGTTTGAGATGTCTTATTTTCCTCTTAATCGATGAAATATGCATGCGTAGTATAATACAAGTAGTTGATATGCTAAATTCTTGTTGAGATGCTGTAGAGTGGTTAGGAAAGCTTTAGAATGCTTGACATGTTACAGATAGGTTGTAGTAGGCTCTCATGTGATTTGGAATGAGTTGGAAGGGTTAAAATGTAAAATTTTTATGTTTGGAAAACAGAGGAAATCTGCAATGCGAATTGTAGTGTACGCAGCCTCGTATGCCACCAATGTACATGCCGGCATTAGATTTTTTATTTTTGATCTTTTGAAATTATCTTAAACGCCACCGGCGTTGAAGTTGGAATTTGCCTGCATTAGAATCCTGATTTCTTATCTTTCGAAATTTTTCTTAAACACTGCCGGCGTTGGATTGAAATTGCTGGTGTAAAGACTCCAAGGTTCTGTACATAATGCATACTTCTTAACGCTACCTTATACGCCGCCGACGTATGATCTGACACCACCGACATTAAGGTTTGCATTGCCGACATGAACTTTGTAAATTTCAAAATTTTCTAACTTCTTTCAAAATCTTCCAATGCATGATATAAGACTTTTAATCAAAGATTTGTTATATATACATATATGATATGTGATGACTTTGGATTGTTTTTGCTTAACGTTCAATAATTTTCCTAAGTCCTAATCTAGTTAATATAAGCTTAACTTAGATAGTAATGTAATATAGTTGATTTATGTGGAATAGAGATAGATACTCAGTTGGAGATTCCCGTCAATTCTTAAATCAAACCAGGTACCCAATACTTTGATTGATTGTTGCTTAGCATAGGCATATACCAATTTGACCTTAATCAAAGAATAATGAAAGATATTGAAATTGGTTGTGCTTTACGTCGTTGAATCCGGAACCGAGGAGCGACAACCTTGTCATGATGCAATGGCACAGTAGTTTAGGCACTTAGCCCAATCCTATGCCATGATGCAATGACTCAAATCCATGATGCAATGGTGGTTTCTTTTATTGGCTAAGTGGGTAGCTAATAGGGTTAACTGTATCGATATATTCTCTACTTAGGTTTGAAAGGAAATAATATGTTTTAGTTCACGGGTATGGGACCGTTGAACTACTTGATGTTATAGACCGAGATAAGTGGAGTGTATAAGGAGCGTGAACCTTAAATGATGCTATTAATATTTTTTATCGGTTAGATATAGGAGATATAGATATCCGATCTATTTATATCAATCCCTTAAACAGTTGTTGTTACTCAAGACCCCCGAATTCCTAATCTTGAATCGGAGTTTGAATACTCCAATATTGTTGTATTCACTTAACTAAAGATAATGAAGTTGTGGTGATTTATTGCATTGCATTGAGTTAAGTGAGCATGCCATATGTATTTGTTTACACTATTGTTTATTGGGCCTTTGGCTCATGCTGCTATTTTCCAGGTAACTTTGACAACGAGCTCTCTGGCGATATGGGCTATATGACTGACTAAGAGGACTCTATGGATGACTAGGAGAGAGAGACCTAGTATATGCTTAGGATTGTTTTGTTATAATTTTTGGAAAGTGTTTAGGCTTATGTGTTAATTCTTAGAATGTATTTTGATTTGTATTGTATTTGTAACGTTATATATGATGTATGACTTTTATATAGGTATTGACCCACTACTTATGTAGTGATAATGTTACTTAATTCAAAGCATGTGAATATATCTGTTTTAAACAGGCAACCATTACAAACACATCTTTTTAAGACGACCTTATGTATAATGCTTGAATATTGTTCTTAATATTTGGGTATTATGCGTGGTCGGGAGATTTGACACACTTAATATTTGGGTTAAGTGGGTCGGGTCTTTACAAACAAGGACACCCTCGAGTTGCCCATGAAATCATGAATCATAGATGAACTCCCCTTATCTACATCACATTAAATATTATTAATTTTTTAACTTATTCCTCATCAACTTGCATTAATATAATTTAAAGATAGTAAGACAAATCAAGCATGAATATCTATACTAGCCATGTATCACTAACCCTAAAAACTACTGCACACATCAACTTCTATATATCAAATTGACCAAAAAGATAGAAGGACCTTTTATATGTTTTAAAAAATAAACACATCTCCCTTGATGTGATCCCCATATGTTCTCCTAAAGCCATCTCAACATCAAACATCAACTTTCAATACATAAAACCAAGCTAGAACTTTAGAGAGAAACTATAAGCCAATACCTTTACCTCATGCATCAAAGATCAAAGCCGCTTTTCAAGAAAATCTTACAAGGAGGTCTACACATTAAGGTAAAATTGTGTCTTAATCAAGTTTGATTTCGCTAAGAAACAACTCACATTTCCTTATTTATGCAATGGGGTTCGGTTAGCACTTTAAAAAGGAGTTTTCAACTTCAAATTTTTCCAAACTAAGGTAATATCTACTTCATTCCAAGTTTACATTAATTTAAATAAAGATTACCTCAAAGACTAAACTTTTTACCATGATTATGGGTCATAGTAATTTCGGTCTAACCCTTGACATCAAGAAAAATCGAAGAAAATACCTTAACATGAGGTAATTCTTAACCCATTCCATGGATACTACTTGTTTACTAAATGATATTATGGGAAATTTCCAATAACATGTCTATAATCTAATGTGACAAAACTATAGCCATGATCTTGCTAAGAACATATCACTAAAAATGTACTGCTAAATTTAAACAATATTGAATAACAAAAGTATGTGATATGATTCATGAAGATTAAAATGTCCCTTTAGTCAACTTATGGACTCCCTAAAGAGTTTCAACCATATGATGAAAATCATGCCTCCCATATATATTCATATGAAAAACTTAAGAGATTAATGTGTAATGATATCCTAGAACATGATTCATAAAGTTGTAATGACTAATAGAGCACCTTGAGAACCCTAAAATAGATCTCGATCTTAGTAGATAAATACTTGATCCATATTTAATTAAAGTAGTTCAAGACACAAACAACTTATATAATCATGAATAGAAATGAATATAAAATGAACAACAAGGCTATAAAACTCTAAAGAACCCTAAATCTCTTATATGTGTGTGATGTAGCAACACATATAAGAGATTTAGGGTTCTAAAACAAACTTCAAGAAAAATAGTATTTGTAAACTAGAAAGAAAACATAGAATATGGTTAAAGATAGATCTTAAGGAATGCACTAAAACCCAAAGTATAGGATTCAAATATACATTATAACAAAGTAACAAATTTCAAACTACATTATTAGCATAATGAATGATAAGATCAATTTACTTAAAGACTTACACTCAATTTAAGAATCAAGAGAAACATAACAAAAATAATACAAAGATAAGATTCGGAAGTGTAAAATAAAGAACTTAAAATGAGTTTAATCACTAAAAAACTTAATGATAGATAACATAAAACAAAGCAATGGACTTGAAATGAGGATTAAAAAATGCAGAACAAGAATAATAGGCATCATAAAGATACTTTTTTGATCCCTAGTATGACATGGGTGAAAATATACAAAATAAATTATTAAAACTTCATTAAATAAGCTTTATTGTGCCTTTTCATACACTAAAAATGGAGCTAAAATGAGTATAATAGGCCTAATATAATTTATGTGACTAAAACTGACATCTAAGATTTTTAAGAATACTTCTCTTACATAAAAAATATATAGGAATTTTGTAACTTTACCGAAGAAATTTAACCCTTACAAAATTTAGAACTTACAATTGGAAAAATAAAATAGGTTAAGATTTATAAAAACTAAATTAGGACACAAAAGAACACAACGAGAATCATTATATAAATTAGTTATTTGAATTTTCTTGAATATTACTATGACTAGTGAATACAAATGAACAAGTGAGTAACTTTAACCTTACCACATTATTTGTGCTTATAGTGTAGCTGCATATGTAATATTATATTAAAATTTGGTATGCATGTGAGATTGGGTATATCGTGTGTTGCGTGGTGTATGTTTCGTTGCCAACAAACAATATTAAAAGTGATAATTACTTTGTATGAAATTAATGTATGAAGCATGTTGATGTATGTTTGCTTGTTAATTGTATGGCCACCTAAGAACATGACTTAATACTATTTGACTATATGTTGAACTGATCATGCATTGCACAATTTGCATTTATTGTATAAAGGTATGAAAGCTTGCTACATATTAGCATTTTAGTTCTTTGATAACACGCTTGGTCTTTCAAGATTACATTTTCCAAGTTTTATACAAGAGTATCTTTGTTCTGTTTTGTTTTGCAGGAACCATGCAAGCATCTAAACGAACGTCGCCTATGGTATCGACATGAAATGGCTAATACTTAATGGACTTTCGTTGTTCCAAGGGTCAAAATGAAATACTTTAAAGCTATTTTGTGAAAAATAATGATACCAATCTTCCTTGATTCTCTACCTCTCCTATGGAGTTTCTTTGTTCCAAGGCTAACAATGAAATGTTTTTGAGATGAATTATGAGAAAGTGTGGTATTGATTTTCCCTGGTTCTCTGATTCTCCTAAGCATAGCAGGTAATTGTACTTGGTTCCTTCAACTTCGATGAGAAGACATTAATCTCCATTCCATTTGGATTCTGATCATCCAAACTTGTTCTTATGCATATGGTTAAATGTCACATGACATATGCTTTCAATTATACTTGCATGTTATTGTTTGATATGTAGTTTGGTTAGTTTTGTCACTGAGTTGTAGTTTTGCTCACTCTCTAACAGTTTTGAGCAGGAATAGTACTTGCTGGTTTTGGCAAGAATGTGTGAAGAGTGATTCGCCATCAAGCTTTCTTGAAGTGAGAAAGATAGGTTATAGTGAAACTTAGAATACAATTTAGATAAATTGTATAAACATATGAGACATTGTATTTTGTGGGCCAAAACCCAATTTTACTATTTGGCAGAGGATACCGATTCTTTACGATCTTGATGAGATGTAGAAAATCGAATTCCATAGTTAAGTTTTAATAATAGTATCATATATATATATATATATGTATAATTAATGTATGAAAAGTTAATAAAATAGTAGAGTCTTGTAATTTCTAACTTGCAAGGTAGTTTTGATATTATAGATACAGACGCAGTATGATAACTTTAGAATAATCCTACTAGGCCTTTATTAGGGACGTGACATATGTTGTGCCTGAAATGCTTTCTTACCACTATGCTATTGCTTGATTAGCATTTTAAAGGATTGCCAATATATTTTCAACCATTTCAACCGTCTTGATGATCATAAAAGCCTAATATTACATATGCAAAACATAATTTGTAATTTGATAAAATTACAAGCCATATTATTTGCTTTAGCTAAAAATTAAAAAAATTAATAGAAAATAGTCATTTTGAATTAGATTGGAGCATGATTTGATGTTGCAATCTTATAAATTTATGTGTTATTATATGAAATTAAAATTTGAGCTCATTAGTAAAATAATAACTTTTCCAAAGTCTAGTTTATGACATAAAAAAATTGGCTAAACCACAATAAGCTTTTTTTTTTCCCTTTTGCCAAAAATTCATATTTTATCAAATCGCATGTGCAATTTAGATTTGCAATTATTGTTTCTAGATAAGGAAAACTCAATTGAACCAATATTTAAAAATGGCTAACTCCAACATGACTAAATTTTATAATCCAAAATTAAACGGGATGGTGTAAAGAATGGTACCTAAACTTTAATAAAATATATAATCACGTACCTAAACTTTAAAAATGATTAATTTAGTACTTGAACTTTGAAATTAATCAATTTACAGTATAAGAAAATAGGAATTTAGAGACAATTTTTTGTAAAAAACAATAATTTTGTCCCAAAAATCATCGTTGTTGATTGTTTTGGTAGAAATATAACTTCTTTTATCAACTTTCCTTCACAAATTTTCTGTCTCTAAAGATCAATCTTTTGGTTGTTTTAGTATTTAGAAAAATTTAACCGAGGTATTATTGGCATATACGAAAAGTTTTTTCTGTACTAAATAATAAATTTCAAAGTTTAAGTAATAAATTGAACAATTTTAAAGTTCAGGTACCTAATTGTACATTTTATGAAAGTTCAAGTATCATTCGTGATATTAACGAAGGTGGAAATGGTGTATCTCAACTTTTCCTTACAAGAGAAATAGTGACATTGAAAACTTTGGCCTTTTCGCTTGACATAAAATTAGTAATATGAATCCTATACCTCTCAAGCACCTCTTCTATAATCTCCATCCCAACGTGCTCAATAAGCATAGATTCAATAACTGCTCTCATGGCTTTGGCTACACTATAACCAACATCACTAGGAGCATCATAAGTATTGAACTTGCTACCACAAGCATGCCAGTCGACTTCTGTTGATTTTAAGCAATCAATAGAAAAGGATCCTTCTTTTAAGACCACGTATTCCATCTCCATTAGCGAAGGTGTGTAGGAAGGAATATTAAACGAGTTCAAATCCCTTTCTTTTATGATCCCCTACAAATGTATATTTCATCACATATTATTGAGGAGTTCATAAATGTTAGTAAAACAAATGCACTAACTAAAGAAATCAAACCATAAAAGTAATAAAAAGTTACTAAAAGAATGTGTGTGTGTGTGTGTGTTAACATGCTTTGGCATTTCTATAATTGCCTAACTTGAGGTTTTTCTTTTAGTAATTTTAAGACCTACATTATTATCTATTCTATTGTTGTCAAATGCTTAATAAACATTGAAATTCTACCGGGCATTTATGTGGCATGGGAAAAATTTTCCAAATTATTCATAAAATCATCAATCAACACTAAATCTATCTCTTCATTTCTTGACTTCTAGTTGAAGAAGATACAAATGAGATTAAGGATATTTTTTAATTCCATATTTTAATTAGCCAAAAGGTAAAAAAAAAAAAGATTTATCTATATCCAAGGCTTTTTCTTTAATTTTTTTTATAGTACACATGCATGTAACTTATGATATTGAAAGTGTACTCTAAAGAGGAACACAAGTGTTTAGTAAACTAAAAGATGTAGGTCAACTAATTACAAAAATAACAAACACAAGTCATGTTTTTATAATATTTATGACAAGTAAATCCTAATCTCTTAGAAATTTAGGTTCGGCCTCAATCCCACCTTTGACCCCTACTAAGATTTTCCATGAAATATAATTGTGATGGTGAATTGTTGTCATTGGTGATTGAATACAACATATCTCCTTACATCAATAGTTACTAGAAATTGCAACCTCTTGACATTACTAGGATAATATTCTTAAAAATAACAAATATAAAAAGAATCCAAAAAATATTTTCCATGAAATGAAACACCATAAGTGACTAAAATTAGACAAATATGAACTATAATCAAGTTAAATTCATTTCATTACCTCTAATACCATCTCAGTGAGAGCTATAGATAACAGTTCCCAAATGCAATGGGATGGATCTTCACTTTTTCTGCCTACAAGTGTTAAAACCATGCGACCTCCTAATACTAATTCTTCTGCTCGATATTTTAAAAATTTGGAGAAGTCATTTTGAAATTGTTGATAATATGCTTTGACAACACTTGGTGGACTTGTTCTAGCCATGCAGATGTTCCTTTCATTAGCCTCTAACCCATGGGGTACCTGCGATAAAATTTCCAATTAGTTTGGTTTTTTTTTATCTTTTCAATTTCTAGAAAAGTAGATAAATATTAAGATACATCTACTCGCACATATTGCATTTAAAAAGATATATATATATATATATATATTTCTATTTAGAAGGTCAATTACACATTTTCAAAAACATGTAAGTCCATGGAAAAGGTGTAAAATTTATTTTGGAACTATTTAAAAAAAGTTGTGCACAAAACACTCATCACATTCTGTTTATTTATTAAGGAGAATTAACATGTGAAACTTCAAAGATCATTAATTCTATGTGTTTGTGTATTAGGCCAGAGGGCATTTATTCTACCATTTTCATGTGATTGAACCTTGATTAGTTTGTGTATATATCTAGAAAATCTTACCATGAAACCATACTCAATATGGAAGAAAGTGAAAAGTAGATCCATCTTAATTTTTTCCCATAAATTCTATGCGGGGTTATTGATCCAACTCATATAGGTCTATAACCAAAAGGGCCTAAATATATGTAGGATATATATTTAGAAGACTTTTAAATTAAAGTAGGAATTGACCAATATGCTTGCACAAAGGAGATCCTAAGTATATGAGACATGCTTGGAATAGGACTTAGAATAAGGAGATTTTTATAAAACAAAGGATATGAAATTATTGTACACCTACGACTAGAGTTAAAGGCCGCTGGCTTACATTAAATATACAGGACAATCTTTAATTGTCTCATGACAGCCTATGTGTGTTTGTTGATTTTCCCTTCGTTTTACATATATATTCTTCTTTTTGTCCTACCGTTTGTAAGAAACAAGTAGTGTGTCTGTTCTCAAGCCTAGATAGAGAGATCTAAAGAGAGAAAGAGAGAAAAGTAAGAGATATCTTAGAGTGAGAAACTCTAGAAGAAAATCTTCTTCCTATATGATAAATAATTGTGAGATCCACTAGACAGACCTAGTGAAGAACAAACTTGTTGTAATCCATTATTGTTTATAGTGGAAGATTTGAGCATTGTCGGTCCGTGGTTTTTCCTACATTAGGTTTTTCATGTTATATCTTGGTGTTGTCTGTTTTATATTTCCGCATTGTTTATTGTTTATGGCATTTGGCAAGAGGACATTTAACCTCTTATCATAGATTGATAAATTATTTGATTAATCAGTTTGGTTGTTATAGTGATTAGGATTAGGCTTTTTCCTAACATCCTATAATGATTACTAAAAGTTATAAAAATTTATTTGACTTTCAACGATTGCTGAGGCATTCATTAACAAATTTTATGGACTTAAATACATAAGTATCTCTATTGCTTAGAATAGTCTATCCATATAAAAAAGAATCTGACCTGAGATAGCCAATGGAGGCTATAAGAGGAATGGATAAAATGAAGGCTCTTGCTAGGAAAGAGTCTGGTGTAGAATGAACCAGGAACGCCTGCAAAAAACATTTGACTCATTTGGTTGTCCATCTGTTTCCTAAGCTTTTTCATCAAATCAGGTAGTGACTTGAAGATGGTATTGAAGTCATTCGTTGGAAGGTCATTTAAGAAGACCTGATATTCAACTGGGTGTTGAAGCCCTTTCCTTTGGCAAAGACTATCGACCGTCTTGATAAGTTCAGTGACAATGAAAAGTGTATTAGGACCTGAAGAACATCCCAAGTCAGCTATGGCTAGTTTTATAGGAGAGCTGGTTGTGTAAAAATCTTTTATTGCCTCTCCGTTATCGGTTTAATGATTGATATGACCCTTCTCTGCATAAACGAAATTACTGGAGTTAGAAATATTTAAGTCGAATAAGACAGAGAGATTTAACGTGTACAATGTATATGGATCCAACAAATTATAGAAATTAAATCAATTATGCTTTTGCTTCGGCTAGAAAAGGACAATATAGAGAAACTTGATAAGTAAGCAACATAGCAAGATCTATGAATTTCTTTGTACAATTTTTACATGTATAAGCTATAGTACAATGTAATGAAAGAACATGTACAACGCGGGTGAGTGTATAGAATATACAAAACACCTTACTCTCTCTCGGTTTTGCTTCTATTGTTTTTTTTTTTTTTTTTTTTTTTGTATAAACCCTCAATCTGATTGTAATAGTTTCAAAGTCAAAATTAGACGGTCACTATTTTAAGAAAAAGGGATAAAATGAAAAAAAAATTAAAAATATGCAATTCAGGAAAAACTTTAGAATTGTGGCACTAAGTCACAATAACTCTAGTGACATTGAAATGTCCAAATCACATTTCCATGCCATAACATAGAATTGTGGGCCAAGCATTTGGCATCAATAATCAAGATGGAGCCAATATCAAGAGCACACAGTGGAGCAACACCTAAATATAGGCAATGGTGTACTTAGATTATCAAATGTATGTTAGTCGTACCGGGTCTATGTTAAGGCTTATGGTAAGTATAGAAAAGATGATAGGTTATTACCCCAACAAGCTTAGAGAGGTTACTGTTGGCCATAGAGAGAGGTCAAGGTAGGAGGCAACCTTGTAAGCATGCTTAGGCTAATACTGGAAACAAAGATTCACCTAATCTTTAGTTTACTGACGTGGGATCTTTAGAGCCCTGCTTTACCACCTATGAGACATTGCCTCTATGAGTGAGCTATAGGACACCATTATTAACTCCACCAACTCTACAACGAAGAAGGTGTGTACTAACTCCTCTTGGCAATATGGGTGAGAGTCTCACGCAGGTTTGACCGGCTCCAATCCCCATGCAATTGAGTTACACTACAATCTACCTTTAGAGTACTTGAATTGCACACAATTGCATAGTCAACTATAGCCATAGCCAGATCCACAACCATGACCATAGAGACAGGATAGAGGGTGGAGTAGGCAAAATCAATAGTTATTAGTTCGTAAAATTTATTTCATGTAATTAATTGTAAAGAAATTGACTATGTAAACTAAAGATGATTGTATCAAATTATTATTTTATTCATTATGTTTTTTATATATGGTTGTTACTGATTTGTGAAACTACTTTTTTTATTCTTTTTCCTGTGAGGAGGATTGTGATACTATGGAGTATGGAGATATGTTGTATGGGTTTAGGTTGTGATGTAAGGAAATATGTGTGAGCTGTAGAATGTATTTTTTGGATGCAATTGTGGATTTGGGTGAATGTGAATGCAAAGCAGGGACAAAAGTGTGAGAGGTTAAAGCCGTGAGTCTAACTCATGATTTATGCCAATTTACAACTAAATTATGAGTTGAACTCTAGATTTTTCTTTTGGCCAGAAGATTCATAATTCCTCACACAACATAAATCCTGAGTTATGGATTCACGATTTCTCATATTATATTTTTAGAAAATTTTCCTAGAAGTATGGATTTTTATTTTTTTTTTCATTATTTTTCTTTTCTTCTTGATTTTGGGGTTTTTCATTTTTTTGTTTAGAGCCTGTGAGGGTAAAGAAATACAAAGAAGAGGTAGTTTTTTTTAGTGTATTACCAAACTCGTCTCTCACATGGTAGTGGTATAGGTTCTATTATGAAAATGCACTAGCATGCATAACTCGATTCATGTATCTACCGTAATGATAAATTAAAACAAAAAATGTTTGAATTATAAAATATAAATATAGTTTATATATTTAAAAATTTAAATTTTATCTTGTTTAAAGGACCAATATATATATTATATATATATGTTTTAGTTTCAAATACACAAGAATGAAAGGATATCATATTGAATGAGTTTCAATTAATAAGATGTATTATTCCCATTTATTATCGCAAATCAACTAACTAACAAGAATTATGTTTTTGGCTTGAAGTTTTGAGTCAATCTCCTAAAGTATCCTCTGGATGATGACAATATCCTCTATTAAAGTATGTTCTATAAGAAAATTGGACTATACATAGGAGTGTTGTACTTCTTGAAGGGAAATTATTGCATTAAGTCGTGTACTTACAACTTGTGTGAAAATTATAAGATTCACCGTTAAATCTTATGTATAAAGTGTAGATGTGATTATTGTAGTAGACCAATTCATAAGTAGTAGACGAAAAGGTAATAGGTTAATTTTTTATTTTTTTAGGTTTTTTCATCAAGTGACTTGATGGAATAAGTTACCTACCTTTTTTTTATCATGGGAGGTGCTCAAACCCTTTATTTTAGTAATTATATACGTAAGAAAAAGGACAAAAAAGTTTCGGCATTATATTCCCAGTCAGTGAATTACCAAATGTAATGTGCTCAGTTGGTTCGCAACTTCGTCCCCAAATGGTTGATTTTCAAAAATTATTCAGTTGGTCTTCGAGTAATAGGTACTAGTTAATATTCCATGTCGAAAACACGAGACTAAAGCAATATGATATATATATATATATATTTATTATAATTTAATAGGATGAGAATTTTCCAAGATAAGGAGAAAGGAAAGATGAGAAGAATCTAATTTTTTTTATCTTTATTTTAACATACTAAATAAATAAATAAAATATAAAACTATCTTTTTAAATAATCCAAATAACGGTTTATTTATTCAATTATCTAATATTAAAATTATATATATATGTGTATTACATAGTTACCCTCTTGCCTTAGGGAAAAAGAAAAAAAAAAAGAAAAGATTTATAAAAAATGAGATGTTGATGAATATATATTTATAGTTGCAAAAGCTCCAACGCCTTAAATTTTTATTTATATATCTAATTGGAGTGACTTCTATGCAAGAATCAAATCAATAAGTGTACATACCTGGAGTGAGGAGTTGTTTGCATAACTTGTGTCTCCTAACCCACCATTCATATGAAGCACCTGCACCACTTCCATATCTCTTTGTGTGTGTGTGTGTTTTGCCTTATGGGTTATCTTATACAAGATTTCGGAAAAATCCATAACCCAGTTGCACGTTTAAATTGATGTACACCTCACCTGTGGGCTGTGGCTATAAATCAATCCAATATTCAATTAAATTAGTGGACACGTGTATGGTCTAGATTGCTTTCTCCTTGTAGTTGCCCTGCTATTGGAACTTATGTCCCTTAAAGCCTGTTACAGTTGCTCCCATTCACCTTAAAACCTGTTACAGCTGGGTTATGTTATTGCAGTTAAAAAAAAAGATATTGCAATGCCCTGCTGTAAAAAACTTCACTGTAATATGTCCCTATTTTACCGTACATTTTATTTAATTCAATTTTAGAAAAAGTAAATACTCTCTATTAAGTTTTGACTTTGAAATAAATATTACAATGAACTTTTAAAATTACAACTGGTATTAGGGAATATTGATAACTTGGCAAATAATTAACCTCGGTATTACAAATAAACTTAAACTTTATGCAGAAACACTCGTTTGTCTTTGAAAAATTATACTTGAAATACTATTGAGACCCTGCATGGTTTTATAATTAGAAAAGAAAATACCATTATTTTATCAATATAGCCCTGTTAAAAAAAAGTAATAAACTTAAAGCAAACAACATTTACCATAATTCTCCTATTTGTTTAGTCATTAGTCACTAAGGGGGTTAACTAGATTTTATTACAGATTAAATGTTTCAATAGGTGCTTCCATGTGATATTGATCATGCAACAAACTAAAATGTTAGATTTCAAAGAGATAAATAAAAACAAAGATAGGGAAACCTTCTCCAACCTCCATGACCCTCCTTAAATAGGAAGGGGAAAAAACGAAGAAAATCATGTATATTATAGGTGATTTTTACCAATATCTTAAAGGTGTTTGAGGAGATCTATTGTAAAGGAAATGTGAAAGTAAATAGCAATGAACTTTATGCAAAGTGCTGGTGATCAAATAAGAAACCATAATTAGTGATGGGAGACAGTGATATGACCTGGTGTTGGCTTAACTTTTACTGGCGTGTTAAAGTTTTCACAAATATTGAGATGAGGGTTTACAATACTTTACTAATAAATTGTTGTTCAATTTAAGAGCCTAATACTTCATTATTCTTAAGGAGTTTAGACAAGAGGTTGGTGGTTTTGCTAATTGATGCATCCACTATGTGGATCAACAAAATATGTAAATTTGAGATAACTATTTAAAGTTATAGATTAGAATAATTTTTTTAGCATGAAATTATAGTGGATCATATTGAGTTTACATGTTATAACTATGAAATACAATATTTAAATGGATGAACATATATATATATATATATATATTGTTTTGTTTCCAAAGAAATAATGAAAAGTTCATTTAGGAGTTATGGTTTGAGGGATATGTATAAATGAAAGAGAGAGATAAGATTGTTCTAATATTGAAATTATCTAATATAAAATCTATGTTGATATGGAGCCTTGGAAGATTTACACATTACTTGTTTAAAAAACTAATGTTATTAAAGTCTTTAATTTGGTTAAGAAGAAAAGTTGACGAAATCGGAGCTTTATAAATCAAGTATGTAAGTTGTGGTTATCAAACAATCATTATTGGTTAATTTCTTGATAGAGTTGTGCTTGATAAAAGAAATGTTTTGATGTGATAAGTATAGAGACGTTTTCAGCTAAACTCATTTCATAAATTAATTTACAAGATGTTAAATAAATAAATTATAGTTAATATATCAATTAAGTTAAAATTAATGGCTAGCATTATTAGGTAATAGCTAGTTATATTTCTTTAACTTTTAAAATTATAAATTACAATTCAGTTGACTTAGTAATTTGCCACCTTAAAAGCTTAATCTCTCTCTCTCTCTCTCTCTTCTTGGGTGTAGCTAATATAAGAGGAAAGAAATAAAATCAAATAAAATAAGGACTGAAATAAGTAATTAGATGCAACTAAAAGGGGTGAACTCAACTTGGTTAAAAATGTTTATTGGTAATATTGTTAGTTAGGGTTTCATAATAATACTCAATCTATTCTATAAGTGATTAAATTTGAATTTTTAATCTAATTCACATATGTTAAAGTTAACCATTGAAATTTGAATTTAATGTTACAGCTTATTATGACAAAAGAGCTAACATTGATAACTTTTTTAATAAAAATAACGATAGTAGGATATCAATTTAATACTAATAGTCTTAGCATCCAAAAATTAATTATTATTACTCAGAATAATTGAAATAGCATGTACCATAAATGTTAATATTAGTTGTAAACGGACAAATGCATATGTTGTAGTAATGTCATATATGGAGACATATAAGTAAATAAATAATGGATAAGTAATAATTACTATATAAATATATATAAGGGTACTAACAAGCAATAGTGATAGTAATGGCGACAAATAAATAAGAAAATAAGTAACATACACGATTGTGTCTATAAATGATAAGTAAAAGAAGTAGTTGTGACAATAATATATATATAAATATATATGCATCAATCTTATTTAGTAACAATTTTATCTTGGTATGTATATAGACGTACAATATCTTTCTCCTAAGCTTCAAATATGTAGTTAAAAATCATTGACTATAGTTTTAGATTGAAATATGAGAATCACTAAGTACTAACCATGACATATGTAATGTATTTGTATTAGGTTTTTGATGTTTTTGTGACTCAACAGTTATGGAATTTTGGGATCCATGCATGTAGTGATATGCCTGATGCGTGTTAAGGTTAGAACATAACAACTTGATTAATTATTATACCCAACTAAAAATGTGTGCTTATGCTTGATCTTAAGCTAAAGAGTGGCATCCTTGGAAGGGTTTTAGACCCTAACACAGTAGTTAGGCGTTTAGACATCTCATTGTAGCTCAATGGGTAGTTGATAGGGAAATAGTATTATGTGTATGAGTCACCCAGATAAAGAGAAGTTATATCGAGCATGGTAGAGGGATTATGGATCTTAGCAGACTATGTGATATAGATAGACTATGATGGTAGTGTTTGAATAATGGATGTGAACCCTAAATAAGGTTACTTTTGATGTTTTCTTTGAGAAATTGGTCAGCTATTCTCATCAACCCCCAATATCGCTGCAATGCTAATGTAGCTTATGCCCCTCATCATGTTATTCAGTGTCATGAGTACTCTCGTGTTGCTTGTCGCACTTAAATTATACATTTAAATTAATGTTTGATGCATAAGCATATGTATGTAGCATATGAATGCACATACATATCGTGTGTGGTTACGTTACTATGTACTAGGTTTTAACTCATCCCTTTGGGAATCTTTTTTTTTTTTTTTCATTTATAGGTGTGGTTTAAAGATATTTTCAAGGCCTCTAGACTTGGGATCAAGTTGATCACTTGAAATGAGATAAATAATAAAATAGGTTGTTTTGGTTCAATTTTATTACCTTAGCATAGGTATGAATTATTGAAAGTTGTGGAGATCTAAAATATTGAGACTTAAAGCATGTACTATTTTAAATAATTATAATTTATTTATTATATGCAGATTTTAGTTGTTCTGAGCCTTACCATATTCATACTATAGTATCGATAGGTGGCGAACTACTCATGTCATTGAATATTGAGGCATGACATGGAGATCAGTTACAACATTTGAAAGTTTAAGGCCATTTCTGCAACAAGGTCAAAATCTTTTAATTTCCCATTAATTTTTTTTTGTTAAAATAGTGCTAAGCCTTTTTCCAAAAGAATAATTGTTGAATTGAGATTTCCAAATAGCTAAAAAACTTACTTATTTACAAGATAAAAATGGATGTTCCATTTGAAGTTGTGGTTCTAATATGAGCCTATTCATGTATCAATGAACGTTTAATTTCACAAATAATTAGTAGCCGCCACTCATAGTACATCTAGATTAAGTTGAGTGGGTCTTAGTTTAGGGAAGTAGCAACCCCTAGGTCACATGACATTCTTGTTAATTATTGATTGTACCTATTATGCCATGCCCTTTGTAGAATTCTATGTTAAATTGAGTTGCTTCTAAATCGCCCCTTATGATTCTCTCCCTTTTATTAATGCATACCAACTATGTAGGATAATGTTAAAAACGTACCACTATGGAATTATGGACATTTATAGCCCATTGCATGCCTATAATTAACTATAGAAACTGAAATTACCCTAATGCAAATACAACCTAAGTAATAACGCGTAATCTAGGTAGTGAAAAATACAAGAAAATTTAAACCTAAACTGGAAAGTTAAACTAAATAATTTAACTAAGTGGATTAAGTGAATTATATGGTATGGTTAGGAAAATTAGCAAACTCAAGCTAGGAATTAATTTTCAATTGATAATAGAGATTAAACCACACCAATTATTAATTTCATTATGCCAAATAAATTAAAACAAACTCAAATGTCAATTTAGCACTTAAATCTAAATAATAATTATCCAATTTCTCAATTTCAATAATTTTCTATGAATTCAATATCTAAATTTCTCTACACCAAAAATTTTGACTAAATACCTATTTTAACTACCTAACAAGCTAACATAATTTCACCAACTTCAAATTGCTAAATTAAATTCATAAATTAATCTAGCCATTTCTTAAGATCATTTTAACCCCTAATTACATTCTAAGACCCTAAACTTTTGCTAACCTAGCCCACTACCTAGCCTAGCCCTAAGCCTACATAAAAATCTTCTAGAAGCCAAATTATCATCATTCTTACCTCATCCTAATTTTAGCATAATTCTAATTCAAACTTGTCCTTAATGCCACCTCAATTAGTTTAGAATATTCTCAATTTTTTCACCTAATGTCCTTACTCCTTATCTTTATTCCACTTTTCATTCACAAAATAAACCTCAAACCATACCCTAAAGTTGGCGCTTCCTTAGGCTCAAAACCAGTAGAAATTTTTTTCTAATTTCACTCTAAACAAACCCTAAAGCATCATCAAACTCATTTCCCTATTAAAACCCTTTAAGGTACAACACCTTATGTACTTTACCTAATCTTTTACCCATCTAAGAACAATACTAATCTCTATTTTCTTTTTGAATTCGAATTGTAATTTAAAAGATTAAAGGCAAAAAGCACTACACTAAATTTCTTAGGGAGTAGAGTAGTGAAGGTTTTAAAATTCAAGTATCTAATTGCATATTTTGTCAAAGTTCAGGTATCTAATTGTATATTTTGTCAAATTTTAGGTATCTAATTGCATATTTTGTCAAAGTTTAGGTATCTAATTGCATATTTTGTCAAATTTCAGGTATCTAATTGCATATTTTGTCAAAGTTCAAGTATCATTCGTGATATTAACCAGGGTGGAAATGGGGTATCTTAAACTAAATACCATATAATGGATAAATAATAAAATCTTGTTGTAACTAGTTTATTTTCTTTTCCATTATATAGGTTATTTATTGTAATACATTACATCGACAAGCTTAAGACATCAACCTTTCCTTACAAGAGAAATAGTGACATTGAAAAATTTAGCATTCTCGTTTGACATACAATTAGTAATATGAATCCTATACCTCTCAAATACCTCTTCTATAATCTCCATCCCAAAGTGCTCAATAAGCATAGATTCAGCAACTTCTCTCATGCTCTTAGCTAAACTATAACCAACATCATCAAGAGCATCACAAGTATTAAACTCACTACCATAAGCATGCCAGTCGACTTCTGTTGCTTTCAAGCAATCAATAGAAAAGGACCCTTCTTTTAAGACCATGTATTCCATCTCTTTTAGCGAAGGTGTGTAGACAGGAAGATTAAATGAGTTCAAATCTTCTTCTTTTATGATCCCCTACAAGTGTATATTTCATCACATATTATTATGGACTTCATAAATGTTAGTAAAACAAATGCACTAACTAAAGAAATCAAACCATAAAAGTAAGAAAAAGTTACTAAAAGAATGTGTTTGTGTATATATTAACATGTGTTTTGGTATTTATATAATTGCCTAACTTGAGGTTTTTCTTCTAATGAGTTTAAGGCCTACATTATTATTTGTTCTACTATTGTCAAATGCTTAATAAACCTTGAAACTCTACTTGGCATTTATGTAGCCTAGGAAAAATTGTCCAAATTATCTCATAAAATCATCAATCAACACTAAATCTATCTCTTCATTTCTTGACTTCTAGTTGAAGAAGCTATAAATGAGATTAAAAAGAGTTTTAAGATTTCATATTTTAATTGGCTAAAAAAAAAAAGATTCCATTTGTAAGTTTATTGACCTATATCAATGGCTTGTTCTTTAAATTTTTTCTTTTTAAGAACACATGCATGTAAATTATGATATTGAAAGTTTACTTTAAAGAGGAACACAAGTGTTTAATAAACTAAGAGATGCAAGTCAACTAATTACAAAAATAACAAACACAGGTTATGTTTTTATAATGTTTATGACAAGTAAATCCTAATCTCTTAGAAATTTAGGTTTGGCCTCAATCCCGCCTATGACCCTTATTGGGATTTTCCATGAATTATAATTATGATGGTGAACTATTGTCATTGGTAATTGAATACAACATTTCCCTTTCCATCAAAAGTTACTAGTAATTGCAACCTCTTGACATTACTGGGATAATATTTTAAAAAATAACAAATATAAAAAGAATCCAAAAAATATTTTCCATGAAATGGACGCTTCATAAGTGACTAGAATTAGATGAATATGAACTATAATCAAGTTAAATTCATTTCTTTACCTCTAATACCATCTCATTGAGAGCTAGAGTTAAGAGTTCCCAAATGTAATGGGATGGGATCTTCTCTTTTTCTTCCTATAAAGTGTTAGAACCATACGACCTCCTGATACTAATCTTCTGCTCGATATCTTAAAAATTTTGAGAAGTCATTTTGAAATTGATGATAGTATGCTTTGACAACGCTTGGTGGACTTGTACTAGCCATGCATATTTCCTTTCATTAGCCTCTAAGCCATGGGGTACTTGCGATGAAATTTTCAAGTAGTTTGAATTTTTTTTTTAATCTTTTCAAATTTCTTGAAAAGTAGATAAATATTGAGATATATATATATATATATTCATACATATTGCATTTAAAAAGATATTATATATATATATATTTTCTATTTAGAAGGTTAATTACACATTTTCAAATTATATAAGTCCATGGAAAAGGTGTAAAATTTATTTGGAACTATTTAAAAAAAGTTGTGTACAAAACTCTATCACATTCAGTTTGGTTGTTAAGGAGAATTAATATGTGAAACTTCAAAGATCATTAATTCTATGTGTGTGTATATTTGGCCAGAGGTCATTTTTCTATCATTTTCATGTGATTGAACCTTGATTAGTTTGTGTATATATCTAGAAAATCTTAGCATGAAACCATAATCAATATGGAAGAAAGTGGAAAGTATATCCATCTTAATTTTTTCCCATAAATTCTCTAATGATTATTAAAAGTTATAAAAATTTATTAGACTTTCAACAATTATTCGTGTACTCGTTAACAAATTTTATGGACTTAAATACATACGTAGCTCAAGTGCTTAGAATTGTCTATCCATATGAAAAAGAATCTGACCTGAGATAGCCAATGGAGGCTATAAGAGGAATGAATAAAGTGAAGGCTCTTGCTAGGAAAGAGTCTGGTATAGAACGAACCAGGAACGCCTACAAAAAACATTTGACTCATTTGGTTGTCCATTGTTTCCTAAGCTTTTGCAATCAAATCTGGTAGTGACTTGGAGATGGTGTTGAAGTCATTCGTTGGAAGGTCATTTAAGAAGACCTGATATTCGACTGGGTTTTGAAGCCTTTTCCTTTGGCAAAGACTATCGATCGTCTTGATAAGTTCAGTGACAATGAAAAGTGTATTAGGACCTGAAGAACATCCCAAGTCAGCTATGGCTAGTTTTGTAGGAGGCTGTTGCGTAAAAATCTTTTATTGCCTCCTCTGTTATCGGTTTGATGATTGATATCACCCTTCTCTACATAAACGAAATTATTAGAGTTAGAATTATTTGAGTCGAATACAACAAAGAGATTAAACATGTGTACAATGTATATGGATCCAACGAATTATAGAAATTAAATCAATTATGCTTTTGCTTCGGCTAGAGAAGGACAATATAGAGAAACTTGATAAGTGACATAGCAAGATCCGTGAATTTCTTTGTACAAAGTTTACATGTATAAGCTTTAGTACAATGGACAATGTGGGTGAGTGTATAGAATACACAAAACACCTTACTCTCTCTCGGTTTTACTTCTATAATTATTATTACTTTTTATGATAAACCCTCAATCTGATTGTAATAGTGTCAAACTCAAAATTAGATGGTCTCTATTTTTGGAAAAAGGGATAAAATGAGAAAAGAAATTTAAAAAATGAAAATCTACAATTTAAGAAAAAACTTCAAAATTATGGCACTAAGTCATGATTCCTCCAGTGACATTGAAATGTCCAACTCACATTTCCATGCCATAACATAGAATCATGAGCTAAGCGTTTGGCATTAGTAGTCAAGATGGCACCAATATTAAGAGCACACTGTGGAGCAGCGCCTAAGTACATGCAATGGTGCACTCGGATTACCTAAATATATATTAGCTGTAGTGGGTCTATGTTAAGGCTCATTGTAAGTAGAGAGAAGATGACAGGGATGACTCCCCATCACCCCAACAAGCTTAGAGAGGTCATTGTTGATTATACGGAAAGGGTCAAGGTAGGAGGCGACCTTATAGGCATGGTCAAGCTAATATCAGGGACAACGGTTCACCCGATCTTTAGTTTGCCGATGTGGGACCGTTATAGCCCTGCTCTACCACCTATGAGGCATCGCCTCTATAAGTGAGCTATAGGACTCCATTATAAACTCCACCAGCTCTGCAACGAAGAAGGTGTGCACCAACTCCTCCTGGCAATATAGGTGATAGTCTTATGCAAGTTTGACCAGCTCTAATCCCCATGTAATTGAGTTCACACTATAGTCCACCGAGAGATGACTAGAATGGCACACAATTGCATAGTCATCTATAGCCATAGCCAAATCCACGGCCATGGCCAGATCCACAACTACGACCATAGAAACAAGGTAGAAGGTAAAGTAGGCAAAATCAATAGTTGTTAGTTTATACAATTTGTTTCATGTAATCAATTGTAAAGAAATTGACTATGACCAAAGATGATTGTATCAACTTACTATTTTATTCATTGTGTTTTTGATATATGGTCATTACTGATTTGTGAAGCTACTTTTTTTTTTTTTTTATGTGAAGTGAGGAATTGTGATACTATGGAGTTTAGAGATTATGTTGTATAAGTTTAGGTTGTGGTGTAAGGGATACATGTATGCTGTAAAATTTATTTTTTTCTTTTTATGTAATTGTGGATTTAGGTGATTGTGAATTCAAAGCAAGGATAAAAGTATGGGAGGTTAAAGTTGTGAGTCCAACTCACGATTTATGCCAACTTACAATGAAATTATGAGTTGAACTCAAGATTCTCTTTCGACCACAAGATTCACGATTCCTCTCGCAACATAAATCCTGAGTTATGGACTCAGGATAGGAATGTAACTAGGGCAAGTTTGGGACGGGTCACATAAGACCCGAACCCGACCCACTTCCTAATAGGATATCCCAAACCCGCCTTGCGACCTTATAGGGTTTTTTATTCAATTCCCAAACCCGCTCCTACAGGGTTTTGACCCTGACTCGTCCCGCCCTGCGACCCTATAGGGTTTTTTATTCAATATCCAAACCCGCCCCTATAGGGTTTTGACCTTGACCCATCCTGCCCTGCGACCCGGTTCATTTCATTTTTTTTTTACTTTTCAACTCTTAGTTAAATTCAATTACATATTAAAAAAAAATATTGGGTGGTAGGCCGACAACTAGACTTTAGTATGGTCTAAATCGAGTTAGGCTAGTTACAGCACGCTCTTTAATTCACAACCTTATAAAACTAGCTATTTTATTTGTTAAAACAACAAAAATTAATAATATTGTAAAAATAACTTTTTAAGAGATAAAATTAAAAATTAGAAAAAAAAAAGACAAAATAAAGTTAAAACTATTAACAACCATTCTTAAAGACAAAAATTAGTAGGATTTTGTTTTTTAAAATTTCAAACTCAATTTTTTAAATTGTTAATAATATGATGGGTTCGGGTTACCCATCGGGTTTTTTTAATGACCCGAACCCAACCCTAAACCCTATAGAGTCAGCATGTAATTTCTCAAATTCGTCCGTGACCTTATAGGGTTTTTAACGTTTCGAGTAGGTCGGGTATCCTATAATGACCCGTCCCGGTTGCATCCCTACTTAGGATTTCTTATATTGTATTTCTAGAAAAATTTCCTAGAAGTATGGATTTTTATTTTTTTCATTTTTTTCCTTTCCCCTTGATTTAGGGCTTTTTCATTTTGGTTTATATTCTATGAGGGTAAAATAGAAACAAGAGGTGGTCTTTTTGAGAGTATTACCAAACTCGTCTCACACATGGTAGTGGTACATGTTCTATTATGAAAATGCACTAGCATGCAAAACTTGACTCATGTATCTATCGTAACGATAAATTAAAATAAAAAGGGTTTGTATTGCAAAAATATAATAAATATAGTTTATAGATTTAAAACTTTTTAAATTTTATCTTATTCAAAGGGCCAAGCTATATATATATATATATATATATATATATAACACAAGAGTGGAAGGATATAATATTGAATGTGTTTCAGTTAATGCTCCGATACATAAATAAGATATATTATTCCCTTACATTAGCGCAATTCAACTAACTAACAAGAATTGTGTTTTTGGCTTAAAGTTTTGAGTCAATCTCCTAAGGCATCCTCTGTAAGGTGGCAATATCCTCTATTAAAAGGTGTGTTTTCTATAAGAAAATAGGACTATATATAGGAGTGTTGTACTTCTTGAAGAGAAATTATTGCATTAAGTTGTGTATTTACAACTTATGTGAAAGCTATAAGATTCACCATTAAATCTTATGCACAAAATGGTAGGTGTGGTTATTTGTAGTAGATCGATTCAAAAATGATAAATTAAAAAATAATAGAATTTTTTTTTAATAGGTTTGTTTATCAAGTGACTTGATAGAATAAAGTCCCACTTCTTGAGCTTTCTACCTTCTTTTTCCATGGGAGGTGCTCAAACCCTTTAATATAACATAAGAAAAAGGACACAAAAATTTCAGCATTATATTCCCAGATAGTGAATCACCAAATGTAACGTGCTCCGTTGTTTCGCAATTTCGCACCAAGATGGTTGATTTTCAAAAACTATTCAGTTGGTCTTTGGGAAATGGGTACTAGTTAATATTCCATGTCGAAAACATGATACTAAAGCAATATGATATTTATTATATAATTTAATAGGATGAGGGTTTTCCAAGATAAGGAGGAAAGAAATATGAGGAGTCTAACATTTTTCTATCTTTACTTTAGCATATTAAATAAATAAATGAAATATAAAACTATATTTTTAAATAATCCAACTAACGGTTTATTTATTTAATTTTCTAGTACTTATTTACTGTATATATATGTATTACATAGTTACCCTCTTGCCTTAGTAAAAAAAGAGAAAAAAATTTATAAAAAGTGAGATGACATATCTATAATGTTCAACAATAGTAAGATGAATATATAGTTGCAAATATGCAAGAAACAAATTAGTAAGCGTATATACCTGGAGCGAGGGGTTGTTTGCATAACTTGTGTCTCCGAACCCACCATTCATATGAAGCACCTGCATGACTTCCATATCTCTCTGTGTGTGGTGTGTGTGTGTGTTTTGCTTGCCTTATGGGCTATCTTATACCAGATTTCGGAAAAAACCATAACCCAGTTGCAATGCCTTTTGGGCCATGGGATTCTTTCCCCACTTTCTTTACCAAACATTATTTCACGTTTTAATTAATGTCGACACCTTATCTGTGGGCCGCGGCTAAGGGTGTGCAAAAAAACCGATGAAACCAAACCGAAACCGTAAAACCAATCCGAAAAATATGGTTAACCGGTCCATTGGTTTCGGTTTAGGATTACGGTTTTTATTTTTTTCGGTTTTCGGTTTCGGTTTGGGTTTGTAACCATAAAAAACCGATGGTTAACCGTTAACCATTTCAGTATTTATAAATATATTATATATATAATTTACATATACAAATAATTATTTTTTTATATATATACATATGATTTTCATATACATATAATTTACCTATGTTAATATTCCTTGAATTTCGATTAAAATACTATTGCCCTATGATTAATGGAGTTAATTTAGTAATTGATTTAGTTTGATTTTATTGATAATGATACATTCATAGGTTCATTTTTCCCTTTTTCCTTAATTTCATTTTCTTTTTTTTAGCTCTAGTAATATATATAATAATTTAAAGAAAAACTTTATGATAGAGGCTAAAAAAAGGTTTTTTGAAATTATCAATTTGCTTTATTGAAACCATTACGTTAAATGGTTAAAAACCGAAAACCGAATAAATTAACCGAATAAAACGGTTAACCGTTTATAATGGACCGGTTAAGGATCGGATATTTAAAAACCGATAATTACGGTGAGGTTCAAAAAATAAAGCCACGGACCGGTTAACTGGTCCATGAACACCCCTAGCTGCGGCTGTGAATCAATCCAATATTGAATTAAATTAGTGGACACATGTATGCTCTAGATTGCTTTCTCCCTGTAGTTGCCCTGCTGTTGGAACTTATGTCCCTTAAAGCCTGTTACAGTTGGTCCCATTCACCTATTAAGTTTTGACTTTGAAATAAATATTACAAGGAATTTTTAAAATTACAACTGGTATAAGGGAATATTGATAAATTGACAAATAATTAACTTCGATATTACAAATAAACTTAATTTTTATGTGGAAACACCTATTTGTATTTGAAAAATTATAATTGAAATAATATTGAGACCTCTGTGTGGTTTTATAATTAGAAAAGAAAATGCTATTTATTTTACCAATATAGCCCTGTAAAAAAAGTGATAATTTTAAAGCGAACAGCATTTACCGTAATTCTCCTATTTGTTTAGTCGATAGTCATTAAGGGGGTTAACAAGATAAATAAAAACAAAGAGAGGAAAACTTTCTCCAACCTCCATGACCCTCCTTAAATAGGAAGGGGAAAAAAAAAAACAGAGAAAAACATGTAAATTATAGGTGATTTTTACTAATATCTTAAAGTGCTTGAGGAGATCTATTGTAAAGGAAATGTGAAAGTAAATAGCAATGAACTTTATCCAGAGTGCTGGTAATTAAATAAGAAACCATAATTAGTGATGGGTGACAATGATATGACTTGGTATTGGCTTAACTTTTATTGGACTGTTAAGGTTTTCACAAATATTGAGATGAGGGTTTACAATACTTTATTAATAAATCGTTGTTCAATTTAAGAGCCTAATGCTTCATTATTCTTAAGGAGTTGAGACTAGAGGTTGTTGGTTTTGCTAATTGATGCATAAGGGATGTGGATCAACAAAATTTGTAAATTTGAGATAATTATTTAAAGTTATAGATTAGAATAATTCTTTTTTGGCATGAAATTATAGTGGATCATATTGAGTTTACATGTTATAACTATGAAATACAATATTTAAATGGACATATATATATATATATATATATATATTGTTTTGTTTCCAAAGAAATAAGGGAAAGTTCATTTAGGAGTTATGGTTTGAGGGATATGTATAAATGAAAGAGATAGATAAGATTGTTCTAATGCTGGAATTATCTAATATAAAATCTATGTTAATATGGAGCCCTGGAAGATATAGATATTACTTGTTCAAAAAAAAATGTTATTAAAAGGTTTAATTTGATTAAGAAGAAAAGTTGGCAAAATCGGAGTGTTATAAATCAAGTATGTGAGTTGTGGTTGTCAAACAATCATTATTGGTTAATTTCTTGATAGAGTTGTGCTTGATAAAAGAAATGTTTTGATGTGATACGAAGACTTAGATGGGCTTCATGTCTTTTTCTATTTTAAATAGACTTAGATGGGCTTCGAGTCTTTTCTTTTTAAAGAGGCTCGGATGGGCTTTAGGTCTTTTCTTTTTTCACAGGACACCTTTATAGTCTTGAAAAAAAATTTTGTTCTTTTTTTTTTTTTTTTTTGTTAAAAGAGAGTCTTAAAATCTTTTTTTTCTTAAATAGAATTTTTTTGGAATGATTTGGTAACAAATAAAGAATCTCATTGACTCCAAAATTGATAATAAGCAACAATCTCTTCTTTGTTGTTTATCCATTCACTTCTTTCCTTAAAGACAATTTCTTGGTAGCCTTTTTCCATTTTGAGGGACAACAACCTTCAATTTGATTTTCTAACCTCAGGGCAAATGAATTTCTATGCTTTTCATCATTTTCTTGATCTAGAATAAAATATCTTATGCTTGATGTATTTAGTCAAAGAGGACTTCCTCATACTCTCTCTGGCTTGTTTTCACACATGGCTTAGATTCCAAAAATTATAGTTCGACTTACAAATGATATGTCTTGGTTAACCTACCATGTCTTTTCTTGGGTTGTAACTTAGGCTTTGACATTGGCTTGTAATAAAAAGGACATAATGTGCAAGTTATTAGCAAATTCTATATTGATATCTCTTCGGGTTTTACAAGTCAAGAACCTTCTCAAGACAACTAGACCCAGTTTCAAAAGTAACTTTTATTAAGGATAATTTATTCCTAATAATCAAAAGAGCCTCCACAATATGGTGTTAAGTAGGGTTGTAATTTTTGGAGATGTGTTTTAAGTTGTAAGTGCATTTGGGTTTTCAAGTATGCCCACTCTCCTTATTTTTGGGTTAAAACACTTTGATCTAGCTTTTCTTTATCTTTCCCTTTGTTTTCTTCTTCCATCTTTTTTCTATTTTTTCTAACCTTTCTTTTATGTACCTTTTTTTCATTATTATTATTATTATTATTATTATTATTATTATTATTATTATTATTTTGCTTCAAAGTGTATGAACTTGAGGCTCTCTTCTCATTTCAAAAAGATTTAATTATCATTAACAAAATTTCACTATTGAATTTATGCGACTGTAGCAAGCATAAATTAGATATTCTATGTCCCCTGATTAGCAACCCTTCCCTCCTATATGCCCCATTGTGGCGTTGACCTTGATAGGGTTTAACTTTTAGAAATCACTTCTTTAAAAAGGCCCAATGGGATTAAAAAGGGGTAAGTGTATTTAAGTTACTGAAATGAATGCCCTGTATCATTTTTACCTACGTATCAAGTTCAAAACAAACCTCTTTTAAAGAATAAGCCTTATAAGTTACCTCCATGTGATTCAACTCCTAAGTGTTTAAAGGTTAGTGTTTGGTATTTGGTTGCTTCTTTTCATCTTAAAATTTTCAAGTTATAAGATATCTGCATACAAATATTCATTCAAATTGCCCCTTGAGTAATCAAGTATTTCAAATTACCTTATAAAGGATAATAGAAGACATGTTTCCAACAAAAAAGATAGAGGATTTATTTATTCATTTTCATTATGAAAATAAGCATCATCATCAATTATCTTCCTTTATCTCTACTGATCCCCTTACAAAATACTTGCCCCTATTGTTGTTGGCTAATAAGTTCAACAGCTATGGATGATATGTTACCTTATCAGATGGTAACATTAAACTCTCGATAGTTAAAGAGGACTTACTTGAAATCCTTGTAGGAGTTAGAATAGAGTTACTGCTACTAGAAAGTTCAATAGATTCTAGGAGCTCAGGTCGAATAAGCTTAGCATCAATCAAATCTTGGACTTTGTTCTTTAACCTCTAATAACTTTTTGTAGAATGGACTATTTGATGTATATGGTATTCTCATCGGGTATTAGGATCATAATTTCGTGGTCTGTACCCCTTTTTTCAGATTTCATATGTCATCATATTCTGATTTCTCAACTGGTTAAAAAGTTAGACCATCTAAATCCTAAATTGGGTGTAATGCCTTTGTTGCATTGAGTGAGTTTGTTTGTTTTGGACCAATGCCTTTGAAGTCAGAAGCTTTGTCTTTTGTCTCATCTCTTTTGGCCTATTCTGAATTTTATAGCCCGATGACTCCCCTTGAGTCTTGTGAGATGGTACTTTGCTAACAGTAAGGTCTAAATATTGAACTTTGTCTAACACATATTTCATAACCCACTCTATTGTTTCAATCCTTCCTACCATTGTTGCAAGTCTTTGTTCTAAATTCTCATGTGCCCCTTCCCATTGGATGCCTTAAATTTGATCCTTCACCTGTAAATAGCTTCTTTGATTTGATGTATCATCAACATCTTACGTATGAAGCATGTTGATTGTGGATTCTTCATATGTTAGGATACTGTTGAAATTAGATGCAAGACCATTAAAGAATTGTAATTGAATCACCTTTGAGTCAATCAAATCCTGAATTTTATTTTTTTAATTCCCAACAAGCATCAATAGTATGCCCTTGTTGACCTATGTGGTATTCACATTGCACATCAAGATCATATTTTCGTGGCTTATACCCTAGTACTAACTCTTTAAAGTGTAACAAGTGGTCCTCTTTCAGTTTATGGTAAAGTTGAAATAGAAGGATAGGGATTTGAGTGAATTTCCTCCTAAATGTCTGTATATACTTATTATAGTTTCCTTTACTCATTATGTCGACTGTGACTTCTTTTACTTTAGGTTCTCCATCAGTCCCTTTGTCAATTTGAAGTTCGCTAGAAATAAGGGTATTTTCAATTATGCATCCTGCCCCTATTATTTCAAAAAAATTCTCTGTGGTGGTCCAACAAGATGGGAGAAGAAGGGCTCTTCCTGTCTATTTATGAAAGTAAATTCCAGATCCTTCTCTAGAATATGTATGGCAAGTATAACTGCTAATACCTCTATCATTGAGCATACTCCTTAAAGGCTTACTCCTTCATCCTTTTCATGTTGCTAAGGCCCCACGTGGATGGGGCAACTTCAATATTAAACTTGTTTTGGTTATAAAATGCCCTAGCCAATTTGTATCAACGATCAATCTTATTGAGGTCTAGTTAAGCATACCAGATTAATGCTGGTCTCGTCAAGCTGTATGTACTGGAAAGTCCGAATAATTAGTTGTTCATACTAAGTGTATTGGCTCATCTTCCTCACATAGAGCTTAGGGTATAGTTTAGGGTATCTTGTGCCATTATACTTTTCAAAATCTAACACCTTGAACTTTTCAAGGAAAGTGCCCTCTTGAGCCACAGACAAGCTTGTGATCCCAGCTTGATCAAACCCATCAACTCTCTCCAATGCCTTCAATTTTTCAGTAGCTTAAAGAACAAGCCTTTTTTCCATTTCCTTGCTCTGAGCCTCTAACTCCTCCTTCAGTTCGTTAGGGTTAGGCTCAAATGTTTAGGGCATGTAGTATGCTTCTTCTTCTTCTTCAATAGGCTAGCCATTTTCCCCTATTTAAGTTCTAGAATGTCCTTCGAATGGTGGTTGAAGGATCTTCAATAATTCGATGCTTTGGGTGGGCATTCGCATCTGTTTGGCCATTTTGAGCACTGTTTGCTTAAGATATCAGATTTTCTGCTTAGCAGTTGAATCAAGGCTAACATTATTGTTGGTGTCCTTGGTCGTCGTGAATGGATGTACTTAAGGGATTAGCTGAGTATGCTTAAAAACAATTTCAAAGTCTTGTAAAAATCCATTCTTGTTAGCAAATTATCTACTTTTTCCTTTTCTTTTTTTTTTTTTACAAAACTTTATTTCATAAATTGACAATTTATTTTTTTTAAAAAAAAACCCCTTTCTTAAAAAGGTATTTAAAATAGAGAATGACATTTACAAAAAAGGAAGAAATAGAATGATGGACTTGAGACTAAAGAAAAGGAATATCTATAATAAAGGTGATTCTAATTGAAAAGGACATGATAATCTAGAAGAAGAATTAATCTAAAAGATTATTATATTATTTACAATCTACAAACATTTATAAGTTCACTCTACATTTTATATATAAGCATCATTATTATATATTATGATAAAAATTAATTTAAGCAAGGAAATATTTAGATATTCTAAAAATAAAATGGCTCATTAGAATCAACATGAACTTGTCCTTTGTTTAATTCAATAATATTTGAATACATCAAAATACTATTTCTTATTTCTTTTTTCACAATCATAAGATATTAAATTTATTTTGGCATGGGAAGGCTTCTAGAGGAGAGGAAAAGATCTCATAGTCAGTTGATGTAGTATTTCTACCATTTCATTCATCAGGGACTCTATTTGATCTAGATGGTCTAATAACTTTGGTTTATCTTCTAGCAGAGTCTAGGCTTTCTTTTCAGATCTTCAGGCTTTTTCCTTCTAAAGTTAGGCCTTCATCTTAGCCAAATGAAGGTGCGGATCAGGGATCCTTAAGATGTAAACAAGTCTCATGATTCCTTGTGGATCTTGTGACATCTTTCTGACAAATTCATGAAAAATTATTATGAGCCATTTCATTTTTTTTAAGTTTCATTTATGTGGAAGAAAAAAATATTAATGATAATTACACATGTTTTTCTTTTTTCTTTTGACAAAGATATATACTATTTCACAAAAGTAAGGGAAAAAAAAAAGGACTATACTAACAAAAAAATAAAGTATAATTATTTTCCACACAAGATACAAATATACACAAATTATCGTTACATATGCAAATCACAGGGATGCAGGTATAGGGTTAATAATTAATTAATAATGGGGTAATTTTGATATTTTTATTTGAGTCACAATTTTTTCTTTTGAAGGAAAACAAGATAAAAATTTACCAGGAGACGATTTAAACGGGATTTGAAACTGTAACTCTTTAAGGTGTGCCTCATTATTACTTGTTTGTCAACCTATTCTCATAAATACAACTAGGTGGGTTCTAAAGATTCCCTGATTTGGTAGATCATGGATCAATACTAAACCGGAGTTGGAGGTCATTTCATGAACTACAGGGTGGAAAAACTACAGCCTCCAGATCCTACTAGTGACCTCCCTACTTAAGATCCTGAGACGGTCTGGTTCAGACCGTATCTAACTCACATTTTTCATTAATTCCCCTAAAGGTATCATGTGCCCCTATTAGGGCTATTTACAAAATTTTCTTTTTATCTACATCTCTTAAAGAAAAAGATTAATATAACTATTTATAAATTAATAATTATACAAATAATATAAAAGAGTGAGAATAAAAAGAGATGAACTTTAAATTTTAGAATTTCAAGTGGCGATGCCTTTTAACGATAGGCGTCTCTAGTGGAATCGCCAAGCTGTTGAGCTTGGAATTTTCATTTTTGGTTTTCATTCTTTCAATTTGATTCATATTAAACCCGAACCCATTTAATACGAACCCTCAACTAGAAATTAAAAGAAATTTGATTTTAGAAAGAAAAAAACATTTTGGAGTTGCCACCTGACCATAGTTGGGAAAAATAATAAGTTAGGATCAATGAATTGGTTGACCTTAACTTAGTTGCGTGTCTACGAAATATTTGATTTAAAACCAAATTTTATAAATACAAATTTTTGGATTTGGGTACTACCTTATTAAAACCGTATGGTTATCACTTAAAATTCATAACTTAAAATTTTATCCTTTTAATGCTAAGAAATAAATCAAATATCATGAATTTCTAAATTTACAATTTTATTTACAAATTGAAGAAAAAATCATTTAATATTTACAACCATTTAATTGATTCAAAATTTACAAAAAGAAATGTAATGGAACAAAAAAAATATTTTTTTTTCAAATTTTATGTCGCCCTAGAGGTACCTAGTACCTATTAATTGGGATCAGATGTTACCTAGTTGTTTTAAAAAAAAAAATTTAGTATGTTGGTTTTTTTTAATATTTCAAACAATTTCCAATGTAAGTTCTTTAATTTTTCAATTTTTATATAATCTTTTTTCATGTATGACCCTACAGGTTATCAAGTTGATTTTTTTTATCTTTAGAAAATGATATTTTCTATGTGTCGAATTTTTTTTTTCAGTATTATTTATTTATATATATGTATCAATACATTCACACTACTTGTTACTTTATTTATTGATTTTTTGTTCTTTTTTTTTTTGCTTACTTTAACAATTTAACAAAAAAACCAATTATTTTTATCTATTTGTATTTTTTATTTTATTTTAATCGCCTAAACTGTATATAAAATAAAAAAAGAACTTACGTAAATAGAATCAAGCGCGAATCAGATGTAGAGCGAATCGGGTCGGATTCAGAGTAGGTTTGGATCTGACTTAGAGTGGGGTCGAGCGAAGCAGACTTAGTTTACTACAGTTGGGAGGCAGGGCTAAAATTCAATGTTCTAGTGATTCTGAGCTATCGTGACCGTGTCGGAGCAATCAAGTGGAGGACGCGAGTAATTTAATGGTGTAGTTAGCTTCGATTTTGGCTGAAGGCTGGTGGTTTAATCTCTAGTAGATGGTGGTCCATAATAGCATTCGTTGGAGGTGGTGAGAGGTTTTGGACAAAGAGGAAAGCTACTAGCTAAAGCTTTTACCACCTTTAAATCAAATCGTGGCCTTAGCTTGCTCTGATTTGGCCTCTATTAAGAGTAATTAGATAATTTTTGAAATCGAACCCTAGGTCTCAATGCTTAATTCGAGGCTTACTAGTGCTTTTCGAATGAATTTGATCATGAATAGAGAACTCAACCCCTGTTTATATTATTTAGGGGTCGAATTTGATCGGGTTCGTTAAAAAAAAAAGTAAGTAAAGTCTCACACAAAATCTTGCTTCTCAAACCTTTTTTGAGCCTAATGAACATCAGGAAGGATGACAATGTGTTCAGATATGTTCAAATGTGTGTTTCTAGAAGCTAGATGGTAGGTTAAGATCAAAAATTGAATTTGCTTCGTGTGAGAAAAACAAGTTTTTCACAAACATATTAGTTTTTTTATCCAAATCTATAGTATCACACGTCTTCTTCAAATCCCCTCCAATAATTTGATGAAAATCGAATAAAAAGGAGTAAAAAATGAGCTTGAAATAGCTTCAACGAACAGGAAAAAACCAAGTTCTTGTTGAGGAAGATGATGCGCGTGTTGAACATGGGTGTCTTACATGCACTAACGATGCACGTGCCCAAGAGAAAAAATTTGTTTACCTTTAGCATGATTCGAACACTGGCAATCCCTACGCATAAGTGTGTGCTTTCCATCAGGCGTTGGCCTATGCCTCGATCATATTGTAACTCAAATAATATTTGAGTGAAGAGGCTAAAATATAATTTTTTAATATAATTTTTTTCTTTTTCTTTTTGAACCATATTTTATACTTTTGTACATATATTATTTATCATTTTTTATTTTTTTTATTATACATTTTACTTTATTATTTTTTTTAAAGGGAAAAAATAGGGTGTCTACACATGTTAGTAACATAAGTACTCCTTACTTATCAATAGGAGCCATGGCACACAATAATCAACTATTATAGCTAGATAGTTAATTAATTGGTTTAAGATTCTATTATAAGCAAGCATAAACAACAAGTAGGTTATATGCATACTTGGAACATGAACTCTTCCTAAATTCTAAAACCTTTTAAACTTGAGTTTCTAGGAAACTAGAGTATTTAGAATTGTTTACACTTTTAGAATAAAATTTAGTTCACACCACTACATCACTATTAGTATTTTGTACAAATATAAAATATTAATTTAAAGCAAAATATTAATAATTAATTTAATAATACCTAGGTTTCAAGGTCTTAAAGTAACATTAGGATTTAAATAAGTTTCAAGAGTTTTTGAGATAATAAAGTATATGTTTAAAGAAGTTGTGTTGAACACGGGTTGGAACATGGCCAAGTTAGAAGTCATGTTTTAAATAGAAACGGAACAAAAATGGAAGAATGCCTATGCTTGACATGATGCTCTTTAACACGAGTAAGAACATGGCTATGTTAGAGGTCATGTTAAAAAAGGAAGTTTAGAACATGTTGGAACATGAGCCATGTTCTAAGTCATGTTTGAAATAGAAGCATAACACAATGTAACATGAGTTCGAACACGGGTCATGTTACAAATCATGCTTGAAGCATAAGCATAACAAGAGTTCAAACATGGTAATTTGACAAGTCATGTTTGAAACAGAAACAGAAACAAAACATAAGGTAACCCAAGCCTAAACAAAGGTTGTATTCTAGGTCGTATTCACCATGATGAAGGCTTTTCTAGACGCTACAAATTCAAATCACTGCACTTTTGTTCTAAGTGTCACACCTACAGCTAGTCACCATTTCTACCACTTTTGAAACATGATTTCCACCCATTACAACATAATCCAACATTAAATATAAAAATTATCTATCATAATTCCTCAATTCACTTGATTTTCTTCTTGAATCCTCTTTCCAGATTCAAATTACAAAAAAGTTTCCAAAGATGATTTTTTACCATAAGACTAAAAACTTACTGTTCTAACTTATTTAACTTAAATCATAAGAAAATACCAAAAAAAAAAAAAAAACTCAACTTTAGGACATATTGGTCACTAAAGATTTTTAGATTTCAAGAGAGAATATCTTCCCTTCAAAATTTTGCAAAATTTGTTATGTTAGTAAAAATTAATGTTGGTTATCAATAGAAACTATAAAAGGAGAATATAATGTTACATTTGTTTTGAAAAGCCTATGTTTCTATAATAGGTTAATGTAAAATAATCTTTTTGCCTCAGGTATTGATTATATCTTTCTATTTTATTATTTACTATTCTATTTCTGAAAAATGTAGAAATTTTAGTAGTACAATGCCATGCTTCTCTAGAGACAAACACAACGCTAAATCGTAATCCTAAAATGACGGGTTATAAATATGATTCATAATAGCTCAGTGTATTTAAAGAATGGTGGCTCATGCAAACAAAATTTTTACACTTGTTCATATGGACAATACAAGGTATTGATTAATCATAATATGACTATCCATGAATTGCACATAAATGGGCAGCCCAAGATGACACCAAACCAAAAGCCGAACTAAACTAAACCGAATCACAAAATAAGGTTCTTTAATATTTCGGTTTGGTTGCTATTCGATTTAGGAAGAGTCTAAACGGTTACAGTTCGGTTTGAGGGGTTGAACCGAACCAAACCAAACCTTTTGAACCCAAACTAAACCACTTCACATTAAAAGAAGTAAAAAAAGGCCATCTTATTTATGTATAACTATTAAACATTAAAAGTTAAGGTCGTATGTGACATTTCACTCTAATATCGCATATGTATTAAGTATGTTAAAGTAGACTTAAAATGGAATCACAATTCTGAATTCTAATAATATTCTTATGTTTAGATGCATTTTTGAAAGGAAACTGAGTAAGATTTAAATTTGTAGATTTATTAGGAGAAATTATGATTCTACTTCAATTTATGAAATGTAATTACATTTTTAACCACATTAATGTTATTTATAAGTATAAATGTTGTATATATATATATATTTCTTATTATATATTTAATAATATTGAACAAGCACTCTTTTACTCATCTCAAAAGTTTCCTAATATGTCTTCCTATTTCATTAATTTTAAATTCTTCCTAAAATTAGTAGATATGTATCAAATTAAAATAAAGCGATATAATTAAGTTTAGAACATGCACAATCATTTAATTGGTATAAAAAAAATTTAAATATGTTATAAAGGAATAATATTATAAATAAACATAGAATTAATGTAAAAGAATGATTTTCTTTAGTTAGTATTATAGATTTATTAAGAATATATCTTACTTTAAATTCGCATTGAAAAATACGTTCAAAACAAGATAATATGTATATATGAAATTGTTAAATAAATGACTTGATATAATAATAAGTAACTTTAATTCTTGCATAACGTTCCCCAATCCAAATATCTTTTTCTTTTCTTGGAAACTTAAATGACTATTAATATTACATGTTAGAACTAATGCTTTAAAAAGTGATTCAAACCTAGCTGAACCAAACCAAACCAAAGTGGTTCAGTTCAAAACCTCGAATAGTTAAAAGCGGTTTGGTTCATTAAGTGTTTGAACCAAACTATTTTAAATGTAGTTTGGATCGGTTTGAAATTTGAACTGAACCAAATAGAACTATGATCACCCCTACTAGTAAGCACGGAAATGCATGTAGAAATTTTTTCGATTGAATCCTATAATAACAAGTAATTTTCTCAGCTAATAAAAGATACCAAAATAAGATTATTCAAACGAGTCAATAACTCAATAATTATATACCTACGACTTTAAATTTCAAGCATAAAATGAAACAATTAATTTTTAATGCATATTGGCTAAAAATGATAATTTAAAGAAGAATTGCTAGGGTTGAAAAATACTCGATGGGATAATAAACTGACCAATATTTATAAATCTATAACTCAAAAAGAAGGTCTAATTTTACACACATGGAATTTAGAAAATTCTGATTCTCTATAGCTAAAAATCCTCGTTTAGCCTATCGGGGTATGAAAACCCTAATTACGTATGTGAGAAACATAATATTAATTAATTGCATAGTTATATAACACTAGATGTTAATTTAACTCTATCTTTTATGATATTTGAAGCCTGCAAAAAAGTTTTTAACATTCTTATCTTGAACAAATTAATAATTTGTCTGTATATTTATCAATATTTATCAAATATTATAAAATTATTCGTCTTATATACATTATAGTTACATACTTTAGAATTATATGCATGAAACTCTCTAACTTTTGAGCTGACATATGGTAGGAAAGTAGAGCTCAAGTAATGAACTGTAAATTTCTTAGACATTCTCTCATTAAGTAGTTGATAGTGACATGTGTTGACTCACACATACACATGAAAGAAGCACAACCATTCACTTGTAGAGGAAGTCATTTTCAATTCAAAATTTTACAAGTTAGTCCAAAGACTATGTCAAAGAGATCAAAGTAATCCTAAACAAAATTACAACTCACACATGAAAATAGTCCCAAATTTAACTTGAAGGCACTGAAAATTTCTAGCTTCATTCTTTGTTCACACTAAAATCAACAATAGCAATTACCAACACTAAATAACTTCTTTCATCCATCCTCAATTCCTTAAGGAACTTAAACACCACCTTCTAGTTACAACACCCTTAGAAAAGAAGTAGGAGGAAATGCTTACTCCCATACTATATCAAGTAGTAGCTCCTTGGAACATAAGAAGGAACCATCTCTAAATTTCACTCAAGGCCAAAGTCATATCCTTTAATCCTAAACTATCTTTGTAAAATGCATTAGAAAGCATAAAAAACTTGGAATAACCTTAGAATGAAAAAATACCTTACTTTATGCACATATATTTATTCATGTAATCTTAGAACTAGGATAATGAAGAATGAAAGAATAACATATTAAGAAGAGTATAAGTGTCACGCCCCAACGAGTGCCCTAAATGTGACAGCTCGCCATACACAATATTAAAACTTAAGAATGATTACTCTAGTCACTCAAAAGCTTCCATATCGGTACAAGGCGTACATTCACATCAAAGGGAGACCAGTGAAGTAATACATTTTAAGATATTAGCAGCGGAACAAGCAAAATAATACTTAATATATTTCATTGAAATAAAAAGTTTTACAACTTCTAAGGGGCATTCCCCTGATAATTTCCATAACTACATGGTCTTACTAAATAAATAACTAAGCTAGAAGCTTTTAGAAGAAATCTACTCTAAGACTTCAAAATAGAGTTTCTTTAAAAGCTTCCCAAAATATAGATTCTACCGGGATGATCAAGATGGTCTCGGGTGCAAAATAACGGTCCTGCAATATCAAAAGTCTATAGGGGTATAGGCATAACTAGCTTAGTGAGATATTCCTTATGCAAAAGTACTCATAACAAGCAATCAACCAAGTTTATTAATCAAGCATATCAAATGCAACGACCATATGACCAAATATTACATACGACTATCCGGTTTCGTATGTGTGATGGATTTACCCTTCCATCGGTGGTTAGGGAATGATTTGAATTGGGCTCCAAACGACCTCCTTAAAAGTTTGCGCGCGTCTTGGGGTTCCAACAAACTATACTATTAGTCCCTAGGCTTTTCTTACCCAAAGCGATCGATCCGGCTCGGCTACAACTTGAGGCCATATTCCCTGGACATCTTAACTCTCAAGATGTAGCTAAGCAGCTTACCTTTCTAGTCCTATGCTGAGGAGTAGTAAAAAAATTTCGAAATGATATTTTAAGTGATGAACCAAAATTATTCCTATTTTATGAATGCTTAAACATATGTTTGATGGTCATTTTATTGATGAATATTGGGAATTTAGCACTTGAATTAATGGAGTTAAGCTTTCAGGTCTTTAAATGAGATATTTTTCAAAGAAAGCGAAGACGGGTCAAAAATGCAAAGTTTGGGTTAAGCAGAACTCAACATGACAAGAATAAGCCATGTCTTTCAACCATTACAAGAAAGAAGCAAAATTAAAGGCTAAATATCAAGCTTTTGGAAGACATTTATGAGACACGACCTGTCCCAAACCGTGTCAATCTGGAAATTCAACTTTGCAAGGGACATTTCTCTAACATGACCTATCACCGGCCCTGTCGATTTAACAAAGAGTCATTCAGTGTGTAAACGACTTTTAACTACAGTAACCTCTTATTTAGTAAAGAAACGTTTATTTCGAGCATTGAAGAAGTGTTACTTGAAAAGCTAAGAGACTCATAACTTCCGAAACTTTTCATTTCTCCTCATCATGAACAATCAATTCCATTTAATTGAAGATGATTATAAAAAGGAGATTATGGGGGAGAGAAAGAACACACACGAAAGTTTTGAAGAGGAGAGTTTTCCAAGAGAAGGAAGTTCTGGAGATTTTAACAACAAGTCAAGATTATCTCGGATAGAAGATCCAAAATTTTTGAGCTTTAATCTTTTCGGGTGGTATCATGATAAGATCATATTTTATACAAATCTTGATGATCAAAAGAGCTAGAATGGATATTTGTTTTGATTAATTTTTATGTTTTAGGACTAATTTGGATAAAGAAATCAAAACAAAAGAATTTGAATCAAAAATAGGAAAAATTGAAGTCAAGGCCGGCAATTCACCATTCAAAGCCGCCGGCCTTCAGATGGCTTACATCCAAGGCCGTTGCAGCACTGCCAGCTTTGCCAAGCAAAAATCAACACAACACTCAAAGCCACCTCAAAGCTGCTGGCGTAGAAGATGAAGCAGCCAGCGTACATGAAGGCCGGCAGCTCAGAAATGAAACATCACTAGCTTCGAAGCAGTTACATTATAAGCTGGCACTTAAGTTGCCGGCCTTGAGGCAGTGTACATCATAGATCTGAAGCGACATGAAGATATCCAACGCTTGAAGGAAATTGAAGGGACAAATCTGTTGGAGTGTCTACACCGGCATGAAAGCCGCCGGCTTTGGGACGGCGTTCGTTATAAATCAGCCCAACGCTTCATTTCTAACCATATACGCCGGCTAGATCTACATCTAAGCCGCCGGCGTAGAAGAGGCCTACATTGTAACTGATATTGAAGGCTGCCAGTGCACTGCCTGCGCAAAGGAGAATTCGAAGATACGCCGCCTGTAAGCCACCAACGTAGGATCCATAACGGCCGGCGTACAATGTGAAACAGCAAAGATCATTTAATGTTTTCCCCGAAATTTTTCCTATAAATAGGGGGTCTTCCCCTCACTTTCAGAATCATCCAAGTATCAAAGCATCCAATAATCCAATCATCCATTCCACATTCCAAGTAGCTCTAGAATACTTAGAACTAGGCATTTCATAGAGATTTTTTAAGAGATATTTGAAGTTATTCAAGAAGTTGCAAGTGAAGCTTTGGTATTTTGAATTGGTGATATCTAATCTTATTTCTTTTATGCAATTCATATATCTGAATAGTTTGATTATAATGAAATCATTTGCAATTTCTTATCTGATTTTTGAATCATCATCCATGAGTAGCTAAATTCTTTTTGTGGGAAGTTGATGAAACTTTAAACATGCTAAAATGATTTTTGAATCCATGTTATAAGATAGTTAGAATCATGAAATATTCATATTGAATTCTGATTATTCATCGTACTTTTGGTGTATAAGAATTCTAGTAACTCGAAAGGGAAATTAGGGTTTATATGAATTCATAAATTGATATTAAATTGCAATTGCGGAGCGGCGGAGTTTAATATAATTTAGAAATTGTCCATGAATATTAATGCAATGTTTTATGTTGATTTCTCACTAAGGAATTAGGAGATGTTAATATAAAGTATTAGTCAATTATAGAATCGGAAGGTTTATAATTGTAATTTTGATTCCACTAATAATTTAGTTAGCGGAAGTTATTGAATTGTTTTGTGGTTTAAAAGATTTTTAAACTCTGTTTTCAAATCTTGACAATTTCTTATGAATGTTCATGAACCTAATTATCATTATAACATGAGTTCAAGTTGATTGGCAATTTTAAAGTGGATTCTGCTCCTTCCCACATTTTTCCACCATATCCCTCTCTTTAAAAAGCTCATTGCATTCATATAGATAATTAATTAGATAATTTAGTTTAATCTAATCATCTTAATAAAATCAATTGCCTAGATATTAGTATTAGTTGATAATTGTTTAGTAGTTAGTAAATCTCCGTGGGATCGACACTTTATTCATGCTATATTACAATAGAAGGCCTAGTACGCTTGCTAGAAAGATGCTTTAAAATTCAATACTAAATACAGCACATCATATCATGATTTCAATTTTCCATTTTGAATTTCATGTATTATCATTAGTCACTATGGAAGAGTGAATTTGTAGATCTAGGTTTTGTTGAATTCCATGTTTATCATGCGTTGAGGCTATGTTCTTAATGAAAGATTGAAGTTCTTTTTTTCAATTGCATGTTTGTTAACCGTTTCTTAAGTTTGTATATCCAGAATGCAAGCTTTTGTATGATTTCCATTTGAGCTAATTGAAAGATTACTTTTATGATTTGATCTATGCAATTGAAGAGATTTGATTGTAATTCTAGACATAGAATAACAAGAATCTTCTATATGTGAAAATGAAAATGAGTTCATATTACTAATGCAAATTTGGGTTGCTATTGATTGAGGAGACATCCTAATTGATTAACCTAGGTTTAGATAAACTGTTAGATTCGAAAGAATTAACAATTTGCTCAAGGAACTCTATAGCTCAGAACTAAAATCTTAATTATCTGATATGGGTTGCCAAGGATTCACATGAAAAATTAGAGGTAAGACAAAACCTGTATCATTCGTTCTTAATTGAATCTTGTTTGTTTATTGGAGCTATGTTAATATTGTTTTTAAAAAATTAGAAAAAAAAATAGTAAAACATCAAAATTGTTCAGTTAGATAGTAGAATACGATTTAGTACTTGTACTTCCTTATTCCCTAAGGACGATCCTTATTTTAGAAGCTATAATACATTCACAATTGGTACATTGCCTATTGCCTTTGTAGCGAATTAAGAACGAGTCTTTATAAATTTAAATCTACGGTTGAAGGTAAAATATTCATCAAGTTTTTGGCGCCGTTGCCGGGGAATCGAGCAATATTAGGAACACTTTATTTCTGCTAATCTAACTCTTCTTTATATGAAAAATTCTTCTTTCTCTTCATTAAACATATTTTGAAGAAATCTAACTCCAATCTCTGATATTCTGCAGTGCATGACAAGAAGTTCCTCTTCAAGACTTCTTGATCTTGATCCGGAGATAGACAGAACATTCCACAGAAGGTCGAGGAGTAATATAAGAGAAGTTGCTGGAGAATTGATTTTTGAAGAAGAAGTGCTAGAAGAAAAAGATTCACTCATGGCTGAAAACAATGAAGAAGCTCCCAAAACCAACTTGGATTATGCTAGACCTACTCTGGATGGTACTGGCCCAACTGTTGTGAAACCGCCCATTGCGGCAAACAATATTGAAGATAAAAGTGTGGTGATTCAGATGCTGCAACAATACTGTCAATTTGATGGTTTACCTGATGAAGATCCACATGCTCATATTCAGACATTCTTGGAAATTTGTGAGACATTCAAGAACAATGGGGTAACAGATGATGCAGTGAGACTTCGTCTATTTCCTCTCTCATTGAGAGGAAGAGCCAAACAATGGTTATCCTCATTGGGTCCAAGAGCCATAACGACATGGAATGATATGGTGGAGCAATTCCTTGACAACTATTTTCCACCCTTTAAGATCGCTAAACTGAGAAATGACATCTAGTCATTCAGTTAGCAGGATTCTGAGACTTTATATGATGCATGGCAAAGGTGGAAGGATTAACTAAGGAAATGCCCTTATCATCAGGTACCAAATTGGATGCAAGTGCAGACCTTCTACAATGGTCTGAATACAACAACTCGTCAGTTGGTTGATGCTGCAGCTGGTGGTACTTTGAATTCCAAGACCCCGAAGGATTCGCTTAAGCTCTTTGAGGATATGGCAAAGAACAACTATCAATGGGGTAACAACAAGGGGAAACAAAAAGTGGCAGGTATGTATGAAGTTGATAATGACTACTACTTGCTAAAATGGATGTTTGAGTAAACAGGTAATGGAAGCAAAGAACTCACAAGCAATTCCAGTACAATCTGGAAATTTCGTTGCTGAAAATTACTTCTTGAGCTCGGAGCAAGTGGATTATGTGGGAAACCAAGGAAGATATCAAAATAATCCATATAGTCAAACATACAACCAAGGGTGGAGGAATCATCCAAATTTTTCATATGCCAACAACCAAAATGTGCAAAGGCAAATTTTTCAAATTTTCCACCCGGATTTCAAAAGCCACAGCTCCGCCTCCACAACAGCTTCCACAATTACCACCACCACCTCCACAAGAAAAGAAACCTAGCTTGGAAGAATTGATGACCCAATTTATCCATACCTCAGAAGCTCCATCGGAACCAAGAAGCCTCCATCATACTCTGGAAAACCAAATTGGACAGCTTCCAAGATGCTATCTGAGAGGCAACCTGGGTCACTTCCTAGCAATAGAGGCAAATCCAAGGGAACAGGCAAAAGCAATCACTTTGAGGAGTGGAAAGAAGTGGAATCAAGGAAAAGGAAGGAACCGGAAGGAGAAACAATTTCAAATCCTGATGAAAAGAAGTTCAAAGGAACAACCCTCTGAGGTAAGAGTCTATACTCCTCCTATTCCTTATCCTACTGTTTCAAAGATCGTGACAAAGAACAGTTCGGGAAATTCTTGGAGTTTTAAGCAACTTCACATCAACATACCGTTGGTGGAGGCACTTTCTCAAATGCCAAAGTATGCCAAATTCCTTAAAGAATTATTATCCAACAAGAGGAAGCTTGAGGATGTGTCTACTGCTGTAGTTGGGGCTGAATGTTCAGCAATAATCAAAACAAGTTGCCAGCTAAATTGAAAGATCCGGGTAGTTTCACAATCCGTGTGTCATTGGAGAACTTTCTGTTGAAAAGCTTTAGCGGACTTAGGGGCAAGCATCAATTTAATGCCTATTCATTCTTTAGAAAGCTGGGTTTAGGTGAACCTCGTCCTACAAGAATTAGTTTGCAATTAGCCGATAGATCGGTTAAACTACCCAAAGGAATTATTGAGGATTTGTTGGTAAAAGTTGGGAATTTTATATTCCCGGTTGACTTTGTGATTCTTGAATGGATGAGGATGGGGAAGTGCCTCTAATTTTGGGAGCCTTTCCTAGCTACCGCTAGAGCTGTCATAGATGTTGGAGATGGAAGGTTGACACTCCGGGTTGGTGATGAAGAGCTTATAGTAAATTCCAACAGTGATGAAAAACCCATGGTATGTGATGATTCTTGTTTTAGCATTGATGTTATTGATGCTTCTGTGGTGGATTGTATGTGATATTTTATGCAGAGATGTTTTGGAGTTAAGTTTGATTTGTGCAAAGAAGAAGTGTTGAACCCTGATGTGCAAGATGTGACAGCTCAATTAGAGAAGCATGAGGAGCTGACAAAGAAACAAGGGTTCGAGAAATTATCACTAGAAGATGAGGAAATTGAAGCCCTCCATTGTAGAACCACCGGTTTTGGAAATGAAGCAACTTCCTGACTATTTGGAGTACGCTTTTCTGGAAGAGAATTCAAAATTAGTGATATTCCTCAGATTTGAACAGTGAACAAAAGAGCAATTATTGACAGTTCTTAAGGAGCATAAGCAAGCAATTGCTGGAAGATATCCGACATTAAAGGTATAAACCCTTCTTTTTGCACTCATAAAATTTTGATGGAAGAAGGATTCAAACCAGTTGTTCAACCCCAGAGAAGGTTGAATCCAAATATGAAAGAAGTGGTAAAGAAAGAAGTAATTAAACTTCTGGATGCCGGGTTGATTTACCCAATTTCTGACAGCTCTTGGGTAAGTCCAGTGCAAGTGGTACCTAAGAAGGAGGGATGACTGTGGTCCCGAATGAAAGAAATGAGCTGATCCCGATGAGGACAGTCACGGGTTGGCGAGTATGTATTGATTATAGAGGCTTAATGAAGCTACTCGCAAGGACCATTTCCCTTTACCTTTCATTGATCAAATGTTAGAAAGGCTTGCAGGTCATAGTTTTATTGCTATTTGGATGGTATGTCTGGTTACTTCCAAATACCAATTGCTCCTGAGGATCAAGAAAGACTACGTTCACTTGTCCCTATGGCACTTATGCCTATAGGAGAATGCCTTTGGGCTTTGTAATGCACCAGCCACATTTCAAAGGTGCATGTTGGCCATTTTTGATGATTGGTGGAAAACATTATGGAAGTTTATGGATGATTTTTCCGTTTTTGGAGATTCATTCAGCAATTGTCTGAAAATTTGAAGAAAGTATTGATCCGTGTGAACAAACTAATCTTGTGCTTAATTGGGAGAAATGCCACTTCATGTGCAAGGAAGGCATAGTTCTCGGTCATAAAGTATCTCACAAGGGAATTGAGTTGATCAAGCCAAGGTTGAGATTATTTCCAATCTCCTCCTCCAACATCAATCAAGGCAATTCGTAGTTTCTCGGTCATGCAGGCTTCTATAGGAGGTTCATAAAAGATTTTTCCAAGATAGCCCGACCTCTCACAAGCTTTGGAAAAGGATGTACAGTTTGAGTTTAGCCAAGATGTCTTGAAGCATTCAACCTCCTCAAAAAGCATCTGATTAGTGCACCAATCATGATCGCTCCGGATTGGAGTTTACCATTTGAACTGATGTGTGACGCAAGTGATTATGCTGTTGGGGCAGTTTGGGAAAAGAGAAAAGCATTTTCAACCCATCTACTATGCTAGTAGGACTCTCAACAGTGCCCAAGAAAACTACACCACCACGGAAAAGGAGTTGTTGGCTGTGGTGTTTGCCTTTGACAAGTTCCGACCATATTTGATTCTATCAAAGGTAATAGTTTATACTGACCATTCTGCTCTTAAATACCTTTTGTCAAAAACAGATGCAAAACACGCCTCATCGGTGGATTCTCCTTCTACAAGAATTTGATTTGGAGATCCGAGACAAAAAGGGAGCAGAAAATCTTGCAGCTGATCACTTGTCACGTTTGGAAACCCTTGTTTGGAGGAATTGAAGGAGGAAGAGATTAATGATGAATTTCCGGAAGAACGGTTGTTTACAATAGGAAGGTAAGAAATTCTGATACTCCTTGGTTTGCAAATTTTGCAAATTTTTGTTGCTAAAATCCTCCCCGAGATGACTTCCCATGAGAAGAAGAAATTCTTTTCTGAGTTGAAGTATTATTTTTGGGAGGAACCGTTTCTTTTCCGTGTTTGTGCAGATCAATTGATTCGCCGCTGTGTATCTCATGCGGAAGGTTGGAAATTTTGCAAGCATGCCATTCTGGTCCTACGGGAGGTCATTACAATGCAAATAGGACGGCCAAAAAGTTCTAGAGGCTGGATTCTATTGGCCCACTATTTTTAAAGACGCCCATAAGGTTGTTAATTGTGTGATAGATGTCAAAGAACCGGGAATATTTCCCGACGTGATGAGATGCCTCAGAATTATGTTTAGATGTGAGGTTTTGATCTGTGGGGTATCGACTTCATGGGACCGTTTCCAAATTCTTTTGGAAACAAGTATATCTTGGTGGCGGTAGACTATGTCTCAAAGTGGGTAGAAGCCCAAGCACTGCCTACCAATGATGCCCGTAGTTACCAAGTTCTTAAAAAAGTTGTTCTCAAGGTTTGGAGCCCCTAGAGCTATCATAAGTGATAGAGGGACGCATTTCTGCAACTATCAACTTGAGAAAGTGTTAAAACGATATGGGGTAACTCATAGGATTGCAACACCATATCACCCTCAAACCAGCGGACAAGTCGAGGTTTCAAATCGCGATTTGAAAAGAATTCTGGAGAAGTCAGTGGAGCATCATAGGAAGGATTGGGCAGAAAAGCTAGATGATGCGTTATGGGCATAGGAGCATATAAGACTCCTTTGGGAACCACACCATACGGCTTGTCTATGGTAAAGCTTGCCATCTACCGGTAGAGATTGAACATAAAGCTTATTGGGCGATTAAGCAAGTCAATTTTGACTTGGATTCCATTGGAATGAGACGAAAGCTTCACTGAATGAATTGGACGAATGGAGAATGATTGCCTATGAGAACATGCGGATCTACAAGGAAAGAACAAGCAATATCATGATAAGCGGATCGTCATCCAAAGCATTTCAAAGAAGGAGACCAGGTGCTGTTGTTTAATTCTCGTTTAAAACTTTTTCCTGGAAAGTTGAAATCAAGATGGTCTGGTCCTTTCTTAGTCAAGAATTTTTCCACATGGTGCTGTTGAATTGGAACATCCTGAGAGTGGAATTTTCAAGTAAACAGGCAACAATTGAAGCTCTATCAAGGAGTTGATTTTGAGCAAGAAAGTCGTGAGGAGTTTCGGCTCCATTCACTAGATTTTTGATTGAATCGTGGCAAGACGTCGAGCTAACGACTATAACCAAAAGCGCTTCATGGGAGGCAACCCATGTCTAACTCTTTTCTTTTCTTTTCTTTTGTTTGATTTCTTTTGTTTTTGAACTCATGATCTTTTTATTTTTTCTGACAATTTATAATGCTTGAGCAATGATCTTAAAGGAAAGATGGACATTGGAGAGGAAACAAGGTAGAAAAAGGCTAGAAAAGTTGCTGTCAACACGACATTTTTGAGACATGACTTGTCATAAGTCGTGTCCCTTATTGATCTAAAGTGTTTATTGAAGTTTTGGAATGACATTTGTTGGACACGACCTATCAATAGGCCGTGTAACAATCTATGGAGATGAGTTTTTGATCACGCGCATGGGACATGACTTGTCCTTTAGCCGTGTCACTTGTTTCCAATCTCCAGGACACGGCTTGTCAAATGATCGTGTAACTCACTGCCCTTCTTCATTAAAACACATGCCTTTTAATTGTTTCCCTCATTAATATCATTTGTACGTTTGTAAAACAAAGGGGCTTGCTCTGCAAAAATAAAATCCTCTCATTCCATCTTCATTATCCACGCAAAATTTCACCAAGCAAAATCAAGGGAAATCCAAGTAAGTTTTTCACCCTCTCTCTTTCTTCTTTCTCGAGTATCTACACTTTCATGGCTTCATTGAAGGTTTGATTTGGGATTTTAGTGTTTTGATTCTTATTGCATGTCATCCTAAATCATGTTTGTTGTTGATAATTAGTTTTTTGATGGAGAATATTCGCACAAATCGTATGAAATTTTTGTCATGCATGATTGATGTGTTTTGAAATTTTGAGCTTTAATGGATGGCTGTCATGCGTGAGTTCGTGGTATGGGTTTGTTCTTGAGTGTGATAATTCGAACAAATTTATGGGTTAAAGCATGCGTGATCATTGGTGTCCTGAAATTTTCGTGCATGAGCTTTTGCATGCGTGATTTTTGTGTTTTGAAATATTGGGATTATGAGTTGCAATGGATGATTGTCATGCATGATTTGGGGCTGTTTTGTTGTATGTATGATTTCGTCGTTTAGGCTATTCGCAAGTAAAATTATTAGATGAAATTTGGGGGTTAAAGTGAGAATTATCAATTGTCTTGCACATTTCTATTATGTGCGTGGTCTTTTTTTTTTTTTTTTTTTGGATTCCAAGCATGATTTGTTAATTTGACAATTTAGGATGATCAATTCCGATTAATGTTGTATTATTTGGGCTACTAAGGAGAATTGGGTTTAGTGTTTTGAAAAAAAAATGTTTTAATGGAAGCTTGGGTTGAGATAGAATGGATGACAAGTTTGGGAACAGAATATGGGCTATACAAAGGACACGACTTCTGACATGCCTTGTCTTTTGGTCGTTTTGTGCTGGAATATTGGTTCTCTTCACGTTGTTGTTTCAACTTTTGATCGTAATACTTGTGTCATGCCTGGCTTATGGTTTTGTTGTGCTCATTAGTTTTCCATTCTTGTTTCAATTCCTTAAAATGTGTTCTCATTTCTTATTGATTTCAGGATGCGGCAGAAGCAAATAGCGAAAAAGAAATCTTCTTCCCACCGCCAGTCTCTTGGCCGAGCTCCAGATCCTCCAAGACCGACCCAACCAATGTCAAGGATTGAGCAAGAACGATATAATGTGCTTTTAGGAAGACAACTTGCTGGTAATATGCTATTCAATTAGAAAAGATTGGCTAAGTATAACAAGGCATATGAGATTCGTTCTTTGATTAGCCATAATGATTGGGATAAATGGTTTGAAGTTAATGAGAGTGTGTACCGGCAGCTCACACTTGAGTTTCTTTCCACATTTCGGATTGAGAGTCAAGCAAAACACTTGGGAATAAACAATAGCATCACTTTTAGGGTTAATGGCCAAGAACGCACTGTTACTATTCGTGAAATCTGTGAGGCTATGGGTTTTTATTCAGCTGACTTTCTGGCAACATAAGAATTTGTACGCCTTCTTGTAGATTGGCCACCAAGGGAATTTAACTACTTGTATTGGGGAAAGATCAGTCCTACCACTCCCTATAAAGCAAAAGAAGCCAAGGCATCAACACTGAGGGATGTCAATCATAGGATAATACACTGGATAATCACTCATTCAGTCAATAGTAAGGGACACAGTACTGGGGTGGTAGGAACATATGAATTATTATACTTACATAGTATAATTGAGAAACTCCCATTGAACATGGGAGTGATGCTTGCTTTCTTTTTCCATCGACAAGCTAAGACTAATAAAGCCAATGGCACCATTTACTGTGGAGCCTACATTACTCGCTTGCTAAAAGGATTACGGATTTTTCCCGCTGAAGAACCAAGGATTTTGTTGCAACTTCTCATATCATAACACCTTCCACTCTTGCAAGTGGTTGGAAGTCATGACCTTCTATTTCTAGTCATCTCCTTCCATCCAGTCACCTTATGAAGTGCTTGCTAAGAAAGTTGAGAAGAACCGCCACATTCTACAGAAGATGAAATCATTGTTCAAAGCTCTCATCTGCACCACCAAGCATCAGACCCGACATCAAGAAGCTATATAATTCTTTTTTGAAAGGGATTGCAGCCCATAACAATGTGGAATTTTCTCCACACAGACTAGACCATTAGAGACTTTTCCCTCCTCACCCGATGATGTTCAAGTAGATTCTTTCCATACTCTATTAGAGGATAGTGATGATGAGGAGGTAGATGCTCAGATTCGTGCTTCAGAGGAAAATGTTACTGAAGAAGCATCTGAAGAGGAAGTTGATGAAGATGAGGAAGATGATGATGGATCTGAAGAGGAAGAAGAGGACACACCAACAGCCACACCACCAAAGAAGAAGAAACAAAGAAAGATTGAGGATGTGGATGAAGATGATCCTGACTATCAAGGAGATTGATTCCTTGATTTGTTGCTTCTTTGATGATATTTTGATTATGTTTTTGGATGAATGTATCTTTGAGCACCCAATCTTGGGTTAGACTCTTTAGGGCTTACTAGTAGGATCATGAGTGCTAACTTTTGTTTCTTTATTTTTGTTTTTGTCTTTTGTTTCTGCTTTTTTTGCAGCCCAGATGCAATCTGACCTGACTTGTTGTCATTGCTACTCTTTTTTGTTGAACATATGACTCTCTTGCAGCTGAATATTTGTACTTAAATAGGGAAGTCTCATTCTTCTTCTTTTTCCATTCCTCACTATTGTGCATATTTGTTTGACATTGGGGACAATGTCTCAATTAAGTGTGGGGGAGGGATACTCTTGAGAAGGGAATATTTGGTTTTCTGTGCTTGTTTTAAATGTGAAAAAACCCCACTTTACACTTTGCTATTGTACTTGAAAATATACTCAGAAAAATCTTTAGAAATAGCATTCATTTAATTAAAAAAAAAAACTTCTAATACCTTACTCATCTATTTTGTGATTAGTATACTTAGTTGAAATTGTAGGATGAATTCTAGGTGTGGTAAACTTACTTGCTAATTAGGGATGGAATCTAGAGTCTAAAAGTGGATCGAAGTCCTTAGTTGAAAGTTAAATAGTTGTGGTTCTAAACTTGTTGATTTGTATATTTTCTTTTCAAATATTTTGAGAGCCCTCCTAATCTTTGGTGAAAGAGCATATGAAGTTCATCACTTAGTGATCCTTTTTAGAATAAATCTCTTTGGAAATAATCAATTGTTGTGCTAAATTGAATACAAATAACATGCTTGTTATATACAATTGATGAAAAAATCAAAAGGCCTATACTCCAATGACTCAAGCATTTGAGTTATGAGAATCCTAACTTGAAGGTTAGAGTGAGTAGAGAGTTCGATGGGGTCCCTTTAAAACCTGGTCACTTAGGTAATGAGCTTGGGATGTGCCGACTCGACGAACTCACTATAACAAGAAGGGCGGAAAGACAAAAGTTCATTAGATGAACTTGAAAAAGAGAGCTGAAAAGATGCAGGCTACATCCTGTCTAGAGGAAAAGGAAAAGAAGCGGGCAAAAACCCATCCCTCTGAAGGCTAAAAAAAATTTTGAAGAGATTTTTAAATAAAGGGAGAAAATCCAGGGGAATAACAGATACAATTACTTTCACTTTAGATTGTTGTGCTTAGAAAAGTAGTTGAAGAGTTTATATATTTGTTAATAAGTGGTGAAGTATAACTGGGTCTCTTTTGTTATTGTTGGACTTCGTGTTTATTTTGTGACTTTGGAAGCTATTTTTAATTGGTGAAGGTAAAGTTTAACTTACCTGGATTAGCCTTAGAATTTCGATTTTGGTATGCTAGTTACATATAAATGATAGATTTGAGCAATAGGCACAAAAGCAAGTTTTATGATCTAAATGATTTATGAATGCTATGTAAGTTTTCACTTATGAAAAATTATGAGCATATTGATGATGTTTTTTTTCTTTGTTCTTAAATTGTTTACTTGAGGACAAGCAAGTGATTAAGTGTGGGGGAATTTGATGAACCAAAATTATTCCTATTTTATGAGTGCTTAAACATATGTTTGATGGTCATTTTATTGATGAATATTGGGAATTTAGCACTTGGATTAATGGAGTTAAGCTTTCAGGTCTTTAAAGGAGATATTTTTCAAAGAAAGCGAAGACAGGTCAAAAATGCAAAGTTTAGGTTAAGCAGAACTCAACATGACAAGAACAAGCCATGTCTTTCAACCATTACAAGAAAGGAGCAAAATTAAGAGCTAAATATCAAGTTTTTGGAAGACATTTATGAGACACAACCTGTCCCAAACCGTATCAATCTGGAAATTCAACTTTGCAAGGGACATTTCTCTAACACAACCTGTCACTAGCCCTGTCGATTTAACAAAGAGTCATTCAGTGTGTAAACGAATTTTAACTACAGTAACCTCTTATTTAGGAAAGAAACGTTTATTTCGAGCATTGAAGGAGTGTTACTTGAAAAGCCAAGAGACTCATAACTTCCGAAACTTTTCATTTCTCCTCATCATGAACAATCAATTCCATTTAATTGAAGATGATTATAAAAAGGAGATTGTGGGGGAGAGAAAGAACACACACGAAAGTTTTGAAGACGATAGTTTTCCAAGAGAAGGAAGTTCTAGAGATTCCAACAACAAGTCAAGATTATCTCGGATAGAAGATTCGAAATTTTTGAGCTTTAATCTTTTCGTGTGGTATCATGATTTCAATTTTCTATTTTGAATTTCATGTATTATCATTAGTCACTATGGAAGAGTGAATTTGTAGATCTGGGTTTTGTTGAATTCCATGTTTATCATGCGTTGAGGCTATGTTCTTAATGAAAGATTGAAGTTCTTTTGTTCAATTGCATGTTTGTTAACTGTTTTTTAAGTTTGTATATCTGGAATGCAAGCTTATGTATGATTTCCATTTGAGCTAATTGAAAGATTACTTTTATGATTTGATCGATGCAATTGAAGAGATTTGTTTGTAATTCTAGACATAGATTAACAAGAATCTTCTATATGTGAAAATGAAAATGAGTTCATATTACTAATGCAAATTTGGGTTGCTATTGATTGAGGAGACATCCTAATTGATTAACCTAGGTTTAGATAAATTGTTAGATTCGAAAGAATTAACAATTTGCTCAAGGAACTCTATAGCTTAGAACTAAAATCTTAATTATCTGATATGGATTGCCAATGATTCACATGAAAAATTAGAGGTAAGACAATACCTGTATCATTCGTTCTTAATTGAATCTTGTTTGTTTATTGGAGCTGTGTTAATATTGTTTTAAAAAAATTAGAAAAAAATTAGTAAAACATCAAAATTGTTCAGTTAGATAGTAGAATACCATTTAGTACTTGTACTTCCTTATTCCCTAAGGACGATCCCAATTTTAGAAGCTATACTACATTCACGATTGGTACATTGCCTATTGCCTTTGTAGCGAATTAAGAACAGGTCTTTATAAATTTAAATCTACGCTTGAAGGTAAAATATTCATTACTAAGTGATATGCATGAGCATTTTGTTATATGGGGATTCCAATATGACATTAAATCATTTAAAGCGATCAAGCAATAATTACACACATGGCAATACATACATAGAAACAATTATATCAATCATAGATCAGGTTCCGATATACTTATCGTTCATTGATTGCACATAACAATTCACATACATAATTCCAAGATATCCTACATGCATATCAATTTTATCTTTTTCCTAACATCTAGTGCTCTATTGTACAAACACATGCGCGAATACATAAATGTAAAGGAAACTCACTTGTCCATAGCGATCTTCTATGAGTCGAAGTAATCCTCGGGGAAGAGAAGATCTTGATCCTTAACACCTAAACAAAAGAAATACCCAAAGTGAGTATTTCATCCAAGATCTACTCAATTTTTCTAATTCTATCTTATTGAATTCGTCAAAAATCGTATGAATGAAAATCTCAACTTAAAATGGCCATAACTTGCTCATTTTAACTCTGAATTTAGTATATTTATACCGATTTCTACCTACTCGAAAAGATATATCTATTTCTAAGGTTATTTTTATCAAAAGAAGTCATTTGGGTCTCAGAATAGTGACGTATAGAATTGATATTGGAATTCAAGATTTCAAAACTATAGTTTTCAAACTTTTCTTCATTCAAGGGCTCTTGTACAAAAATATAGATATTTTGTATGGTTGAAAAATCCTTTGAATATATATATATATATATATATATAGACTCAAACTATATGCATGAATTTAATGGTGTTGTCTCAACAATGATTTTGCAAAACAATGTGTCTTAAAAGTGAGAAAAGCTAAGACTTGAAATCTCTTTTTAGTTTTGTTGGAAAATTTATAAGTGAGTATTTCCTTCTTTTAACTCCATTTCTTAATGTTAAGAATAATTAAATTTTCAAAAAGTAATATTTAGTCTTTTATGATTCCTACAACTTATTTCTAGTGGTTGAAAAATGTAGTTTTTCTAAATTTTTTGGTTATGTGTTCTAAAGTTTTTCTAAAGTTAGATCCACCATAAATAATAATATTAATGATCTTATAAGTTATTTATTATTTTTATTTCCTAAGTAAAGCTTATCCTTAGAAAGGTTATTCTTTGATAATTTTTGTAAAATTTATCTAAACCTTAGTATGTTGATGAAAGCTTTACATATGAGTTTAAGAAAACTTTTGTTAATCAAAGAATTAAGTTTAAAGAAACTTTCTTATTTTATTGGTTTAAAAAGAGAGTTTGTGGTAACTTTATTTTATGTATTTATTGATAAAATCTCGTATAGTATTATTACTAAAACTTGAGCTAAACTTATCTAACTTTAGAAAATATTTGTTATGATAAAACTTTAAGTTTTTATCGAAAAATCATTTCCTATATAACAAAATTTATTTTTAAAGAGATTTCTTATTTTTATTATTTAAGAAAACTCATTTCAATTATGGTTGAGACAATATTAACATGTTCATGAATGAATGAGAATATGTAACTATAAAAAAAAAACATAATAGGATTAATGTAATATGAGCATAATAGTAAAATCAAGTATTAGGAACCTTAGCTTCATCAAGATATCCCGAGACTAAGAATAGACTAGTCCCAAAAGGAAAAGAAAAGAAAAGAAAGGAAAGAAAATTGTTTTGACTTGATGAGGACAAGTCTAAGACTAGAAAGACTAGTCTTAATAATAGCACGAAATAAATAAATAAATTGCAAAGCATAAAATAAATAAATAACAAGTGAGCTTGCTCTAAAGAATATATATAGGTACATAAATATATTTAGTTAGATATAAATAAGAAGTTAGCATAATAACATTAATTATATAAGCAAAACATAAAAACAACAATAGAATATAGAAATGGATATTTATAAACAAGAACAATACATTAACATAGTGTAGTTTCCATAACAATAAGTTTAGGAAACTCACACCATAGTCATGTAAAGTGACATGACATGGTAGAAGTAACATAAAGAAAGTTTATTACCTAAAAGATATTTGATGGTAAGAAAAGTGGTGGTATTTGAGAATTTTAGGGGTATGTAGAAAGAAATTTGAGAGAGTATCTGGAGAGAGTTTTGAGAGAGAATTTTTATACTAAATTTGTGGGTAGATGAATTGTGAAAAAATGAAAGAGATATGGGTATTTATAGGAAAAGTTGGAGAGAAATTATAATTAATTAAATAAATGAAAAAAGAAAAGCAAATTGATGGCATGAAAGAAAGAGTAATTAAAAATTAATTTTAGAAGAAAAGTGTAAGAGAAGTTTGGCAATATGTGATGTAGAATTTTTATGGGAAAAGAAAATTGTAAGAAATAGGTATATAGGTTGTAAGAATAGGTAGTAGAAAAAGTAGAGATAGATGAATAGTAGAAAAGTACTATGAATAGTAGACTAGACAATTAAAATACCGGTAGAACAGAAAATACGCATAAACGGCTTATATATGATATTTTCAGTTACCGAAAAATTATAAAACTGATATTTTTGAAAACCTTATATTTTTACGAATCTATTGGTGTTGTCGGAATATTTTTACTATGCGGTGCACTAGGGAACGACTTTTGAAAACTGATCCCGTTTGGATCCGAAAGACACTAGAAAATTAAGAATATGATATTTTTAAGCTTTCCTATATTATTACAAAACATATTCCACAATTATCTTAATTTCATTTTCTAGGGTTTAAGAACACGGGATTGTCGGATCTAGATTCACTAGACTAAACATAAAACTAGGTTAACTTTAGGATTTCGGTCTGACTTCCGGTTCTTAAGGTTTACTTATATTTACCGAAAAATCTAGGGGCTTACAATAAGAATATCTATACTCTTAAAACATTATAACTAGGACCCAACATAGTCTAAAAATGCATATAAAAGGTGTCACGCCTCAAAAGAGGGCCTAGTAGGATTGCCCCAAAGTTATCATACCACGTATGCACCCGTAATATGAGAACCGTCTTGCAAGTCAATCTTGCAAATCAAAGTTTACAAGACTTTATCTTATTTATTTACATCATACAATATAGATTTAATATCTTTATCTAAACTCATTACGGATTTAATTTTCATAATCTGTTAGGATCACGAGAATCGGTATCCCCTACAAAAGTAAAATGGGGTAACAACCAACTAAACATCAAATTTTGTATGCCAAGTTTATCATAACCTATATTTCTAATTCTATAAAGTCTAGTGGAAAAGCACTCTTCACACATTCCTAGCCCAATCCCAGCTAGCGTTATTCCTATACAAAAATTGTAGGAGGATGAGTGAACCCCGGGCTCAATGAGATAACCTGACCAACCACACATAAAATAATAACAAACAAGTTTTAATTAACAAGCGTATACCATGTAACAACCAATCATAATGCAAGTACAAGTTGAATAATCGGAATCCAAACAGGATATAGATTTACGCCCTCTCATTGGGGTTGGAAGGAAGCCATTACGAGCGATATACCGTTCCCAGGAGAATCAGAGAACTAAGGAAGAATGGGTATCATAAACTCTCACAAATTACTTTAAAACATTTCACTCTTATCCTTGAAATAAAGAAACACCATTAAGTATTAGCCATTTCATGTCAATACCACGAGCGGTGTTCCTTCGATACCACTTAGTTTACGTAGAACAAAACAGAACAAAGGTACTCCTGTCAGAACTAAGATAGTGTCATCTAGAAAAACTCACCAGAGAACCGAAATGCTAATACGAGCGGGGTCATCCTCCTTTTTAAAATGCAATAGTGTATAATGCAATACATGTCCATTTTTATTTATGGTACCAGTAGTTTTTTAGTCAAATTAAGGTGATCATACAATTCACAGATAATATCAATATGTTTCATACAGTAATTATCATACAATAGAATTATCACTTATATTATGATAAATTGGCATTCAATCATACACCAGTCATCATGCATTATACCCAATCCCGCATACACATCAGTTGATTATATATTATTACAAATGCAGTTATACTACAAGCACAAGCCATGTGATAAAGTCAAAGTTACTCACCTATGGTCCACGCTAAATTATCGGAATATGCTACTGGAAATCCAAGAACTAATCTATTTTTCCTATGAAAATGAAATAACAGATATTTATTATTATTTTGTTATTTATATAACAATATAAATGGTATTCTTTCAATTCCTAGTTATTAATTATGGTATATTCTCTACTTATTTAACTAAGGATTTTATCTTTATATATGTATATATATATATATATATTCTTATGATCAATGTTATGGAATTTATAAGAGAAGTCTTCCTATTTGTAATAGTTAACCAATCTATCCTTTTATTAGTTTCGAAAATAAGATATTTGAAACAACATATTCACCATATTAATTATGGTATAACTTATATGATAATTTACACTGATTCTAAATTAGTCACATTTTAGAAATTACGTACTTCTTTCTTTTTATGGTTTTACCTTGTATATTAATCTAAGCCGAATTTATTGAAACTAATCACCTAATTCATTTACTAAATCTACTTTAATTAGCTTAATAAACCTAATATGAATTTTTTTCTTAGTAGAATAATTCATTTAAGATTTATTAGTTTTATCTATATTATTTACAATTCATTATCACTTATTAAGACAAAACACTTATTAACATAATGTAAATAGGGCAACTAAACTTCTATGATTATCTAAGTATCATATTTTGATATTTAATTTAATTTCTATTACCTGTATTAGTCCTTTTTATGTTTTTATGGTATCGAATATTTACTACTTATTATTTATTTTCATTTTTCTTTTCTTGATCTTGTTAGATATTTATATATATCTATCGGGTATTTTTGAAAATTGGTATTTAGTAGGCTTATATTTTTATACTCATTATTATTGCTATTTTTTTTTTATTATTCCTTATCTGACCCACTATAGTACTCGTATTTATTTACTATTGTTTAGTGTCGTCGTGTTTTTTTTCATATACTTCATATAATTTTCTTGTTATGTATAGGTATCGCATTACTAAAAAATTTTGCTTATTTAAATTTCCATTCTTATGTATAAAATATGTATTTTACGATTATTATACTTTATTTTCATTTATAAGGTACACTAATATTAGCAATAATGATACTAATATTAGTAATATAAATAATGATAATTATCAAATAATTTATTAGTAACACTAATATTATTTTTCATAATAACTTTATTAAAAAAATAATAATTTCAATGACAACAATAATAATATTAAATATCACAGTAATAATAATAATACTCATAGTACTAATACTAGTAATAATATCATTAAGAGTAATACTTATAATAATATTATGGATTATAATGATAATAAAAATCATAACAATAATAATAACAATATAAGTGGTCATAATAATAATAATAAAATCATATAGTAGTAATTTTAATAGTTATAATATTGATAATGATAATAATAATATTCATTAGTAATAATATTAGTAGTAATATTTTCCAATAATTTTAGGAGTTGTTAAATTACTTTTATTACATTTTATTAATCCTTTAAATCTTTTTAGTTGAATTTACTTTTTAAATCTTACTTTATTTCTCTTATTACACATATGTAAATATAAAATATATATTGGCTTCAAACGAAATAGACTTAATCTGGAAAATTTTACATGTACGCCAGCACCTACGCCGCCTGCGTTGTTTTCTAGATGCCAGCGTTCGTGTAAATTTACATGTTTTGTTCTAGGGTAAGCCGACTTTGAAGGCCACATCGTAGGCTTGTACGCTACCGGTGTATAATTTTACGCCGCTGGTGTTCGTTTATTTTATTTTATTTTTTTTTTGTGTTTTAAAAAATTACATAGCTTCTATTTTAATGAAAGCCGGTAACTAAGTTTATCTCCAGCCTACTGGTTTAAGCCACAGGTGTAGTGCTGCTTTAGGCACTGTTCATAATCTTTCTCGTTTTTCCTCTATTTCAAACTTACTTTTCTTAATTTATTTATATATTATACTTGTGTTTAAACTTCTTTTAAGTGTATTCCCATATTTTACATGTATCAAATGTAATATATCAATCCATATAACATCCTATAATCATCAAACTCTATGATTTCCTAGCTTCTACATATCATAATATATATATATATATATGGAGTTTTAGGATGAGATATTACCTTGTTTAGACTGCCAAGGTGAGGTTTGATCCTTTCCTAAGCTTGAAACGAATCTAAGTTAAATAGAAATGTTGTTTAAGCTATTGTTTATTTCATTTACAAACTTAAAACGAATTTTTACTTGCCTTAACTTCTTTACTTTTTAAGCTTCCATTTATATGTTGTTGTGGTTGTTTTTATGGGGTTGTATTGTTTGATAGTTTGCTTGTTTATGTGTGTTGTGCTGTGGTTTTAATGTATCTATTAAGTGCTTTAAAGCTTTGTTTTGTTGTTCATTAAGAGGAGTTTATATAGACAAGAGGAAGGCAACTAATGGAGGATGTTTTTGGCTAAGAAAGGGATGTTTTTCTCCACTGGAATTCCAACTTGTAAGCATGATTTTATTGCATTTAATGTGTTGTTCATGTGGAGGATATTGATTGTGGTGTATGTTGAATTTGTTGACTTGAAATGTGAAAGTTTGGACAATTTGAAAGTGAATTACGGTTGCAACTTCTTCAAGAAGTTCTTTACTGTAAATTCAAAGAATTTGCACCGTATTTGCTCCTCAACTTGTATCATATGTATACAAGTTTTGTGCCACATTTGGAGAAAAATATTATAATAATCTTTAGTTAATAATTATCTAGATTTTAAGGTAGTTTATTAAGCTAAACGGGTACAAATATTTCAATTATTTTAAGAGTTTTGCCTCCCTTGATTGCGTACAAGAGGGCTCAAAAAAATTTAAGGTGAAAAGGAGAACATGAAATGGAAAAAAATATAAGAGCGATAGGATGAATGGGAATGTAAAAACAAAGAGAAGATGATGAATTTATAACCAACAATTGTGTAAGGAGCAGGGAAAAATATGAACTTATGCAAAAAGTCAATTTTGCGGGTCCAAGTGACACATATGATAAATACTTATTTGATAATATTTTTAGATGAAAATTTACATATTATTGGTATTAAATATTTTGAACACTATGATATATATAGAATTTCTATTAAAGATATGTGTATGTGTTATTGTGTGTATGTTTGTTATGTACAGAGATGAATCCAAAAGAAGAAAAGAGAAAACGGAAAAGAAAATTAAAAAATGTAAGGAAGATGTGATGAATGGAAATACAAAAACAAAAAGAAGATTATGAATTTATAACCAACAACTATATAAGGAGTAGGCAAAAATATGAACTTGTGCAAAATGTTAATTTTGTGGGTCTAAATGACAAGTATGATAAATACTGATTCGATAATATTTTTAGATAAAAATTTACATATTATTGATATTAATATTCTGAACACTTTGATATGCATAGAATCTTTAGTTTAAGGCTTTACTTTTCAGTTTTTATACCTGCTATCATAAATTATATTTTATTTATTTAAAAGTGTTGTTTGGTGGTATTTTGTTAAATTAATTATATTGCCCTTAATTTGACTTATTATAAATTTATAGGGTTTGAAAATTACATATGAATTCACTAGTATTTGTAGATTTATTCTAGAGTTTTTATTAGATTAGAAATTTAATATTTATTCTATATTTGTTACTTTGTTTATTTTTCTAATTATAAGTTATAAGGTTATATCATAATTTTAGTTTCTATAAACTCATAATTATTTAACTTAAAGGTACTGATATGTTTTGAATATTGAAACTTAGGTTTTTAAATATTAAACAGTTTTCTTTATTATTTTATTTCGAACATTATGTATTTTTAAAGTCTTATTGTAAGGATTCTTTATTCTAATTTATTTATACCTAAAATTTAAATCGCGAAAAGTTTAGAGTGATTTACGATTTTTTATTATCGTTCTTTTATGTTTCTACATTTTATTTATAATATTTATTATAATCAGGTTATGAAAAATTAAGGGAATTACAAAAAGTCTGTGAACTAACGCAACTTTACTAATATAATGATTTATGTGGTAAACATAAAGGTAAGAGTGTAATAGACACCTATACATAGTATCACACCCCGCCCCTCATGCTGCCTTTGGGGCAGGCAAAAGCCTTAGGTCTGGGGTTCGAATCCTAGAGGTTGCAGACTGGGTTCAACTCTGCCTAAGGGTAACAATACCTATAGTACCCGTGGTACCCTGCAGGGCATGCGTTGGTTGGGATCACCATGATGCAATGGCGGTGTCAGCCATTATCACTAGGGGGCCAGTGGTGGGTTTGCCTGCCCTGACATCACATCGCCGTTGCCTGAGGGAGCGGGTGTGACACATAGCTATCTTGATCAGATAGGAGTAATATAGATCTGATATCATAAGCTAAAACACAACCACAATTCAAGAAAGAATACTAGTCACGGTCATGAGCATGGCTGTGATCTCCTTGGAAGCCTAAAATAATACCAATCATGGCCATAATCTTAATTGTGATCTCTTCTGCACAAAGATTAAAACTTATCACAGTCGTAACAGAAGGAGTTATCTCCTTAGAAAATAAATTTTATACACACCACAACTGTGACGGACCCCGTAATCCTCTCGGATCTTATTTTCAAAGCCTATCATAGTCGTGATCTCCTCGGAAGCCTAAAAATAGTACCAATCATGGCATAATCTTAACTGTGATCTCCTCTATATAAAATTAAATCTATCATGATCGTAATAGAAGGAATTATGTCCTCGGAAAATAAATTTTATACACATCACAACGTAATGGACCTCGGATCCTCTCGGATCTCATTTTCAAAACCTATCACCATCGTGATAACCCCCCATGATCTACAATGTGCTTAAGTTTAAGCCCATCACAGTCGTAACATAGGAAGTCATCTTCTCAAGTCATAAAACTTTCATTGATCACGGTTGTGATGTTGCATGTGATCTCCTTTAACTTATGTCTCAACACTTACTATGTCCATGATACAAGCCGTTATCTCCACCTACCAAAAATTTATACTTGTCACGCTGAGATCACCAATCATGGCATACATCACTCCTATGACCTGACTGGTGATACAAGAAAAAGTTAATTTTCCCTCATCATCATCTGAATCTTGCCGATGACCATTGCCTTGTTTCATCACTACCATATCATGCCCAAGATTGACACCTACACTCCAAGACTTTGTAACCTACAAGAACCTTTTGAATAAAGGAAAGACAATTAAAATAGTAGATTAAAGTTTTGGCATCCAACTTGTAATAATTCAAGTGTTTCGGAGATATAATTTAGAATAAAGCAACTAAGCTTAAGGGATACATGCATAAATTGAAATACAAATTTGGTCTCCCTAAGATTTTAAGATATCAAGTATAAGACTTGTATATAGATATTTGACATGATTGCATTTACTAAAGATACATATCTAAAATAAGATCAAAAGAAACATAATGAAAATAAATAATGATAGATGATTCGGCCAAAGGAAAAATAATGAACTTAAATGAGTTAATTTAAGACTTAATAAAACATAGCACAAAACAAGTAATTGAACTTGGAAAAAGAATAGAAAATGCAAAATAAGAATAATAGCATCATAATATAATTTTTGGACCCTTAGGAAAACATGGAAGGAAATATAATGACTAGTTTGACTTAACAAATGAACCATATTAGAAATATGAAAATAATGCTAGAAATAATAAAACCCAAGCTTATGACACTTAAACACCAATAAGGCATATTACATAACTATTGTATAATGATGTATCTGTTTATCCCATTTTATAGGAGAAATAGATTAGTTTTGGACCTTTCAGTAGATTATTACAATGATAAGAAAGGATCGACATATGAGTAGTTTTAACATTATCACATTGTTTATGCTTATAGTATAGTTACATATGTCATGCCCCAAATGATACCTTAAAACGTAATAGTCCGCCACACATAATATTAAAACTTGAGAATGACTACCTTAGTCACTCGGAAGCTTTTATATCGGTACAAAGCGGACGTTCACAATAAAAAGATGCCGATGGAGTTATGCATTTTAAGGTAGTGGTAATAGAACATGGAAGACAATACTATGATAATTTCATAAAAAAATATAAGGTCTTACAACTCTATGGGGCATTCCCCTGATGATCACAGAAATTGTCTTATAGCTAAAAGAGCTTTTGTAACACAAAACGGATTTTCAAGGAAATTTATCATCAAAATCCAAAAATAAATTTCCTCCAAAAGCTCTCAAAGTCTCATAATGCCTACTTTCTCTAATGAGTCTTTGGGATTGGCTCAAAAGTAACCTTGCATCAAAAATCTATTTGGAGGTAAGCGACAACATGCTTAGTGAGACATCCTTACAATATCGTATCCATAACAAACAAGTTGATTATTTAATAGTACGCAATGCATCCACCCTATGCTTACACATACATACTTACAACCTACTAGAAATTGTACGTAGAATGGATTTATGCCCTCCATATCGAGGGTTAGGGATTACTTTGAAAATATTGGGGTGCTTCCAACCATCACACTTTATTGGGTCTCGATCAACCACCATTACTTAGTCCATGAGTTTTCTTACCCAAAGCAATCAATTTAGTATGGCTCCTCTATGAGGCTATATTCCCCAAGCGTAATAGTTCCTTATGCTGAAGCTAAGCATCTCACCTTTTTAGTCCCACATGTAGGAGAAGTAGTGAAAAATGAGATGCGACTCGACCTTATGCCATGCATGATTAATTTATAATTAAATTTCTGAATAGAGTTAAATTTCCAGTTAAGGCAATCAACACAATTTTTGCACACATATAACATCATAATATTGAAACAAGCATATTAATCAAACGTGAACAGTTTCAATATGCTTATGATTTCTTGATTAATCATGAAATTCACTACACATCCCCAAAAAATTCCCACAAACAATTTCATTTTATCTTCTATCTAAATTTTAGTGCACTAAATTACAAGCACAAACAATAATACGAAAAACGTAAGGTAACTCACTCGGCCATTTATAATCTTATTAATTAAAATAATATTTCGATAAGGGATCATTGTAAACTTTATTACCTAGAAAAAAGAAATATCCGAAATGAGTATTTTATAGAGGATCTACTTAAATTTCTAACTTAATAAATTAAAATCACGTCTTTTTTCCCGTTACAAATATTTGAACCTAAAATGATTATATCTTGCTCATTTTAACTCGAAATTTCATGCATAACTAGTCGATTTTTTACTACTTTAGGTGATTTATCCATTTCTAAGGTTATTTTAATTTTTGGAGTCATTTAAGGGTCCGACTGGTATTGTACAAAATGGTCCTAAACTATTCCAGATTTGATTTTGTGATATTTTGCTATTTTTACTTTATTTAGACCTACTAAATTGATATATCTTATTTTTATACTCAAATGAAAAGTTCTATATAATATAAGTAGCTCAAAATACATATATAATCCTAGTGATATTATTCAAAAAATTTCTAACAAATTGTCTTATGAAATAACCGAAAACTTTAAGTTTAGGAAAAATGGGTATTGTTGGTTGAAACTTGTTTTTCTCAAAACTTTTACCAATGTATATTTTTAGGTAAAAATTGTGGTTCCATGATATTTCATTCCTATATGATAAAAAATTCATTTGCTAAGTTTTATTTTCTAAAACATGGAATTTGAAGTGTAAATTGAGTAGGTTTTTTTTTTTTTTTGAAATCATGTCGTCATGAAATTAAGAGGATGATCTTGTTTTATATTTTCTTTTGGTAAAAAACTCTCTTCACATCTTGAAAATATGTTTTAAATTAATATCTTGCTAACAAAGAATTATAAATTCAAAAATGGATCAAATCTTTTATTTTAGCATAACAACATCAACATTAAAAATTCACGTACATGGACATAAATACCATATTTTAAACTTACAATTTATGGTAATAAAAAAAATAATAAAGATTATCAATATATGGACAGGTCCCCTTAAATAGTAAGATAATCAAGAGCAAAGTAAAACAAAAATAGAAGTCTTAGAGTTAGGACAAGACTTCTTGAGACTTGAATTATCCCAGTCACCATAAAAATAAAAGCAAAATAAGAGTAAAATAAATAAAATGGAAGCTTTAGAATTTTTGGACAAAACATTCCCGGGACTTAGATTAAGGACAAGTCCCCTTTGTTTTGACTTGATTAAAGACAAGTCTGAGACTTAGATAAAGGGTAAGTTTCAAATTATATATTAAGAACATGAAATAAATAAAAAGCATGAACTAAATGTCAGATTAGTGAGCTATAAGCTCATAATGATATAAATATTTACATAATCATATTTATACATATAGATAGTTAGATTAGATAACAAAAATATATCAACAAGAATATAACTTTAACATGATCATAAAGTAGATGAGATATGAGTTTTATTTTTAGCATTATCATCCATAGCTTTTATGCATCATGGGGAGATTTTATCTATGGATAATGCAAGAAACAACACCTAATATCAACAAAGGATATATGAGGAATGTGTTTATCTTAAAAAGATGAATCAAAGAAGTGTTTTTGTGTTAAAATAGAGAGGAGCAGCAAGGTTTTTGCACCAACGAAGGAGAAGAAAATAGAAAAAAGAATGAGAGAAAAGAAAGGAATTTGTAAAAAGATGTGAAGTGTTGAATGGAGGAAGTGTAGGGGGTATATATAGAGATGATTTTATGAATTAAAGTAGGATAATTAATTTGAAAAAGAAAAAATAGAAGCTGCAGCAAGGACTACAGTAGACGTAAATAAGGTTGAGAAGAAAGAAAAAGAAGAGAAAAAATAATAAAAAATGACAAGCTTGACATGTAATGAGTTAACTTGTAAATGTGGTAAACAAGATATGGTGTATAAGAAATAGGCATAAATTATAAGAAAAAAATGGCATCAAGTAATGGTAGAAATAAAGCAAATAGTGATGAATATTAACAGTAAAATATCATATAAGTTACATGTAGAGATAAATACGGGTATTTGAGCTATATCTGACATTTTGTATGACCAAAAAATTTTTTATCTGATATTTTATAAATATCTAAATATTTTTTGAGTATAATTTGATTGTTGGAAAATTTATCTTTTTTTTTGCAAATTGGTAAACAAATATGAAAACTGATCCCTGTAAAGTTCTAAAACGACCAGATTTTTGGAGTATATGATTTTTTAGAATTTATATATAATATATACATATATATGATTCATAATTAGAGTTCATTTATTTTTATTGTTTAAAGTTTTAGGGTCGGTATTGCCAGATCTAGGGTTGCTATAACTCATTGCTTGATCTAGTTGGCTTTCTTGGTTTTAAATTTTTATTTTGGTTCTAAACTTATTTTAAAACTATCGTAAAAGAATATTATTGAATTAATGTATTTTATGTAACTATTGACACATAATGGCAAGAGATTAATCATAGATTCAATGACAACATGATAAATCTTCTTACTCTTAGTTGGATGCTAGAAAGGTATTGATCTATCCTCTTATTGATCGTTTGATTCGATTAGTCTTGACTTTACCAATTTCGATCGCAACATCAGAACACTCATTTTCTGCCATGAAGATAGTGAAGAATAGACTAAGAAATAAGATGGGTGATGAACTTTTCTCAGATTGTCTTTTAACTTACATAGAGAGAAGCATTGCAGAATAGATTAGCACAGATTCAATCATAAATGAGTTTTATGACATGAAAGAGCAATGAGTTAGACTTCGATTATTGTTTTTCCTTTAGTTTGACAGTTGTATGTTCTCCTTTATATAATAATAACATGGAAGTAGCTTTCATAATATTTATTATTCCTTCGCCCCAGTTATTCAATCTTGTGTCTGTCCCGCATGTAACCCTTCCACTTGGGATTTCTCGTATGTATGTTTTTGATAAACCTAATTTCTTTTAATGAGTTTGTGAGTGGAAAACCAACAAAACAAAAAAAAAAAAAAATCACAAATTGGACCAAACCAAATTGAAAGCATAGTTTTCTAAGCAATTTGCTCTAGAAAATTCTCAATTAGAATCAATCCATAAAACTAAACTATACCGTTTAACAAAAAAACATAATAATGTTTTACTCATATATATCAATTTTTTCATGATTGATTATACGTTATAATTTTCCTGTGATTTCATCATGGTATTTATTATTTGATGAATATGATTAATATTAACTTGACCTTTTTTTAGTTGTTTATTTTTTTTCCAATTCAAAATATATTCCTTTTGTAGGTGACTTAATGTTGTCTTTCCTCCCCCCCCCTCCCCCCCCTTTTGTTAATCTATTTAAACTATCTAGTATGCACTTTCTTTATTTTGTTATGATTGTAATTATGTATTAGTTGTTCAATGTATTTTTGTTGGTGGATTATTAATTAGATAGTTTTGTAGAGAATAATGGAATTATAATTTGCTATGTATTAGTTATTAGTAAATGTATTTAGTTGATGGATGATTGACTAATGACCAAATGGTTTTCTAAAGGACAATGGATTATGAAAGTGATACTATTATGAAGTACTTTGTTGTCATTTATAATTCGAATATTATAAAACAATATCTTTTCTTTTCTTTTTTTATTTTTAGAGCAACAATTTTTTTCATCACAAAGTTACAATAATTGCATTTATATATTATTATACATATATAATTTCATGTTCTTTTTGTAGCAGTATTATGGATTATCTTCGTACCAATCTTTATTTATATCGCCCTCCAAAAAATAGATAGTTTGGTGCTTATATTTAGGATGGAGTATCTATTATCCTCATATCATTCATTTTATCTTTTTCTTTTCATATTTAAATATTTGAATATTCATCTAAATATAAATTATTAGAACAAAATATTTTTTCAATTAAAATTTTTATTTAATCCATGACCTGAATCGAACCAAATCATTATTCATGATTTGAAAAATTTCTAATATCACCAAATTGTTATTTGATAATTTGGTTTGGAATTAACAAATTAGAATCATAAATTATGATCTTATTCAATTTTAAACTAAAACTCCAATCAAACTGATACAAGTCTACCCTAAATCAACATATGTGATGATCTTATGCTTATTTCTGCTTTAGGTGCACTCTCCTCCAATCATGGATCTTTATTAGATTAGTGCTAACAAAATACATATAATAAATAACGAATATACTTAAAATTATTAAACTCAAAATAAATATTTGTCCAATTATGTAATGGAGACTACGGGTCTGTTTGTTTGGCTTTTTCGTACAGATACAGACACTTTTTAAAAACTTTTTTCTAACAAATTATTTATTAAGAAATAGATATGGATAAAAAAACATGACAATTTTCATCAAAAGATCAAATATAGATAAAATATAAATACAAATTTAACATATTTACACATATCATTTTAAAAAATATACAGATATAGAGAAAAAACAGACCAGCCAAATAGACCCTACCAAATGGTTCTATGAGATGTTGGATTTCTCCAAATGGATTATACAAATATTACATTCAATAATACAGCTTTGAATTTGCACCTTTTTTTTTTTTTTTTAAAGCTGGAACATTTGTACCACATGGTTTCTTTTCTTTTTTATTTTATTCTATTACTACAACAATAACTCCTTTAAAAAGGCCTTCTAATGAGCTATTACTATGCCATTTGATAAGAGCAATGGTGACATCTCAAGTTAAATCCACAGTGATGCAAATCAATGTAAACTCCAGGTTTGATTCCCATCCTTAATGGCACAAAAAATAAAAAACTCCATAATCTAGTTAAAAGGACAATGAAGTATTTTCGGCAATGTTAACGAAAGAGATCCATGATGCAGTTAAAACAGAAAAAAAAGAAAAAAAGATTTATATTCAATAGTGATACTTAGCAATGCCAGTCTCACTTGGGACGTGAATAAGTTGGATAACGTTTTAGTTGTGGCCTGCATGTGTTTTTTTCCATTTTATATATAGTACTGGTCCCACGATGTTGAACTGAACACGTGGAGGAAATGTATTTTACAATAGAGAGAGAATCCAGGCATCCTGTCGTGCAAGTGTGTAAGGTATATATAATTATGGGTATGTTTGGATTGTCTGTTTTTCATCTGTATCTGTATCTTTTTTAAAATGATATGTGTAATATATATCCGATTTGCATCTAAATTTTATCTATATTTATTCTATTTATTCTTTTGATTAGAACTGTCAAATTTTTTTTTACTATATTTATTTGTTGATAAATAATTTGTTAGAAAAAAGTTTGAAAAAGTGTCTGTATCTGCCAGAAAAAAGTCAAAACAAACAGACCCATACTCCGAAGGGTCTTTCTTTACGTATATAATATTAATATTAATAAAATTTTTATATAAAATAAGTAGTTCCCAATGAATCTTTCTTTGTTTTAGATTTTTTTTATCATAATTTGTTTGCTTGTTTTTTTTCTTATGGCCAAATATCATAATTTGTTTGCCTACGAAGCCAATATTGTGCATAAAGATCACGTACTTTAAGCTATTAATTAAGTTTGTAGAATGAATTTTTCTTTTTGTGCTTTTTTTTTTTGGGTTCTGGGGTGGGTGGGTGAGGTTGGGGGGTGTCCGTCCAAAGTAGAATGAATATGAAAAAAATCCTTCACGTATAAGGTTACAAAACAAATGACATATATAGATCGTGCAGTTTACATACACAAGAAAAGTTCCTCCTTTCCTTTCATCATCTTATTTGTTTTACCAGGCACTAAGGAATCTTATTATGAGATAAGCTTATTGTTAATAATATGAAGAGAAAAAAAAAATATATATATATATATATGTATATCCTGTTAGGATTAAACCTTTAAATCTCTAAACTCAATAATACATGTACAATATTAGGGCACAAACACATAGAATTAGTTGCAAAAGCGTATCTTAATACATGATATGAAAAAAATACAGAATCCTTTTGATTTAGATGGCTTGATCTTCCAAGTCAATATGCTACCTTTAGAAAAAATCTTCTCTCTCTATATATATTATCTCTGATGATGAGATGTCAAAGAGTAATATGATGCATTTGACTTGGAGACCACAACCATATATTTATATATATCCTTATTTATTATTTCCTATTTTGCCCATCATAAAATAGGAAATAATATATCCGATCTCTACACATAATATTCCATACTTAATATATATGATGCATTTGAAGTCCATAACTTTATTAAATGACTTTAATTAAACTTTATATATTATGATAGCTCTATTACACAATTAATTTAATTCACACATACAAGCCCACGAAATTGGTTTATTAAAAATAAACCTTACAATCTCTCACTTGGGCTATATGTGTGTAGCCTTATAATTTGTATAAACCGTGTGAGTACTCAAGATTTTGTTATTATTGCCAAATACATCTTGAAACAATCATGGCCTTCAATAATATCAATATAGGACCAAAGCAAACTTCGTCACATATATCGTAACTAACCCTTTAATGATCACATATATCAATATAATTAAATCACATGGATCAAGTATGGATGTGTAGCATGAAAATTACATGTGACGTGATCTAACATGTCTATTTCCAACTGATCCAATCTTATACTTTATACTGTATGAGTTCAGATATCAAATTTGAACAAGGAACATTATAATTGGAATTAACTTTATTACTTTATAACTGAAATCTGTAACCATAATTGTATCATATCTGCAGACAGTTCAATATGTCTATAATAATGAGCACTAGTTCAGAACACAAACTCCCACTAAAACTAAATATCTTGAAAGATACATAGCACCCATATGAGCAATATGCCCATGAAAGACCTTGGTTGGTAAATCTCTAGTAAGCGGATTCACAATCATGGAGTTTGTTCCTAGTCCTCTATAGATGCCTATCCATTCTAAACTCTTTCTTTCATAACCAGGAACTTAATGTCAATATATTTTGACTTCGTTGAGCTCATGTTGTTGTTGGAATACAACATAGCCAATTTATTGTCACAAATTATCTTTAGTAGTCTTTCAATATTACTTATAATGCACAATCCAGTGACAAAAGTTTGTAGTTATATCCCATGATTAGATGCTTCATAATAGGATATAAATTCTACCACCATGGTGGAAGAAGCCATAAGTGTATGCTTAGCATTTTTTCTAAGAAATTGCTCCTCTAGCAAGCAGATAAGTGCATCCTTATGTAGATCTTAAGCTATCTTGGCATCTGGTGAAATCAGAATCAAAACACCCAATGGTCTCCAATTGATCTGATTTCTTGTAAGCATATAATCTGAAAGTGTTTTGAAACCACCACACAATTTTGTGGTGAGAGCCTTTCATGTATATATATATATATATATGTTTACAAATGGTATAATAGAATAAATACACATACATATTGATTACAAAATATATGAAAGAATCATCCATTCACATTCCTATAAATGATTGGTCAAAGGGTGCATTTAATTGAGGGTCAAAGAATACATTTATGGTATGCCTTAGATTAAGGCAGAGAATCCTCAACCCATAAAAATTGCACTTTTGTTGTCACAGAGAAGAACATGTTGCTATGGAAGAGAAATTCTAAGGTCATGAAGAAGATGCATGAGCCAAAGAATTTCAGCGAAAGTGAGAGCAAGGGCACGATAGTCAGACTCACAGCTTGAACGAGAAACAGTAAGTTACTTCTTGACACTCCAAGAAACCAAGTTGTTGCCAAGGAAAATAGAATAACCAGAAGTAGAGCGACGAGTGTCAGGACATCTTACCCAGTCGGCATCAGAGTAAGCAACTAAAGTACTAGGAGCAGCAGATGGACTAAAAGTGAGGCAAAAATGTGGTGTGCCCTTAACATAGTGAAGAATGCGTTTCACAGCAAGAAAATGGTCTTTAGTTGGAGAGTGCAGAAATTGACCGATAGAGTTTACGGCGTAAGCAATATCAGGACGCGTGATAGTTAAATACTGGAGAGCACCAACTAGAGAGCGGTAAAAAGTGGGATCCGAAAACAGAGGACCGTCAGAAGACAGGTGTTGAGAGATAACCATGGGGGTGTGAACAGGCTTGTTATCAATTAACTGAGCTCATATGAGAATATCCCGTGCATATTTGAGCTGACTGATAAATAAACCATCAGTTGTGGATGTAGCTTCTAGACCAAGAAAGTAACTAAGAGAACCAAAATCCTTAGTAGCAAACTCATAATGAAGCTTACGAATAAATCTATCAAGAAGAGAAGAGTTATTGCCTGTAATAATGATGTCATCAACATAAAGGAGCAAATAAATAATGTCAGGCTGCTTGTGAAAGACAAAAAGCGATGTGTCGGCACGATTGGAATAAAAACCAAGTTGAATAAGAAAAGAGCTAAGTCATTGAAACCAGGCACGAGGAGCTTGTTTGAGACCATAAAGAGCTTTCTTCAACTAAAAAACATGATTGGGAAAGCAATGGTCAATATACCCGGGAGGCTGTTCCTTAAATATAGGTTCAGTAAGATGACCATTAAGAAACGCATTCTTCACATCAAGTTGGCAGAGAGGCCATTTATTGGTCACAACAAGAGAGAGTACAACACGAACAGTAGTAGCTTTGATAATCGGGCTAAAAGTATTAGTGTAGTCAAGACCAGGTACCTGTGTATAGCCTTTGGCAACAAGGCGGGCTTTGAGGCACTCAATGGATCCATCAGGCAAGTATTTAGTTCGAAACACCCATTTAGAGCCCACAATGTTGGTGTTGGCAGGTCGAGGGACCAAAATCCAAGTACGATTATTTTGCAGGGCTTGAACTTCTTCATCCATAGCAGTAAGCCAAGCAGGATTCTTAGTAGTAGATTTGAATCCTTTGGGCTCAGTGGATGCAAGGAGGGCAGAGAGAAGACTGGAGGAGCCCAAGAGAGCAAGATTTGCCGGGTGGCGAGGTTTGAAAATACCAATTTTGGCTCGTGTAATCATGGGATGAGAGGCCATTGAAGTAGCTGCAGTAGGAGCAAGAGTAGGCAGTTCAGTGGGGAGCTCAAGAGAAGCGGAGCTAGGATCTGAGGGTGGCAAAGATTGACCTGCAAGAGAATTATTGGCGTACAAAAACTCATCCACTGGATCAGTACAAAGACCACACGAGTTAAATCCGGATTGTGTAATGTGCTGGGGATAGGGCTTAGATAAAGATGGAAGCGTGTTTGTAAGGAGAAGACTTGGTTCTAGAAAATTTGAAAAGTAAAGGGACGATATGGATTGAGCCTGGGAGGTATTGAGGAAGGGAAAGTGAGTCTCATCAAATTAAGCATGTCGGGTGAAATAGATCCTAGAGGTGATGGGGTCAAGACAACGGAACCCTTCATAAGAGGGGCGGTAACCCATAAAAATGCAAGGAATACTACGGGGTGAAAATTTGTTAGACATATAATCATGTAAACAAGGATAAACACGACAACTAAATAGATGACAATTTTCATAATTCGGAGAAGAACCATATAGAAGCTCAAAGGGAGACTTTCCTCCAAAAAGTGGTGTTGGCAAACAGTTGATGATGTAGGCCACAGTGCTAAAGGCTTCAACCCAAAAGCGAGGGAGAGTGTGAGAGTGGAAAAGCAGGGCCAAACCGGTTTCAGTCACATGATGGTGTTTTCTTTCTATGCAACAGTTTTGGGCGGAAGTATATGGACAGAGAAGTTGATGATGAATGCCAAAAGTATGAAGATGAGTTTTAAAGCAATTGCTAGTAAATTCTGCACCACCGTCACTTTGAAATATTTTTATACAAGCAGAATGTTGATTTTCCACAAATTTTTGAAATTGGATAAAAGTATCATAAAAGTCAGATTTGGATTTTAATGGATAAAGCCAAGTGAAACGAGAATAATCATCAATAAATAAAACATAGTAGGTAAAACCCAAATTTGATTTTACGAGTGAAGGATCCCATATATCACAATGAATAAGATCTAAAACATTAGACGATCGACGTTTATTACAAGAATAAGGCAAACGATGATTTTTTGCAAGTTGGCATGTATCACATAATGTAGGAGATGATAATAAAGAAGTAAGATGAAGCTGTCCTTTTTTATTTAAAAAGGAAATAACAGAATGGTTTACATGTCTAAGGTGAGTATGCCATAATTCATATGAAGCATCAAGAGATTTATTTTTAAGGACAGAAATAAAAGCGGAATGTCCACGCTCTAGCTCATATAGGCCTCCATCTCGTTTATCGATTGCCACCACCCGTCCCGTTTGACGATTCTGAACAGTGAAAAAATCATTAGTAAAAGTAACACATAACGGAAAATCATGTGTTAATTTACTAATGGACATAAGATTTTTTGTGAGGTGAGGGACAGCTAAAACGTCTAACAGATGAAGATTTGGGGAAGGAGAAATTTGACCAGTGTGGGTAATGGGTAGAGACGCACCATTTCCGACAATCACACAATCCTTACCCGTGTGTAGTTAGTGGATTGGTCCAAAGTGGAGGAAGTTGGAGTCATATGGGCCGAAGCTCCTGTGTCCAAGAACCAATCGAAAGCGTCACTTCTAGACACAGAGCATGAAGTGGTAAAGGATTCGGCAAGTTATGCTGATTGGTCATGTTGATGCCGATCGTAGCGTTGCTTGCACCGATCAGCATAGTGGCCTTCCAAGCGGCAGATCTAGCACCGTGGCGGACGACGACCTTGAGTGGGTTGGGCACGGCCATTTCCACGGCTACGTCTAAAGTTAGAGCGGCCACCCCCGCGTTGGGAAGATCTTTGGTGAGCGGTGAACACTGCAACTAAAGGTGTAGGAGTCTCAAGAGATTTTTGAAAGAGTTCAAAACTCTCAGCCTTATATGCAAGATCCAGGAAGTAAGGAAGAGGCATTTGTGCCATCTGGAGAGTAGAGAAACTAGAGAAATCGGATCCGAGACCATGAAGAAACTAGTGAACTTTGTCAGTTTCATCAACAGGGCGACTAATGGCATGAAGTTGATCGCAAACGGTCTTGAAGGCACGGGCATAGGCAGTGACTGGAAGAGTACCGCGCTTCATAAATTGTAGGTCATCTTTGAGGAGTATCTCAGGCTTTGGAGCAGTGGCTGAAGGTATTTTCGAGAGCGGTCCAGACCTTGCGGGATGTAGAGAGGCTGACGGCTTCAGCCATGGCTTCCTCTATGAGAGAGGAGAAGAGAAAGCTTAGGAGACATTGATCGATGGCTTTCCATGCTAAGTGTTTGACATTTGTTGTTGAAAAGGTAGGCGGATCAAATGGAGGTGGCGGCTCAAGGGTACCATCCACATGACCCAGTTGACCTTGGCTCTCAAGAAGACGAAGAAGTTGGCTCTTCCATAAGAGGTAGTTAGAGGAGGAGAGTTTGATTATGACCATGTGAATCATGGTGTTGAAGGGAAGGAGGCTGGGAGAAGAATCAGAAGCCATTTGGGGATCGAGGGATGTTAATCCTAATTATGCTCTGATACCATGAAAGTATTTTGAAACCACCACATAATTTTGTGGTGAGAGCCTTTCATATATATATATATATATAGTTTACAGATGGTATAATAGAATAAATACACATAAATATTGATTACAAAATAAATGAAAGAATCAGCCATTCAAACTCCTATAAATTATTGGTCAAAGGGTGTATTTAATTGAGGGTCAAAGAATGCATTTATGGTACGCCTTAGATTAAGGCAGAGAATCCTCAACATAATCCTTTCTTCTTTGTAAACTCTACATGGCTCTCTTTGCTGCTTTCTAATGATCCACCCCAGGATTACTCAAATATATGCCTAACATTCCAACAATGTATGAAATATCCAAACACGTGCATACTTTAGCATATATAAGGCTCAACAATCAAAATCATTATTGGGACATTGACTTAAACCGAATTTTTTACCTTTAGCAATAAGGGTATCTCCTGGTTTACATCATGCATGCTAAACCTTTTGAGCACTCTCTTAATATAGCTCTTTTGTAATAATCCAAGAATGCCTCGTGAACGGTCATGATGTATTTGAATTCCTAATACAAAAGAAGCTTCACCAAGATCTTTTATTTCAAACTTTTGTGATAGAAATCTTTCAGTTTCACATAATAGGCTCATATTATTTGTGTCAAGTAATATGTCATCCACATATAATACCACAAAAAACAAACTTACTCTTACTGAAATTGTGGTATACACAATCATTTATATTGTTCATCTCAAAACCATATGAGACAATGATTTGATGAAATTTGTGATACTATCATTAAGATGCTTGCTTAAGCTCATGGATGGATTTCTTTAACTTGCAAGTCATTTTCTTTAAATCTCCTTGTTCAAAGTTTTCTAGTTGCACCATATAAATCATTTCATAAATTCATCATTGAGAAACACTATCTTTACATCTATCTAATGTAACTCAAGATCAAAATGCACTACAAGTAATATTATAATCCATAAAGAGTCTTTCAAAGAAATAAGACAGAAAGTCTCTTTGCAGTCAATAATGCCTTCCCTTTGAGTGAAGCCCTTAGCCACAACACATGCCTTATACCTCTTTATATTGCCTTTTGAATCCTTTTTGGTTTTAAATATTCACTTGCAACAAATGGGTTTCGCACCTTTAAGCAATCGTACAAGATCATAAAAATGTCATTAGCCTTCATGGATTTCATCTCTTTTTTCATGGCATCTATCTATTTTTGAGAATAAAAACTTTCCATGGCTTGATGGAAATTGATCATATTTTCTTCCATCATTCCAATGTCATCCTCATGTTTTTAGAGAAATACAACATAATCATTCGGAATTGCACTTCTCCTCTCTCTAGTGAATCTTCTTAATGGCACTGGTTCTTGAGGATTTGAAGTTTGTTATTCTGGAGTTGCTTGAATTTGAATAGGAGAACCATTTGTGTTACTTTTTCCTAAATATGCTTCTAGAACAATGTCAGGTACTATAACCTGATCTTGAACACTGTCAATAGTAGCTAGAGAGTTATCAATATGTTCCTCTTCAAGGACAAATTCCTTAGCCTTATCTCCCTCAACAAAATCAACATCCTCAAAGAACCTAGCATTAATTGTCTCAACTAATGTCTTAGTAGTAGGATCATAAAACTTGTAACCCTTAGATCTTTCAAAGTACCTTATAAAGTAACAACTAATGGTCCTTAAGTCTAGTTTCCTTTGATTTAGCCTATAGGCCTAACCTCAGCTGGACACCCCAAACATGCAAATGTTATAAATTAAACATCTTGCCTGTCCAAAGTTCATATGGGGACTTGGCAGTTGCATTGGTTGCTACTTATTGAGTAAGTATGCTGTGATTTTCAATGTCTCTCTCTTTATAAAATTTTTACACAAAAGAAACAATCATCATGATCTGCTTCCTTATATTGTATCTTTTGCGTGTCTTTATTGCAACATCCTCATCTCTATACCTTATTGAGATATACTTTGCTAAGAATGTACCAGATACAATCTTTTCATTATTAGCAACCCTTTTCTCAATATCTTAAAGGTATTCTTATTTGTCCCAATTTTATCAATTCAAGTAATGTTGGTAGAAATATTTGAAGTAACACTAATAACTGAACAAAGAACAAAACAAGTAGAAACTAAATTATGCTCACATTCATACTAAAACTATATAATTCAAATAATGACATAACCCATCACAAGATACCTAGCACAACATTTACATCCAGTCTTTTGACAGAGATGAAAACTTGTAAGTGGTACTCTTGGTGCAGTGATCAAACATTGATAGTAAATTTTTGTTAAATGATTAAACCTTTCTTTGGACCGACTAATCATTCACATGAAAAACTAAATAATCATCACATAAATATCACCGCAAGTGTACATGTAAGTCAGTCAAACATTAACCCTCATTTGGGCCTATCAATATTCACATGACTTACATCTACACAAGCTTTTCTACATATTCAAGCAAATGATTTCCATGGAAGAGGCTACTTTGGTAGCATCTATTTCAAATTTTTTTTTTTAAATAGTAGATATAAATTCGTCATAATTTGAATTCCTTTTTTTTTTTTTTAGACACCAAGTACAATATTAATAACTATTCTTTGTACAAAAATACCAATTGTAAATAGTGTCATCTAAAACAATAATAAATGTTGATAATAATTATGATAACGATGTGCCTTCCTTTGGGCCGACAAATCGCATGCATGAAACAGAAAATATCACATATTTATTATCACATGTCTATCATTTGGCCAAATAATAACCTTTCTTTGGGCCGATTATTATTTGCATAGAAATAGACATTTCATTCAAATCTTTATCATGAAATCTAAATATCTTGAAATAAATAAAAAAAGTAAAGTTTACTTTTGTAACATATTATTCCAATTTATTTTAAGAAGATAGTTAGACAAGATTATCAAAATAAATAGAATAAGTAAACAAAGGTTTACTTTTATCTCAATCTTTAACCTGATCTTTTAAGATCACTTTACACTTAATAAAATCCAATTTAGATATGCTTCATCTGTATTCGTTTTACAATAGTAATATTAAAAAAATTATATCTTTTTATGTCAATTCCATAATACATTATACGAAAATCAAAACATTCCAGTTTTATTTAATTGGATCCGTATCAAGGAATAATGAAGGAAACTATCTAGAGCAATTAATTGGTTTCCTAAATTATTCAAAAAGCTACGAAAGCAAACATGACAATTGCCAAATTAGTCAAATCACTGTAAACGTAAAAATCCAATATCAACCACAAACATTTTAACTTGCCAAGATTATTCAAATGAAGGCCATTCCATAGATTGAAGATCTGCAAGATGACTTTCTTTCCCAATTAACATGATTATCAATTTCAACTACGATAAATAAAAGGTTAAAGCTTATCAATGAATGTTTCAACCATAGAAATCATTCTCCTTCAAAGGCATATCCTTCATTCAATCAAACTTATAAAAGTACCAGGCACTGAATTCATAAAAGTATAAGAAATCAATATTCCATTAATTTCGAATGTGAACTTGAATCATATATACATTCAAATCAACGAAAAGAGCATCAGTACCATGAATTATAGGGCATGATCTATATTAAAATCCTATAACTAAATTGATATATTTATAATAATCGTCTCCTTCATGAGAAAACTTCCATAATTATCAGTATGTATAAAAGTACCAATATGTATGATCCAGTCATGCACCTTTTACATATCAACATGAAACACACATTTTATGATGTCAATCCCATCTTGAATTTGTAGAAAAAAAAAATCACATTTGCTTCTTATAGTAGCATGGCATAATCAAGATTTGTAAGGCTTAGATATTTGGAAAGTAGTATCACGAACAAAACGATGGATTGGATTAAAAAAATATTAGACCTTAGATATTTTTTTCTTAAAACCTTAACCTTAAAAATTAGAGAAAAGAACCTTAAACTAATATCAATATTGAAAACTCTAATCTTTAAAAGATTATGAAAGAGCCATAAGCAAATCAATCAACAACAATAACCCTATGGCTGTAATCTCGCATATGACCGTTCTGATTACCTTGTTGGGATTAAACCTTTAAATCCCTAAACTAAATAACACATGTGTAAGATCAGGGCACAAAGATATAGAAGTATTTAGAAGCATACCTTAATACATGATATGAAAAACATATGAAATCCTTTTGATTTAGATGGCTTGGTCTTCTAGTCAAATGCTACCTTTAGGAGAAATCCTCTCTCTCTATATATTCTCTTTAATGATAGGATGTTAAAGAGTGATATGGTGCATATAACTTAGGGACCATGACCATATATTATATATATATATAATATATCTCCTTATTTTATTTCCTATTTTGCCCATCATAAAATAGGAAACAATATATCAGTTTTTACACATAATATTTCATACTTAACATATATGATGCATTTAAAGTTCAAACTTTATTAGATAACTTTAATTGGACTTTATATATTACGATACTTTATTACACAATTAATTTAATTCACACGTATAAGCCCACAAAATTGATTTATTAAAAATTAACCTTACATATCCCTCCAATTTTAGAGCAAGAGTTTTCCTCGGGCTTTGACATTGGATGATGAAAGAAAATTTCTTTCGCGCATCTTCTTTACCAACTCTCTACTCATCTTTGGATAATATATCTTTGGCAGTAAAGCTAACAATATAATTAATTAAAATTAATGGCAAATACTATGTCATTTTGCTCATTATTTATTAAGCTTATAAATAATTATAAAAGTCCAGATTTTTTTTTTCTTAGTTTTCGATAGCTTATTAGACCATATCGAGATAAGATATATAATAAAAATAATTGGTAGTACCAAAAACTCATAAAATACGTACCTAAACTAGTATGTTGATATATTAATCCTATTGTATTTATGTATGTAAGTGTGTGTGTGTGTGTATTATATTATTAGATATTAATATTTTTATAACATTAATTCTCTTTTAGATTTCTGTAAGGTCATACGGTGTAAAAAGTACTATTATATAGTTAGTTTAAGTTAGGAAAATAATAAACGGCCATTTTATTTTCAGAGCATGTAGACGCACAATGTTGCATCTTCAACTCAAAGCAGCACATATTGTATGCCACTCATTACATAAGTTTGATTATGTTACTTATCATATAACCATTACATATATGATCAAAGTGGCGAAATGCTCTCCTCTTCAGTTTTCCCTCTTATGATTTGTCATATTTTGGCAATAGATGTAAACTTGCCTTTTAAAACTAATGAGAGACGAGTTTCGTCTCTTTGTTAATCTGACTTGAGCGGGAACTTAGACAAAACAATCAAGTCGCCCTTGGACCATTAAATTATGTTTTTGTGGACTTCTCATAAAATGATTCATCAAATGTCATTGGAATTGTTGTGATATAAGGAGTTCTATGGAGACATTAAAATAAATATGATTTTGCCCCTATTGTTCATTAATTTACTAAATATCTCTACAGCTTGAAGTTTTATGTGTGAGTGATCTATTCTTTATAAATCTCATGTAGTTAGTTTCGCCACGTATAACACTTAAGCGTTATACAGAAAAGGTTATCCTTAACTATATGAGTTTCTAACCGATTTTAAATTAAGAAATCCTTACTTAAGTTTTTATAAGTAACAATAAATAATCTCTCAATATATAAAAAGCCTCACAATACAAATATTAAATACTCAGATTAGTAACAAAACAATATTTAATGCATCTAAACATCCAGTTTGTCCACTCTGTTACCAACATCAAGCCATAAACCACATATCTAAAGCATTTAGATCAAATCATCTTTACAACCTGAAAAGAAATAAGAATGAGCTAAAACCAAGTACAATAGTAATACAACCACACATGATATGGTCATGCATTTCCATGTTAATATATATGCAACAACCATCAATTAATATATTAAATTTAGGTGATGTAAGTCAATAATGGAGCACTCACACTTCAACAACACGACTTGGAAGTTAGAGGTCCTAAGCACTAGCAACTGCTCAAGGGGTTAATATAAGCAGCTCAAATATCTATATCTCCTAACTCTATATCAAATATGGAGTCTTGTCTAGGGGTCACAATCGTTATTCAACTCTACCTATCATAACCCATAATCTAATACAGCTTAGTTAGTCCCATAAATGTAAGCCACATTATACTACTTTTCTTTGATCTAAATAAACATTACTCCACTACTATTTACTCTATCAGCTACCCACTAAGCTATTTATTGTGACCTAGGCACTTAACTATCGTACTAGCATCGCCATGCAGGTTGTCTCTTCTCGGAATGGATCTCAAAAATGATACAAGAACATTTAAGTAATCATTATTTAGGTCATCTTTCAGTATTAATTCATTTAGAATGTCTATTCTAACAAGCAACAACGAAGTCATTGTGTATTATACGTAAGTAGAAATCTTGCCTCAAAGAAGATGATAGGAAATCTCAAGAACAAGAATCTGTATGAGGAAATTATTCCAAATAAGCCTAAGTCACCATCATCCATTCTTATTTAATCAATTATTAATCAATTCTAAGTGATATTTATACATTACCTATCCTAATTAAGCTTTCACCTAATTCATTTTTAGAATATAGTTCATTGATTATTATCATATTCCTAAAGTAATTTTAGTTTCAAATCATTTCATATATTAAAGTTCATTTTATGTTTAACTTAGCCATCTAAACTT